>OX457029.1:58024347-58522347 GCA_949752745.1 Protula sp. h YS-2021 | reverse complement strand
AAGTGAGCGACGACGACGACGACGACGACGACGACGACGAGTCCAGCGCTAGCGAGCCCGAGGAGGGAGAAGTGTTAAGTGATGATGAAGAAGGCAAGCATTTGAAATTTGAATCGAGTAAGACCATCCTTGTGACTGAGAAAGATGTGTCGCTGTTGAAAAGAAACTTTCAAGCCGTGCTTCCTCTGATTGATAGCAACATTTTATGGCGTTTATGTGAAGAAGGCTTTTTCAACAAGCATACGTACGCGTACCTAATGGAAGAAATGAGCCCTGTCATGATGCTCATGTTCATGCTAGAAGGAACCCACAAGGATGTTCCGGCGTCAGAGCCAAAGATCACCGAAGCCATGACTCGGCGTTTCATTCAACTGTTTAGACTCTTTCATGAGGAGCAGTTTAAGGCATTGTGTTTGCCAGAGCCGAAGTGTGTGAATGAGGGTCGCGATTCAAATGTGCAAAGGTCATGCTGCATGGTTTCAAATACCTTGAAGAACGCATTCAGGTGTATGATATGATGGCCTACCTCTATGAAAAAGGACATTTCAACATGCTAATGCTGTTTCAATGGATACTAGGGCATCGGACCTCAGGAGACTTTTTAGTGATTGTCATGAGACAATCTTTAACAGGTGGTTTACCAACAGCCTTTCTGGATGGTGTCAATGAGATGACTCCGCGATTTTACAAGCATCTCATGAAAACTTACATGTAAAAGGTATAAAAGGGGGGCGGCAGCGGCAGCAGCGGCAGCAGCGGCAGCAGCGGATCACAAAGTCTACAATCCTTCACCGTAATGTCATTTCACAGATGTGCAGAGACCATGGATGATGTCTTCAAAGTGAATTATGCTGACTGGATGTTTTCAAAGCTTCCTGCTTTTGAATCGGAATGGACGGAGCAAGTGAAGAATTTGCATCAGCATTGGGAAGCTGTTGGAAAGACCATTCCAAGTGATTGTTTCATCCACTCGTTTCTACGTGAATGTGAAGATTTACATATACTATCAGCTTATGACATTGATTCAGCATTTATCCATGCGAATACAATTTGGGCAGAGGAGCTCATGTTAAGTGTAGCTGCAAGAATCATTTTTTTTTATGATGATAATGTTTCATTGATGACGAATGTATCCGACCTTGTTCGATTCAACCATGGACGAGTGGAAGTGAATTCAAAGCTTTGCAAGCAGTTTGAAAAGCTTGACTCAGCGGATGGTTGGGTATAAAAGGGGGGGTGTGGACTTCATCAGTACAGTAGTGCAGCAGTCATGGAGAACAAGACAAGCAGCAGCAGCAGCAGCAGCAGTTTTAAAATTAGTGCTAACTTAACCATTACTGTGGAGCATGGACAATATGGACCATTTCTACGCATCAAACGTGGAGAGAGATGGTGTGCTTATTCCCCATCTTTGTGGAAGATTGTGTGTCAGAACGTGAAAAAATGCCGCGACATTGGCTTTAAACTGTACTTAACGGAAACAAAGTGGCTTGAAGTCATTTCATACTTGGACATGCGCTATGTGAGCTTCGTGCGTACATCACGGTTTGAAGGGAAAGAATACACACATCACATCAACATGAATGATGGTGAATGGGAGGCACTGCTTCAGGAGATGGATCACATTGACTCCGCCTTATCGGGTGAACCGTGTACGGAATGCCATGGCAAGAAAACGATCATCAAGTTGCAAAAGGATGATCGGATGAAGGTGTCAAAGTTATCCAAGAAAAGACTGGCTGAAGTTCGGTTGGAGAATATGAATGTACAAAATCAACTTGGACTTGCCTGTGACTATTGCGGTGCTTGCGGATATATGGAGGATTATTATTGCCACTGCCACAAGTACAATTGTCAGATGTGTGAACCAAGCAACTTCTGCGGCAAGTGTGGAGTACTTAAGGTGTGTGAAGCACAGTAGAAGCCCTCACACGCACACACACAGCAAACAAGATGGATGCATGTTTTAGAAAAGCTTATGTTGACTTGATGATTGCTAAACTGGCTTGCTGCGGCACTCCAGACTATCAGCTTTATCACTTGGACGCTTATTGGGATGTTGTACATCACAGTCTTGATGTGATTGAACTACATTCACGATTTCTTGGAGAATGTGACAGAATTGGAGTAGAAGAAGATCCTGACTTTGACTTTGATGCTGCCCTCTATTCTGCTCGCACTGACGTGGAAGCATATTTCACCGTGGTGGACTATTTGAGAGATTGCTGTGGACTACAAGAAGAAGAGGAAACTGAGCAGCCTTGTCAGCTTTGTCAGGTAAGCCAAACCCTTTTAACAACCAACAACACTAACAGCAACAGCTAACAATGTTTTTCTTTCTAGCAAATTTAATTGTATGTGAGTGGTTTCAACGTGAACAAAGAAAGAAAATGATAGAAGAGGTAGCAGATATATTCAAACATATTGTATTGCAGGAAGAAGGTATGTTAGAATAAACCAAAGTCGCCATGGAGAATCGTGTACTATTTAGCGGTCACAAGGATGTTCTTTCCAACATGTTTCCAGCACGCCTTGAAAAGTATGGACATACATTCAACTCGAGTGAAGCGTTGTATCAATATGAGAAAGCCGTGTTTCATCACCGTCCGGATATTGCTTCAGCTATTGTGTTATCCAGAAATGGCTATGAAGCAAAACGTTTCGCCCAAGTGATAAAGCCATGTCCTTTATGGCATACAGTGAAGAGAAGCAAAATGCAAGAGGTGTTACAAGTCAAATGGAATCAGTGTGCATCGTTTCGCAACAAGTTAAAAGACTGCAAAGACAAGACTTTAGTGGAAGCCACCTATGATCCTTGGTGGGGAGCTGGTGTGAAACATGTGTCATCTCGTGGATATTCTGGTCAGAATATCATGGGAAAGTTGTTAGAACAGTTGTGTGTGACGGGGGGTATAAAAGAGACTGTGCCTCCAACATCATCTTACTTGCCGTCGTCGCCGCCGCCGCCGCCCAGCCGCTCGCCCAGTCCGCTCACCAGTCCTGGTGTGGAGACGTGTTTTTGTGTGAACCTATGAACTTGACAGCGTAAAGAGTGAAGCTCTCAAGAGTATACAGACATGGCAGATATGACACTGAGACAATATATTGTGCAAAAAGCTTATTGTGAAGAAATGTTATCCGCTGTAAAAAAGTTTGCATGGTTAGTATGTCCTGCTTGCCAACATGAAGAGTGTTCAGAACATACTTGTTATTTTGCATGTGTCTATACATATTGGAATGAAGCTAAATATTATATTCATTTAGATAAAGTGTTAGAGAATGCAAATCAGCGTTGTGAGAAATATGGTGTAGATCCAATTACACTCGATGAACTCAGTCATTGGCTAGTATTCATTGAAGACCAATGGTCTCCAGTGATTCACACCATTGTATCTATACTTGATTTGTAAAAACTTGTGAGTTAAGCGATGTTGGTTGAGTTAAATAATAAAGCTGTTTTTGTTGAGAAGGTGGATTTTTTTTTTTGGTGTTTGGCCTCATGTCGTGATAAAACCGTGTTTACCCCACGAGACGACCTCGTTAAAAAACTTCACATATCTACTGCCTCTCCACCCCCCCTTCCTCCTTTTTGATTACATCTAAGTGCTGAGTCAGTCTTTTTTTTTTGGGGGGGGGATAAAGCTTTATTAACTCTTAAGAGAACTCTTAAGAGAACTCTTAAAGGAACTCTTAAGAGAACTCTTAAGAGAACTCTTAAGAGAACTCTTAAGAGAACTCTTAGGAGAACTCTTAAGAGAACTCTTAAGAGTTAAGAGAACTCTTAAGAGAACTCTTAAGAGAACTCTTAAGAGAACTCTTAAGAGAACTCTTAAGAGAACTCTTAGGAGAACTCTTAAGAGAACTCTTAAGAGTTCTCCTAAGAGTTCTCTTAAGAGTTCTCTTAAGAGTTCTCTTAAGAGTTCTCTTAAGAGTTCTCTTAAGAGTTAAGAGTTCTCTTAAGAGTTCTCTTAAGAAAAAAAAAACTGACTCAGCACTTAGATGTAATCAAAAAGGAGTCTTTCACTCGAGACGTCAAGTGCTGCTGCTGCGCTGCTCGTGTTGTTGCTTTTCATTCGGTGTGACCATGTCGACGTGGAAAGACTACTTGACGAATATATACTTCAAACCTGGACAGCCCGGGGCATTTGCTGGTCCTTACAAACTGTATCACATCTTAAGAAAGCATGATCAACCAGTGACACAGTCGCAAGTGAAGAAATGGCTACAGGATCAAGACGCATTCAGTTTACTCCAACCTGTCAAATACAGGTTCAAAAGACAACGTGTGATTACACGGGGCATTGATGACATGTGGGATGTGGATTTGGCTGATATGGGAAACATAGCTCCCTATAATGATGGCACACGCTTTTTACTCATTGTCATTGATGTGTTTTCCAAATATGTGTGGGTGCAGCCACTACCTAATAAATCACATACCAGCGTCATACAAGCTTTTCAAAAGATTTTTCAAGACACGCGCCGAAGACCACGCACTCTAAGGTCTGATAAAGGAACGGAATTTAAAAACAGATGGGTCAAAGCATTTTTGAAGAAGGAGGGCATTCATGCTTATACCACAAAGAATGAAACCAAAGCCAACTTTGCTGAGAGAGTCATTCGTACTCTAAAGGGGATGATGTATCGGTATTTCCTACATAATCAAACTTACCGTTACGTAGACATCCTTCCAGACTTGGTGTACAATTACAACCATAGGCCTCATGGCTCCCTTCCGAATAAGTATGCTCCTGCCGAGATTCGTAAAGACAACGAATCGAAAGTGTGGAAGTATATGTATGTCGACAAACTCAAATTGAAACCGAAGAAGAAGAAGAAGAAGTATAAATTGAACATTGGCGATCATGTTCGCATTTCCCACATTAAATATGTGTTTCAACGGGATTATCACATCAAATGGACGCAAGAAGTCTTTATAGTCACACATCGGTGTAAGAAGCAAGGAATCCATTTGTATCGTGTGAAAGACTTTTTAGACGAAGATATTGATGGGCATTTCTATGAGGAGGAACTGCAGAAAGTGACCAAAGATATTGAATCTGTCTACAGAATTGAAAAAGTCTTGAAAACCCGTAAAAGGCGAGGAGGTGTGAAAGAATTACTTGTCAAGTGGTTAGGTTGGCCAAGCAAGTTTAACAGTTGGGTGAAAGAAACAGACATTCAAAGATGAAGCATCCCTTTACATGCTTGGTCTCTGGGCCTACAGGCAGTGGCAAAACGTCTCTGGTGAAGGAAATTTTGGAACAAAAGTTGATTCACCCCTCTCCGAAAAGCATTTTATGGCTCTATGCAGCAGATCAGCCTTTGTACAAGGGAATGAAGGGTGTGACATTTTACCAAGGCATCCCAGATGACATTGAAGAGCGCTTTAACCCGAAAAAACCAAACCTACTCATCATTGATGACTTAATGACCAGATGTCATAGCGATGAGCGTATGACACGTCTTTTTAGTGTGGGTAGCAGTCATCAAAATCTAAGTATCATCTTTATTGTGCATAATTTATTCCATCATGGGAAAGAGATGCGAAATATTAGTTTGAATACCCATTATATCATTCTGTTTAAAAATCCGAGAGACAGTCAGCAAGTCAGTACATTGGCGCGGCAAATGTATCCTGGAAGATCTCAATTTCTCATAGAAGCCTATCAAGATGCTACCAGCAAACCCCATGGTTATTTATTCATTGACTTGAAGCCGAAGACGAATGATCAACTGCGTATTCGTACAGGCATTTTACCAAAAGATACCCATTATATATATATTGATAAAGCCGTGTACGACCAAGAACCAAGTCATTTAACCATTCGCAGTCAAGATGTCTAAACGCATTCGAACGAACCAGCCTTTCCTTCATTTGCTTGCACGCAGTGGGCCTAGACGGCGTAAATCCTTGCTACAGCAAGCTACGAAGGAGGAATTAACGAGCTTGTTTGAAATTTGTTTGAATATATTGCGAGGACATTTACCCTTAAGCTCAAAACGGTATAAGGTATTCCAGCGTGAGCGTCATACCCTACGTACTCTGGCAGACAAGAAGATATCCCTTCGACGAAAAAAGAAGTTGGTGAATCAGAAAGGAGGATTCATTGGAGTGATTGCTAGATTTGCATTGCCCTTGTTAGCCAAGCTGCTGTTAAAATGAAGCATGCTATGAAAATGGTTCTCATTCCTGAACATGAATACAAATTGTTATTGGAAAAGAAGGGGAAACATGGTGGTGGCGACATCAAAGCAAAAGTCAAGACACTTTTACGTGGGAAACGAACGCGTGAAAAGGCCATGGAAATGTCTCAACTCCTTGGCCGCCATCTACGAACAAGTCAGTCCCAACAACAGCGGCAGCAAAAACCCTCACCACCACCACCACTAGAAAAGCTCGTGTTAAGTCATTTTCAACCGATCTATCATGGAAAAGTACAACAACTTTTAGCAGACCTGAAGAAACATGGTACGACATGGACAGAGAAGAATGAACTTGTGTTGAAAACGGGCGATGTCATTACAAATTCTAACATGGTTGATTTGATGAAAGAAGCATTGGTAGCGACAAGAAGAAAGGAACGCACCATACCACCCCATGGCTGGCATCCGTTTATCCAGGAAATTGTCGATGCTAATATTCCAAAAACAACGTTTAGTAAAAAGACCACTCGTGAAGACATTGCAACAGAAATGAACCAGCGTCAGCAAAGACAGTTTCCGATAGGATGGGAAAATTTTTAACATGGTTGAAAGAGCTATGGTGTTGTTGTTGTGGTGGCCAGGAAGAGAAACCGACTATTTCGACTATTTCGACTATTCCTGTGAAGATCCGATGCACAAGTGTGTGTTGTGAAGGAGAAGTCCATCAGCATGATGATGATGATGATGATGATGATGTAAAAGAGGATGAGACTTTGCATACTTGGTCGAATGGCGCGCGCTATCCTGAGGTACCTGATGAGGTACCTGATGAGGTATATAGGCAACGACGACGACGCACCCATACCATTTGAGAGGTTCCCTACCATGGAGTCGACAAGCTTTTACATTACTTTGCCGAGCAATGCGAGTATGAACTATTATCCCAACAACAAGGCTTCGAATTATCAAATTCGTATGCCTCGAACCATCTACCTGAATGGAAGATATGAAGTGGCTTTAGCTGAAATTCAATATCCGCATACATGGACAACGATGAGACATGGCATGGACTATTCTATTCAGTATCGACAACACCTATTCGATGATCCTATTCTTAGCACTCTCGATATTCCTTATGGGTACTATAGAACCATACAAGAACTATGTCAGGCAGTCAATGGAGAAGCAACTAATGCTCTGAAACTTACAGAAGCTATTCGGCTAAAGTATGATAAAATTAGACGACGTGTGTTTCTATTTCTCGATTATGGCTATGAAGTGTCCTTCTCCACTGGATTAGCTGAGATTTTAGGATTTATCCCAGATCACTGGTATACTGAAACGTGTACAGCTGACCATAAAGCCGATGTGAAACAGGGGTTTTATACACTGTATGTGTATTGTAGTATTTGTGAACCACAAGTGGTTGGGGATTATTATGTGCCTTTGCTACGCTCTGTTGGGATACAAGGCCATGATGGCGACATTGTTATGAAAACGTACAGCGAACCGCACTATGTCCCTGTAAACACATCCAAATTTGACATGATAGAGATGAATATAAAGGATGACACAGGCCATACTGTTCCATTTCAAACTGGAAAGGTGATCTGTAAACTTCATTTTCGACCAAAAGCATTATGAAAGCCTACACACACGATCCGTCTGCATATCGCAACCATTTTCTTCGTCAAGTGGGTGGAGAATTACCAGGATTCAAAGGAGCGCGAATACAGTATGGAGATGGTATTGGTTCAATACTGGGATCATTGGCTCGTAGAGCTATTCCACTACTTAAGGCTGGGGCTAAGATCGTTGCGCCACATCTTAAGAAGGCTGCAAAGAATGTTGCGAAAGATGTTACGGGTCGAGTAGCACAGCGTGTGTTTGGTGGTGGTGATGTCCATAAAAAGAGAGTGCAACCGACGAAACGTGCCAGAAGACGAAAAACAGCTAGACGGATAACATCAAAAAAACATAAAAGAGATATCTTTTAAAATCATGTCTCTCATTCACAATCATTCGTGCGAATGCAGTCTTTCTCCATTGGAATGGTTTCACGTACCGCCGACGCAAACTGCTGTAGAGAAAAGTTATAATGTCGACTATCAACCACTGACTACCATTAGAGAGGGGGCTCCCATAGAATTCTACATTCCTGCGAGTACAGAAGAATATCTGGATTTAAAGAACAGCAAACTTCATATTGTATGCCGCATTGTAAAGGCTGATGGAACAGTGTGTAGCGCAGATGATAATGTCTCTTGCATCAATGATGTGTTTAATGGGTTATGGTCTAATATTGAATTGTTTCTGAATGATCGGTTGGTTTCGCATAGTAACAACACCCATGGCTATACCAGCATTATCTCTCATCTCATCCATGATTCGGAAGAAAGTCTCCATTCTGAGCGCTCTATGCGGCTCATGTACAAGGATACTGCTGGGTCGATGAATAGTTATGAGGTGAAAAGACCTAATCATGAACACTATGTATCCGGGTTTCATGTCAATGCCGACGGTGGTGATCTAGCTGAGCAAGGCAATAATGGCTTACATCATCGTTATTTGCATACGCGTCTCAGCCGTGAGTTTATGCTCGCAGGTGGTTTGAGGATAGATTTGTTTGAGCAGGATCGCTATCTTCCGAATGGTATCAGTTTGAAGTTGCGTTTCCATAGACAGAAAGATGATTATGTATTGATGGCTGTAGATAATACCTATAAGGTAGAAGTGAAAGAGGCATTTTTAACCATTCGCAAAGTGAGGGTGAGTCCAGGGATTCAGTTAGGGCATACAGACGCATTGCTGAAAAGTCCTGCCAAGCTCATCATCACTAGAAAAGAATGTAAAGTCTTGGCCATTCCGGCAGGATTTCGGTCTTTTGTGAAAGACAACATCTTTTTGGGTCAATTGCCAAATCGTATTGTCATTGGGCTGGTTCATAATGAAGCTTTTGGTGGGTCAGTATTGAGGAATCCATATGATTTCAAACATTTTGATCTGAACTATATGCAACTGTACACGGATGGTGAACCAGTCCTATCCAAACCGCTCAAGCTTGACATTACACAGAACAAGTACCTGGACGCTTTTGAAACGCTTTACAAATCGTTTGATCGATTGAATGGTGAGAAAAGTTCCATTATTAAAAGGGAAGATTGGCCTAGAGGGTATTCTTTATTTTCGTTTGACTTAACACCGGATTATGATGGAGCTGATCATTTTCCCCTGATCAAGCATGGGAATTTGCGGCTAGAAATGAACTTTGCTAGGGCTTTGCAACCTACCATCAATGTCATCGTCTATGCTGAATTCGACAACATTATTGAGATCAGTGCCAATCGTAGCATCCAATTCGACTACCAGTCATGAACACGAAGCAGATCGAAGCTATCCTGAGCCATGATGCCGCGACCAAAGACTTGTTTCAAGGTGTGTTTCCCATGGACCAGTTACCACCGTCTTTACAACGCGGTGCCTATGTCATCAACACCGACGATCATGATGAACCAGGAGAGCATTGGGTGGCAGTGTATTATGACAAAGACCCTGTGGAATACTTTGACTCTTATGGACTGTTACCTCTCGATGAGCGTTTAGAAACATTTTTAAGAAATGACTATATGTATAATTCCATCTCATTACAAACGCCGATATCATCGGCGTGTGGTTTTTATTGTGTATATTATATATGGCATAGAGCTCGAGGTATGTTTGAGATTGTGAATATATTAAAAAGAAAGGATGGGGATTTTATTGTAAAGGATTTTGTCTATAGACATTATAAACCATTGTTTTATTAATGGTGTAGTTAAGCTGTAGTTAAGTTGTTAAAGAATTGTTCAAATGTTGGGAAAAAAAAAAGAAAACTCTAAGTTTCAAACTGGTCTTGTTTATTAGTGTTTTCTCCCCCCCCCCCCTCTTATCTACCAACTACTTTTTTACAAGTTCTCTCTCAATACATTGATCAATGTATGCCATTCATTACAATTTAAATTAATATAGGTATCATAGACATTACACCCACGTTTGTAAATGCTATGAAAGCTTACATAACACACATCACCAAACTTTATCACTTTAACAGTTTCATGTTCAGACAGTTTGAGTTCATATCCTTCTTCTTCTATGTCCATCAGCCGCATCAGCCGCATCAGCCGCATAGGCTGTGTCACCTCAATGGATTTGGTACCCCGCTTGAGTTGTATTCCATCCTCTTTGAATTCAAGCAGAAGATTCTTCCCAATCCAATGCGTGTAACAGCGCGTTCCATTCCGCTGTGCTGAGGGTGATGATGTCGCAGTCTTCTGTAAGCTCGTCATATTGGCGAAATTGTACAAACACGTCTAGACCGTTCTCAGTCACACGCACATCTAATTCATTTGAGACTGCTAGGAAAAAGCCGGGTATTCTCAACTCGTCTAGGTGATCCTTCAACACGGATTGGTCCTCAAGCGATAGGACGAGATACTGTCCAAAATGCCGTAGCACAATGTCATCACATAAGTTTCTCAGATAGGAGAACTCATAGGTCATGGGTTCATAATCCATCAAATAGTCGTCTTCCATCGCGTCCATGTATTTATACTCGGATGATGTCAAACAGTGGATGCTGTATCGCTTCGAGGAATCGTAAGGCTGCGCGCCAGTTCTTGATATCAAAGAAGATCAACTGTGCATAGGGTGTATCTGGCACAACTCCCTTATAATCCTCTGGGTAATCCTGTAAAAGATTTCTACAGAATGTCACACGTATGTTAGAATTATATTCAGCCACCGTCACTTCCAGTTTATTTTCAAGTCTGCGCTTAAACCCAGCTTCAAGCGGTATGGTTTTAAAGTCTTTCCACACTTCAGGTTTAAACCGATAAGCAGAAATTCTCTGAGAACCCATCATCACTTCATTCTTCTCATTGACAGTAAGGTAAACACCATTGTTTAACATGAGTGCATTCATGATTGTTACCTTGGTATGACTAGTCGTCTTGTCTGCGAAGCCTTTTATCCACTTCTTTCACCTGCTTCTTCAGCATTTTCCATTCAGGTATGGTCAGCAAGATACCCTTTTTCGTCGGACGGTTCCTTCCAGTCCCCTCATCTCTCAGGTATTTCCGAATGTTCACCACACCTTCATCGCTTTGTTTCATAATCTTGATATACTTTCCATTGCCTAGAGAAAGCATTCCATCCCACGACTGTGGTGGTGGTGGTGTCGTCTCCATTTTTAATTTCTTGATAGTGGTGGTGGTGGAATTGTTCACGTTCAAGTCTTTCACTGTATCTGCTAGAATATCCATATCCGTTGGCACAGATCTCTTCATGTTCACCCTCAACTCACTCTGAAGTTTGGTGAAAGTCATCCCCCCTTTTATACTGTTGCTGCCGCTGCTGCCGCTGCTGTCTTGTAATGCCCATGCGCCAAAGTGGAATAGCCATCATTTAACACGTATCGCTTATCATCAAAGGGGGAGAGAGCTACTTTCCTCAACTTCTCCGAGAAAATCTGGTGGTTATGACTTCGAATGATGTGTCCTGTCACCATCATTTGCGTTTGGTTGAACAAACTGTCTTTATATTGCTGATGTTTCATACGTCTTTGACACGCATGAGTAATCCCTTTGGCTGTACGTTTTTCTTTCCCACCATACATCATACTGTACATTTTTGGCCGAAGTCCAACAAACTCTTCAATGGGGATACCTGCCGTCTCATCTTTCATTTTCCCAAGCACTTTCTTGTTCACGGTGGAATGCAAGAAATGATCGGGGGGATAGTCACTTGTGTCGAACAAGTCAGCATCTTCCTGCATAACCTTGTAGATATCATCCGTTTCTATGTCATAACATAGACTGTCGGTGTCACTGAACAACAGCTTGGCGTCAGGATACTTGGTCATGATGTAGTTGTAATGAAAGTCAAACATGAGCACTTTGCTGAGGTCAAGAATGGTGAAGCCGACTTGAATGGGCTTATCCAGAAGCAAATCCACTTTGCGTAAATGTACCGCGGTCAAATCGTCATTGAAAATTCTAAATTGGTGGAATGAAGGTTTGGCTACAAGTTTCTTGAACCGCTTTTCCTGGTGAACGAGTTCCACTTTGATGCGCTTTCTCACATTTTCCATGGTTTTGCCAAATACAGAGTTGTTCATCAATTTGAAAAAGTCTTTCTCAAACGGGTTCTTAGCCAACTTTCTCTTTTCCGTGTTCAACGAGATGTATTTCGCCAACCATTTGCTCTGTGTAAACATGATAGCCCGATGCACCTTCGTGACTTTCAATCCCAGTGACACATATTGCTGTAAATTTCTATAATGAAGTACATAGTTCTTCTTGTCACACAAGTTGGGAATGAGCTTTTCACTGGGTTTATCTTTCATGTTCAACTCTTTCCGTAGCTTCTGACTATACCCGGATAATTCTCCCACCTTCACACATTTCCGTTCTGGAGCTACTGGGTAGTGATTATGACTATCATGGATTGAATATGGATATTCCAAATCCACCTCTAAAATGTATCCAATCTCATCCTCTTCATCCACTTCCATGAAGTTAATGGATTCTGGCTCGTTCACCCACATAAATCCACTTTCTGGCATACTTTGTGACATGGCCCAGCCGTACAAGTTGTTTGCGTCGAGGTACATCAGGTAATGGGTTGGTTGCATAGGGTCATACTCTGCTACGTAGGGGTTATTTGCTTTCGCATACTTGTGTGTGATGACAGATATTCCTCCACGTAGACCTTGTTCAACCATTTGGTACATGTCAATGTCATTGATCAATTCCAACTTCACCTTTGTCGCTTTTAACATCGCATCCCACGACAGTCCTGGCGCTGTATAGTAGTGGGCAGGATCCAATTCATACGTGTTAAGACACACTTGACGAAAATTTTCAAACACGTCAGCCAACAGCAATACATCCGATTTCAGGTATAAGTCGTGGTATTCACCAAATGTAGTGCAGTGGAATGTCTCCCACACCTTCTGTGCATGCACATAATCCTCATCGCTAATGCCTTCTTCACTGAGCAGACTGTAAAACTTGTCCTTGGACGGCAGTTGTGTTTCAGCAAACTTGGATGGCTCATCCACGTAATCGTAGGGGTACACTCCCTTTCTCAACAGTAACTCTTGCTGGTCGCTATCGTGAATGTGAGAGGTCATGTTATAAAAGGTATCTTTCCCTTCTGCCGCCAGGTTGGATACCAACTTCTGTAGAGAAGTACCCATGAACTGATAACTGTCTGTAAATTTCAGATTGCTCATGGTGAATGCAATATATTTCTCAACGGTGTTGGGAATAACCGTAAGCGTTTCATCTTTGAATTTGCCAATTTCCTCCATAATCAAATGGCTGTCATAGCCTCGCAAATTGTGGAAAAAGACAGGGATGATAAACGAATCTTTAACACCCTGCTGATCCTTTCGAAATCGGAATTGCAAATTGCATTCACTATGTGCAGCTCCACGGTATTTGCCATTGATATGGTCATGATCTCTCACACAATCTGCTCCTAGAGGCTCATGACAAATGTAGCAATCCACAGCAGTCCTGAAATCCTCTTTGTCTTCACGAGTCATGACCAACTTCTTTGGCTGCTGTAAACCCTGCACAATACGATCACGCTCATTCACCATATGGTCTAAAAAGACTTTCACCCGTATAAACCCGTGAAGGCAGTTGAAACAATAAAATGCACTTCCATTATGCTTTGATCGATAAGCCATCAGTTTGCTGAAATTCTTGATGAGACAGTAATGTCTTGTCCTGTCATTACTAATCAAAAGTAAGTTGATTTCTCTCGCGCTGTTGGCGCTGTTAGCGCTGGTGTTTCGACTCAGTTGTATCGGAACAACGACATCCTGTTCATATCCAAACACGTTGATGGATACATTATTCTCCTTTTCAAACTTTGGAATGGCCGTAATCGGTGTGGGAAATGTCATGCCTTCCACCTTTAATTCGTTCTCAAATGGCTTGTATCGATGCACACGCTCTGGGTTTGCATCTGTTGAAGGGTGAAGGTGAGCCAGTACCGACCATAAGAAGCACTTGTTATCTTTATTCTTAATGTTTAATACAGCCTTTGTATTCTTCACTTTCTTCGGCAGGTCCATATAACAGCTTGCTTCCAGAGGTGTTGATGTAGCTGTATGCACTTCAATATACAGGATGTTATCCAACACCCAGCCAGAACCTTGTCGCTCATGTTCATCAAACTTGGTAAACAATTCTTTATAGGCTTCTGGCAAGTCCTGCTCAATATCCCCTGGATTGTAGGCTATATATGTTCGACTGCTGATAAAAGCATTATCCACTTGTTCTACCATCACCCCTTCAGCATTCGCTGTCATTTTCTTGAAGCGTGCATGTACGACAATGTACCATTTCATTCCATCATTTAACGTTTCTCGTAAATGTGCCTTAATCCGATTCTCTTGTTGCCGCATTTCAAGTAATAAATCCGATCCATCTTCAGGCTCAAACCGTCTTTCCTGCGCGTTTTCACCAAGACTCACTCTTCTCCCTCTCCCTACTTGCACTGTCTTTGGTTCTTTGCATACATGTGTGTCAAACGCATCCATAGATGGAAATATCTTAACACATCCATAGCAAAGGAACGGATCAGGTCTGATAATACTATCTTCCAGCGTCTTTTGTCTCTTCACTTCTATCTGCTGAATAAGCTCTTCCCGAGCACGTTTCAACCTTGCTTGTTTCGTAGCCATCCTTGTTGTTGTCGCTGCTGCCGCTGCCGCTGCTGCCATCAACTGTTCTGATGTTCTCCCCTCCCTCCCCTTTTATACGCGGACGGACTACGAAAGTTACTGTAGTTAAACTACAGCGTGGCAGCGAGAGAGAAAAGAGCTCTTTGAAGTTTAAAAAAATCATTTTATTTACAACTATTTCATATATTCATATATTCATATGCTTTCATATATACATTCAAAATATGCTATTAAAACACTAAAACACTAAAACACTAAAACACTTAAGTTAAAAGTTAAACGTTAAAAAACACTAACACACTAAAAGTTAAAAGTTAAACGTTAAAAAAAAAATACTAAAGTTAAACCACTAAAGTTAAATACTAATGATTTTCAGTCACCATTTTTTCCACGTCAAACTCTCCGCAGGGCTTTACCAGCACGTCGGCTCACCACAATCGCACTGGTAGCGATAAAACTGATTCATAGTGAATGGTCTCTTGGCACATTTAAACGGATGCATGTTGTAATATCTAAAGTTTTTCAACGCTGCTCCACACCACCAACAATCCAACAACGGTTGTGGTCCTGGCAATAATGCTGTAAAGTTATATGGCAGCAGTCCGCCGCAGGTCTTACAACAATAATGCCTTGGTGCATCATGCTTTACTGGACAATTATGCGACTGTCCATCATACTCCAGCAAGCAGAAGCACTTGAAGCACTCAGTTGTTAGCGTGATCATGCCGCAGCCTTTCTTCCACACCCTGTAATTGTACCTCTTCTGCTCCTCCTCCACAGGTGTTACAGACGACGGAAAATGCAAAGTTTCCTCTAAGGCATACTTCATCTCTGCCTCCACCTTTGCTTTCTCTTCATTCAATGGTGTGCGAATTATCACTGCCTCATTTGGTTTGAATTGACTCAGATCATCTATGGCATCTGCTGACGAGTTCATCTTGTTTGTGTGTGTGTGTTAAATGGCATCTCCTCGACTCACTTATATAGTGAGTTTTGGGGGGAGGGGGGGGGGGGGGGTCGTCGTCGACACGCTGATCGCTGTGCGCTGAGGGGGGGGGTCGTCGTCGACACGCTGATCGCTGTGCGCTGATCGCTGTGCGCTGAGGGGGGGGGGGGGTCGTCGTCGACACGCTGATCGCTGTGCGCTGAGGGGGGGGGGGTCGTCGTCGACACGCTGATCGCTGTGCGCTGAGGGGGGGGGGGGTCGTCGTCGACACGCTGATCGCTGTGCGCTGAGGGGGGGGGGGGTCGTCGTCGACACGCTGTGGGCTGAGCGCGCTGTGGGAGGGGGGGGGGTGGTCTGACGTCGCACTACACCATGAATTGCCTGACCTGTGGAATCAACTCTGACATTTTCCTGTTTGGCTCTCAACAGATGGTACAATGTGGCAGGGAGACTCGTGATATCATCAAGTACAAGTGAAATAAACACACGTAAAACAATGCAGAGTGTGGACTGAATGGTGACTGAAAATCATTAGTATTTAACTTTAGTGGTTTAACTTTAGTGTTTTTTTAACGTTTAACTTTTAGTGTTTTAGTGTTTTTTTTTTTTTAACGTTTAACTTTTAACTTTTAGTGTTTTTTTTTAACGTTTAACTTTTAACTTTAGTGTTTTAGTGTTTTAATAGCATATTTCGAATGTATATATGAAAGCATATGAATATATGAATATATGAATATGAAATAGTTGTAAATAAAATGATTTTTTTTTTAAACTTCAAAGAGCTCTTTTCTCTCGCTGCCACGCTGTAGTTTAACTACAGTAACTTTCGTAGTCCGTCCGCGTATAAAAGGGGAGGGGAGAACATCAGAACAGTTGATGGTAGCAGCAGCGAATGTGTGGGATATGCTTTAAAAAAAAAACCGTCTCCCCGCCTTTCTTTCAAGACGCGGCAACGTTTCACCGGAAACACCTTTCTTTCACTCGCAATCCTTCCAACTGCATCAAATGACGTTTTCTTTCGTCATCCACTTTCGCTCCCTTTTCGCAAAAAGTGCAGTGGCTCTCTCATCCACTTTTCCGTTGCTATGCAGTGGCTCTCTCATCCACTTTTACGTATCCATGCAGTGGCTCTCTCATCCACTTTTTGGTATCCATGCAGTGGCTCTCTCATCCATTTTTCGTTGCTATGCAAAAATGCAGTAGCTCTCTCATCCACTTCTTGGTATCCAAGCAAAAAATGCAGTAGCTCTCTCATCCACTTCTTGGTATCCAAGCAAAAAATGCAGTAGCTCTCTCATTATATAACTACTTTTCTCCCTCTGCTCTCAGCAATCCGTCGAATTTCGAAGCGAGAGTGACTGCACTGCCTCCCACCCCGCGGCCACGTACGGGGTGGGGTTGTTACAGATTGTAACCATGGGATGGTGTGAGACGGGAGACTGTCAATATTTTTGTAAATGAAATCAATATTATAAGGCCTACATAACGGGACTCGCTTAGAGAGGGGGTGGGGGAGAGGAGGGGGTTTGAGAAGTTCTGTCCACCAGTGTACTTTTGATGGCGTTTTATGATAAAGGTTTAGCGGAATGTGATCTATAATTATTTCCAATTCCAATTAGTCTTTTTTTTGGGGGGGGGGCGGGGGGGGGAATTCCGGGTGCACTAGGATATAATCTGTATTTTGCCTTCATACGCATTTGCCACAGCAACAAAATTTTTGCTTGGCCTACTATCATAAGACCATGGCATTTCTTCAATTCAATGCTTATTTAAGGTTTTTTTAAAATTATCCCCTCGCTCAACTTTGTTGGCGAAGGAGATATAGGATTTGGTTTGTCCATCCGTCCGTCACGCTTTTGGGTAGCCTTGTATGCACAACTCCGAACTGGTAAGCACACACATTTCAAATCCTATACAGATTTACTCCTCATGTGTTGTAGTTGTGCACCTCGTATTCAGTTTGTCCGTCTTTTCATTTATTTAGCCAAAATTGAGGTAGAAACTTAGCATATTTTTCGGCTATAAAGGCTATATGATCTAAGTATTGTATGCACAACGCCGACGAACGGGTAAGCACACACATTTCAAATCCCATACAGATTTACTCCTCATGTAAAAACGTGCGAAGGGCGAGGGGATTTGTAGCGTTTTCTTGTTCGAGGTTAAATATGAGATCCCTCAATTCGAGGCCAATCAAGACGCTGATTTCTTCTCCCAATTTGCCATTAATTTAAGATGACAATGTGAGACATAACACATCGAATTAGACTCAAAGTAGTCTTAAATATGTCTCAAATTAAAAAGTTTTTTTTTTTTAATTTTTATCTATTAATTTATTTTCACTATATGTATAGGCAGTTTCAGTATGATTTTAGGTGTCAACTGCATAAAATGTAATATAGAAGTGGACGATTTCCGGCCTTTTGTCTTGGTACTGAGATGTTTCCCATCGCCAGCACTGCGTAGAATACAAATCCTCAAGCTGGCAAATTTATTTTCTGTACAGTTTCTTCATTGTTCGCGGACAAAACAAACCCCCCCCCCAGGCATTCAAACGTAGGAGGAAAATTCGAATAAAAGAAAACAGACGCAAATGTCTAACATATTAAGGTATTTCTTCTAAATCTATTACAGCCCCCATAGAACACTTGGAACCTTCATAATGCTTCCATGCTACAATAATTTAAAGACTATTATGGCACAAACTATTTATTTATGTTAACAATTCATATTATGACTTTTTGATTTTTTTTCTATATGGTGCCCGCAAAGCAGACCCAATATTTTTTGCACTGCAGCTCGTACATAACATGGCTGAACACATTCGGCTACCAGTTGGATAACGTGGACAAACGATTTCACTTCTTTTTCACTAATTAATCTTCAACAATGAAGCTTTTCTTTTATCTTTTCCGTCGCAAGCAACTACGTGAAAATTGTGTCAAGAAAAATTGCAATTATTTCAAGAAAAACTGCAATTATTTTGATTAAAAATATACACATATTTGTGATCACCAAAACAAAAGACAGATGAGCAAAACAAAGATCCTCAGTTCTAAGAATAGAAATTTTAATTTAAAGTTTCTTTTTACCCGCAGTTTGTACAGAGTGGTAATGATAAAATCTTAACCGTTCATGAATTTTTGCCGATACTGAAAATCAGACAAAGTCGTTCAGAGAATCCAGTACGGGTTTAACCAAGTTTATGGCCTTTAGTTTGTGTGGACTAAATAACTAAAACAACATGACAAGTAAGGAGAATATTTAACCACTAACTGCAATCAATGTAAGACTGACAGGACTTCACAGTTTTACTGCGGAGTAAAATATAGCAAATGTTTGTAACTTTACACCACGGGTACAGTAAAAGAACAGAGAAGTCAAGATCGAGGAGGGGAAAAAAGAAGGATAGGAAGGGAGAAGACAGGGAGAAGAAGGAGACAAGGAAAGAAGAAAGAAGGCAAGGAAAGAAGGAAGCAGGAGGAATAAAGGAGGAAAGGAAAGAAGAAGGAACCAGAAAAGAAAAGATTGAGTGTGTTTAATACATCGAACTGGAATAATGCGAGTTTGTGTAAATCATCGGAATAATCCCGGAAAATTTATATTCGGACTGAGGAACAGGGATGGAGAGAAGGTGGCTGGTCAGGGCAGAGAAGGTTGCTGGTCGAGACAGAGAAGGTGGCTGGTTGGAGCATAGAAGGTGGCTAGTTGGGACAGAGAAAGTGGCTGGTTGGAGCAGAGAAGGTGGCTGGTTGGAACAGAGAAGATGGCTGGTCGGGGCAGACAAGGTGGTTGGTTAGGCAGAGAAAGTGGTTGGTTGGGGCAGACAAGGTGGTTGGTTAGGCAGAGAAGGTGGTTGGCCGGGGCATAGAAGGTGGCTGGTAGGGGCACAGTTGATGGTTGGTCTGGGCAGAGAAGGTGGCTGGTTGGAGCACAGAAGGTGGATGGTCGGGGCAGAGAGGTGGCTGGTCGGGGCAAAGAACGTGGTTGGTTGGGGCAGAGAAGGTGGCTGGTTTCGGGCAGAGAAGATGGTTGGCCGGGGCATAGAAGGTGGCTGGTCGGGGCACAGTTGATGGCTGGTCGGGCCAGAGAAGGTGGCTGGTCGGGGCAGAGAAGGTGGCTGGTCGGGGCACAGTTGATGGCTGGTCGGGACAGAGAACGTTGCTGGTCTGAGTACAGAAGGTGGCTGGTTGGGGCACAGAACAGTCGAGAAACGGATCAGCAAAAACAATTTCTACAAAGATGAATGAGATTTCTGTACAGGAACACGTGTACAAACCTACACGTATTTTCGCCAATAAACGTGACGACACGTGTCGAAACTATATACATATTTACAAGTCCGGAAGTCCGGTATAGACTTAAAACCCGCACTGGTCAATAACATGTGTGCAGAGTGACCCCTTGACATAAACAGTCACAGGAAAAGGTTAACTCAACTGAAAATTCTTTTTAAAATTTACCAAAAACAGATCACTGTTTGCACATTAACAAAAGGGCAGAAAAAAAAAGAAAAACATACACACACGCGAAACTCAGCCAGCAACAGGTTACAGTATAATGTGCTAATATAGCCCATAAAGAATGAAACAAAATATGTAATATCCACACACAAATACAAGAAAAAACGAATTAAAAAATATTTAAACAAGTTTGTCCAAGGACAAAGTCCCAGCTTACGAAAAGCAATAAGACCCATTCCAGCGTGCATGAGCGAAGGAATTTCCCGGAAATATCAAGCTTCAAAAGATGAGACGGCAAAGAGCTAGCTCAATAATTAATTTAGCACCGGACCAGAACATAGACCGATAAATGCATACAAAGATTTCTTTCCAAGAAAAATTGGGAACAGATTTTTTGTATATCTGGTAGACTGGATAGATTGCCATAGATACCTTCAAACAACGCTCGCATTTCGGACCAGTGCGCATATTTATGTAACTTGCCTCGATGCGCGGTTCTAATTCAGACAAGTGCGCATGTTTATTTAATTTGCGTTGATGCGCGGCTCTCATTTTGGAACAGTGCACATGTTTATTTAACTTAATAAAGATTAATGCGCGGTTCTTATTCCAGACCAATGCGCATGTTTATTTTACTTTCGTACTTATTTTGGACAAGTGCACAAGTTTCCTTAGGTTGTCTTGATGCGCGGGTCACAACATTCGTACATTATTGCCCAATGTTCCCTATTATCGCCCACCCGAAAAATATTATATTTATCATATTTTCGGGTCCTAGAATTGTTTCCTGCACTTTTAAAGCGAAAATTACAACTTTCTTGCTGTATCGCCCAATATTCCCTATTATCGCCCACCGGAAAAATATCACACTGATCATATTTTCGGGTCATAGAATTGATTCCTGCACTTTTAAAGCGAAAATTACAACTTTCTTGCATTATCGCCCAATGTTCCCTATTATCGCCGACACGAAAAATATCATATTTATCATATTTTCGGGTCATAGAATTGATTCCTGCACTTTTAAAGCGAAAATCACAACTTTCTTACATTATCGCCCAATGTTCCCTATTATCGCCCACACGAAAAATATCATATTTATCATATTTTCGGGTCATAGAATTGTTTCCTGCACTTTTAAAGCGAAAATTACAACTTTCTTGCACTATCGCCCAATGTTCCCTATTATCGACCATCCGAAAAATATCATATTTATCATATTTTAGGGTCACAGAATTGATTCCTGCACTTTTAAAGCGAAAATTACAATTTTCTTACATTATCGCCCAATATTCCCTATTATCGCCCACCCGAAAAATATCACATTTATCATATTTTCGGGTCATAGAATTGATTCCTGCACTTTTAAAGCGAAAATTACAACTTTCTTGCATTATCGCCCAATGTTCCCTATTATCGCCCATCCGAAAAATATCACATTTATCATATTTTCGGGTTATAGAATTGATTCCTGCTCTTTTGAAGCGAAAATTACAACTTTCTTACATTATCGCCCAATGTTACCTTTTATCGTCCACACGAAAAATATTATATTTATCATATTTTCGGGTCCTAGAATTGTTTCCTGCACTTTTAAAGCGAAAATTACAACTTTCTTGCTTTATCGCCCAATATTCCCTGTTATCGCCCACCCGTAAAATATCACATTTATCATATTTTCGGGTCACAGAATTGATTCCTGCACTTTAAAAGCGAAAATTACAACTTTCGGGTCACAGAATTGATTCCTGCACTTTTAAAGCGAAAATTACAATTTTCTTACATTATCGCCCAATATTCCCTATTATCGCCCACCCGAAAAATATCATATTTATCATATTTTCGGGTCACAGAATTGATTCCTGCACTTTTAAAGCGAAAATTACAATTTTCTTACATTATCGCCCAATATTCCCTATTGTCGCCCACCCGAAAAATATCACATTTATCATATTTTCGGGTCATAGAATTGATTCCTGCACTTTTAAAGCGAAAATTACAACTTTCTTGCATTATCGCCCAATGTTCCCTATTATCGCCCACACGAAAAATATCACATTTATCATATTTTCGGGTCATAGAATTGATTCCTGCTCTTTTAAAGCGAAAATTACAACTTTCTTACATTATCGCCCAATGCTCCCTATTATCGCCCACCCGAAAAATATTATATTTATCATATTTTCGGGTCCTAGAATTGTTTCCTGCACTTTTAAAGCGAAAATTACAACTTTCTTGCTGTATCGCCCAATATTCCCTGTTATCGCCCACCCGTAAGATATCACACTGATCATATTTTCGGGTCACAGAATTGATTCCTGCACTTTTAAAGCGAAAATTACAACTTTCTTGCATTATCGCCCAATGTTCCCTATTATCGCCGACACGAAAAATATCATATTTATCATATTTTCGGGTCATAGAATTGATTCCTGCACGTTTAAAACGAAAATCACAACTTTCTTACATTATCGCCCAATGTTCCCTATTATCGCCCACACGAAAAATATCATATTTATCATATTTTCAGGTCATAGAATTGTTTCCTGCACTTTTAAAGCGAAAATTACAACTTTCTTGCACTATCGCCTAATGTTCCCTATTATCGATCATCCGAAAAATATCATATTTATCATATTTTCGGGTCACAGAATTGATTCCTGCACTTTTAAAGCGAAAATTACAATTTTCTTACATTATCGCCCAATATTCCCTATTATCGCCCACCCGAAAAATATCATATTTATCATATTTTCGGGTCATAGAATTGTTTCCTGCACTTTTAAAGCGAAAATTACAACTTTCTTGCTTTATCGCCCAATATTCCCTGTTTTCGCCCACCCGTAAAATATCACATTGATCATATTTTCGGGTCACAGTATTGATTCCTGCACTTTAAAAGCGAAAATTACAACTTTCTTGCATTATCGCCCAATGCTCCCTATTATCGCCCACACGAAAAATATCACATTTATCATATTTTCGGGTCATAGAATTGATTCCTGCACTTTTAAAGCGAAAATTACAACTTTCTTGCATTATCGCCCAATGTTCCCTATTATCGCCCATCCAAAAAATATCATATTTTTCATATTTTCGGGACATATAATTGATCCCTGCACATTTAAAGCGAAAATTACAACTTTCTTGCATTATCGCCCAATATTCCCTACTATCGCCCATCCGAAAAATATCATATTTATCATATTTTCGGGTTATAGAATTGATTCCTGCTCTTTTAAAGCGAAAATTACAACTTTCTTACATTATCGCCCAATGTTCCCTATTATCGCCCACACGAAAAATATTATATTTATCATATTTTCGGGTCCTAGAATTGTTTCCTGCACTTTTAAAGCGAAAATTACAACTTTATTGCTTTATCGCCCAATATTCCCTGTTATCGCCCACCCGTAAAATATCACATTGATCATATTTTCGGGTCACAGAATTGATTCCTGCACTTTTAAAGCGAAAATTACAACTTTCTTGCATTATCGCCCAATGTTCAATATCACATTAATCATATTTACGGGTCATAGTATTGATTCCTGCTCTTTTAAAGCGAAAATTACAACTTTCTTACATTATCGCCCAATGCTCCCTATTATCGCCCACACGAAAAATATTATATTTATCATATTTTCGGGTCCTAGAATTGTTTCCTGCACTTTTAAAGCGAAAATTACAACTTTATTGCTTTATCGCCCAATATTCCCTGTTATCGCCCACCCGTAAAATATCACACTGATCATATTTTCGGGTCACAGAATTGATTCCTGCACTTTTAAAGCGAAAATTACAACTTTCTTGCATTATCGCTCAATGTTCCCTATTATCGCCCACACGAAAAATATCACATTTATCATATTTTCGGGTCATAGAATTGATTCCTGCACTTTTAAAGCGAAAATTACAACTTTCTTGCATTATCGCCCAATGTTCCCTATTATCGCCCATCCAAAAAATATCATATTTTTCATATTTTCGGGACATATAATTGATCCCTGCACATTTAAAGCGAAAATTACAACTTTCTTGCATTATCGCCCAATGTTCAATATCACATTAATCATATTTACGGGTCATAGTATTGATTCCTGCTCTTTTAAAGCGAAAATTACAACTTTCTTACATTATCGCCCAATGCTCCCTATTATCGCCCACACGAAAAATATTATATTTATCATATTTTCGGGTCCTAGAATTGTTTCCTGCACTTTTAAAGCGAAAATTACAACTTTATTGCTTTATCGCCCAATATTCCCTGTTATCGCCCACCCGTAAAATATCACACTGATCATATTTTCGGGTCACAGAATTGATTCCTGCACTTTTAAAGCGAAAATTACAACTTTCTTGCATTATCGCTCAATGTTCCCTATTATCGCCCACACGAAAAATATCACATTTATCATATTTTCGGGTCATAGAATTGATTCCTGCACTTTTAAAGCGAAAATTACAACTTTCTTGCATTATCGCCCAATGTTCCCTATTATCGCCCATCCAAAAAATATCATATTTTTCATATTTTCGGGACATATAATTGATCCCTGCACATTTAAAGCGAAAATTACAACTTTCTTGCATTATCGCCCAATATTCCCTATTATCGCCCATCCGAAAAATATCATATTTATCATATTTTCGGGTTATAGAATTGATTCCTGCTCTTTTAAAGCGAAAATTACAACTTTCTTACATTATCGCCCAATGTTCCCTATTATCGCCCACACGAAAAATATTATATTTATCATATTTTCGGGTCCTAGAATTGTTTCCTGCACTTTTAAAGCGAAAATTACAACTTTCTTGCTTTATCGCCCAATATTCCCTGTTATCGCCCACCCGTAAAATATCACACTGATCATATTTTCGGGTCACAGAATTGATTCCTGCACTTTTAAAGCGAAAATTACAACTTTCTTGCATTATCGCCCAATGTTACCTATTATCGCAAACACGAAAAATATCACATTTATCATATTTTCGGGTCATAGAATTGATTCCTGCACTTTTAAAGCGAAAATTAATTTTTTTTACATTATCGCCCAATATTGCCTATTATCGCCTACCCGAAAAATATCACATTTATCATATTTTCGGGTCATAGAATTGATCCCTGCACTTTTAAAGCGAAAATTACAACTTTCTTGCATTATCGCCCAATGCTCCCTATTATCGCCTACCCGAAAAATATCACATTTATCATATTTTCGGGTCATAGAATTGATCCCTGCACTTTTAAAGCGAAAATTACAACTTTCTTGCATTATCGCCCAATGCTCCCTATTATCGCCCACACGAAAAATATCACATTTATCATATTTTCGGGTCATAGAATTGATTCCTGCTCTTTTAAAGCGAAAATTACAACTTTCTTGCATTATCGCAAAATGTTCCCTATTATCGCCCACCCGAAAAATATTATATTTATCATATTTTCGGGTCCTAGAATTGTTTCCTGCACATTAAAAGCGAAAATTACAACTTTCTTGCAGTATCGCCCAATATTCCCTATTATCGCCCATCCGAAAAATATCATATTTATCATAATTTCGGGACATAGAATTGATCCCTGCACTTTTAAAGCGAAAATTACAACTTTCTTGCTTTATCGCCCAATGTTCCCTATTATCGCCCACTTGAAAATATCATAGAAATGACCTACTGACAACAAAATTACTGAAAAGTCCAACCAAAAGTACTTGCATGTAACATATTGTGCCCCTCTGCAAATTGAAACTTTGCTTTTTTAAGAAGAAAAATGGAAATTTCCAATTTTTTAAAAGCTGCAAACTTCGAAGCTCAGTGGATTCAAAAATAAGGCGAAATTCAAAAATCGAAAAATGTACTTTTTTCACCCCTTAGTTCTAGTTTCTTCATAACAAATTTCGGAATCTTCCGATGAAAAATGAGGGACTAGATAGATTTTTTCGTATTTTGCCCAAATCGGCAATAAAATCGCCAAAAATGGTTTAAACCAAAAAACAAAAAAAAATTCCTAATGCAGTAGAAGGTTAAAAACTCGCGTTTAAAATTTGGTACGAATCGGATGAAAAATAAAAAAGATATTCCACTTTAACTACTTTGTTAAGAAAAAAAAATGGAAATTTGCCAATTTTTAGAAGTTGCAAACTTTGAAGCTCAGTAGATTCAAAAATAAGGCGAAATTCAAAAATCGAAAAAAGAACTTTTTTCACCCCTTAGTTCTAGTTTCTTCATGAAAAATTTCGGAATCTTCCGATGAAAAATGAGGGACTAGATAGGTTTTTTCGTATTTTGCCCAAATTGGCAATAAAATCGCCAAAAATGGTTTAAACCAAAAAATAAAAAAAAATCCTAATGCAGTAGAAGGTTAAAAACTCGTGTAAAAAATTTGGTACGAATCGGATAAAAAATAAAAACGATATTCCACTTTAACTACTTTGTTCAGAAAAAAAAAATTGGAAATTTGTCAATTTTTAGAAGTTGCAAACTTTGAAGCTCAGTAGATTCAAAAATAAGGCGAAATTCAAAAATCGAAAAAAGTACTTTTTTTACCCCTTAGTCCTAGTTTCTTCATAAAAAATTTCGGAATCTTCCGATGAAAAATGAGGGACTAGATAGGTTTTTTCGTATTTTGCCCAAATTGGCAATAAAATCAACAAAAATGGTTTAAACCGCAAAAATAAAAATATTTCCTAATGCAGTAAAGGGCTAGGAACTCGTGTTTAAAATTTGGTAAGAATCGGATAAAAAATAAAAAAGTTATTCCACTTTTAACGGTCGCGGGACGGACAGACGGACGGACGGACGGACAGACGGACGATACTTGCCCCCATCTGTATAGCCCTGTTGGCTAAAAAGCCAACTGGGCTAAAAAAAAAGACATCGGATAAAAAATGTAGGACGAGATACATTTTAAATTTTTTTCTTCAAAAATTCCCCAAAAATTAAAAAATCACCCGATCGACTAGAAAAGCACAAGCCGTATGCACGACACTTTAGGGATGCCTCATACCAAAAATAAATCACATCGGGTCAAAAATGTAGGAGGAGACACATTTTAATTTTTTTTCTTTAAAAATTCCCCTAAAATTCAATAATCACCCGATCGACTAAAAAAGCACAAGCCGTATGCACGACTCCTTAGGGATGCCTCACACCAAAAATAAATGACATCGAATCAAAATTGTAGGAGTAGATGCATTTTGAATTATTTTCGAAAATTTTGCTTTAAAAATTCCCCAAAAATACAAAAATTGCGCGATCGACTAAAAAAGCACAAGCCGTATGCACGACCCTTTAGGGGTGCCTCATACCAAAAATAAATGACATCGGGTCAAAAATGTAGGAGGAGATACATTTTAAAATTTTTTCTTTAAAAATTCGCCAAAAATTCAAAAATCACCCGATCGACTAGAAAAGCACAAGCCGTATGCACGACCCCTTAGGGATACCTCACACCAAAAATAAATGAAATCGGATCAAAATTGTAGGAGGAGATGCATTTTGAACCAAAGTTTACTAAATAAACAACTAACTAACTAACTAACTAACTAACTAACTAACTAACTAACTAACTAACTAACGGACACCGCCCGCAAACCGATAGGAATACCCCAGCTTACGTGTAACGTAAGCTGGGCTAAAAAAACACAGAAACAACACTATGAATGTCAACAATTGTCTGTAAAATTGCTGTTAACAATGAAAAATAATTTTTGCTTCAAAGAATGACGTTTTCCATGCCGCTCATTCAAACTCACGTTATTTTACGCTAGCTACTTGAAGCTCTACGCGGAGGTTCCTTCAGTTGTATTAACCCGTCTTCATTAATTCTCTAACTCAACCTATTTTCACTTCCAGGCATTAACGCATGTAAAGCGTATTCTTCAATCCCCCCCCCCCTCCGCCACCCCAGTCCCGGAACAATTAGTTCACTTGGTGATACATGTACAGCGTATCCTTCACCTGCGCCCCCTCACCCTCCTCCCATCCCACAATCCCGCAGGAATTATTTCATTGGATGACGCATGTACAACATATGGGAAATACTGGCAGAGCACAGGAACAATCAAATCCCCCTCCCCTCACCCCACCAAAAAAAAAAAAAAACAAAAAAAAAAAAAAAAAAAAAAACGAAACACAATAACAATAGGACAGTGATTTTCAAGGGAAAGCTGTTTTATTTTATGTGTGTCTGTTAAAATGTCGCGAGCTCATTCTCTTCCCTTCTGAAAAAAAACAGTGCTGAAGGTGCATAAAACATCTGTACCATTCAACTAGAGAACAAAATTGCTGCCCTTGCAAAAATAAATGCATACTGAGAAGTAACCCTGATATTAAGCTAACAGCTTGGTAAATAATGTCACAAAATTAAGAGTATTCTTAAACAAAATACAGAAATATACAGCGAAATCATACAAACAGCTGACGCTAAAGAAAACAGTCTTGTGCATGTTTGTAATAATACATTAGCATTTGGAATTTCGTTGGTAATACCAGTCTTTGGTTGATTAATACTAAAGATAATGCTGGGCGGGGAAAATAAGAGAGAGAGAGAGAGAGAGAGAGAGAGAGAGAGAGAGAGGGAGAGAGAGAGAGGGAGAAGGGAGGGAGGGAGGGATGGAAAGGAGGGAGAGAGTAGGTCAGAACGGGTGGATGGACAGTTAGACAAATAGTCTCCAAAAAGCTGTAAAACGGCCTGGTCATATGGACATATATGGTGGTGGTGATTCGAACTTGATTTTGATTCGGCAGTTATCGCATTTTCTTTGAGTTTGAAACGAACAGAAAATGGTGCCTCGGGATACAATATGAACTTGAAACCAACTTGTTATAAGATCCGCCTTCTTTGATATTACACAAATGTTTTCACATATTATGTGTGTGAAATGGAATTATTTCACATCATAATGACTTGAGGAGGAAGCAGGGAGAATTCATTACCCCACAGTAGTTGGAAAAAGGCTTTCAGAGAATATTGCACCACCACCACCCGTGGTTAGTATTCTGTACAGATAAGCTTGACCCGTGGTCCTCACTGACTTTCACATTGTCCGTCATATCCAGCGACACATCAGCCACGTTCAGCGTGGTGACGTCACCAGATGACGTATGAAGGGCCGACACAGTGGCCGACTCCTCCACTCCCGTGCCCGAGCGCAGCTTCTTCCCGAGTCGGATCTCAGACACCGGGGGCGGTACTTCCGCTGCTCTTTTCTTTGTATTTTTCCGCGGCGTTGACGTACGAGGCGATGACTGCGGTGTCTTCCTTGCCAGCGGCACCTTGCCTAACACCCGCGCTGCTTTCTCGGGCGTCGTCTTAATAACGTCATTCGCCGGTCTCTTCAGCTCCTGCGTGGACTTGCTGCGCGCCGGAGTTGGGGGCCTGCGGATGGGTGTCTTGGGAGTTTTGGGTGACATCTCGGCGATGCGCACCGACTTCTGAGCAGCCGCTGGCTCTTTAGGCGTCGTGTAGTTGCTTTGCGGCGCCGCTGATACCGGTGTTCTGTTGATGGAGTTATCACGCGGTGTCTTGGACAAGCTCGGGACTGATGTAGCTTTCCTTGCAGGCGTCGGGGTGCGAGATTCGGTCACGTGTAAGGCGCTAGCGAGCAGCGCCATCTTCCGCAGAGGGGTCGCCTTTTCCGCTGTTTTCGTGGCCGCGGCATCCGCCCTTTCCCTCACCTCTTTCGCTGTAATGCTTATCGGCGTAGCCTTCCTCTTGGCTGCAGATTCCGTGACGCCCTCCCTTGAGGCATTCCCACCCTCAAGGCTGATGTCAAGAACTCGCCTCAGGCTTGTTGCCTTCAGTTTTGGTGACCCCATTGGGCTGGCATTACTTGACCCAGTATGAAGCCGGCTATAGCTGGCTGCTTTCCTTGACGATGTGCTTTGTGATTGCGATTTGAAACCAATCCCCTTTGTATCGGATCCGCCGAGTGGATTCGGGCTCTGTACACCGCGCTCGGTTGCCTTTGGCGAAGGTTTCGGTGAAGATTTTGCACCGCTTTTGCCTTTACTAACAGCTACTTCAGAGGTACTCTGACTGGCACTTACTCTCGCTGTGCGCCTCGTGCTTTTAGGTGGAGATCTTCCAGCACTTCCCGCCTTTCTATCAGATTCGCTGGCAGGTGAAATGCCTGGCAAATCTGTCGGCGTTTCGGCAAGCTGCTTTGATCTTTTTGAACTACGAGTAGAGGTGGCCTTCTTCAGCGCCGGAGATTCCTTTGATGTGGTTTTCTTGGCGCGTGGAGAGCTTTTTGCTGTACGGCCTGTAGACACGGCTGGAGACTTCTGTGATGCTCTGCGACTGGCTGCCTTCCTCTCCGCACGGCCTTTTGGCGACGAGCCTGTGCGCACAGCTGCTTTCTTTACCGGCGAAAGCTTGACTGACTTGTGGGGCGTTCTTGTGACCACGACTTTCATAGATTTAGCCATCGGGATCTTGGACATCTCCGGAGACATGGTCTTAACGTCCCTAACAGTACTGACCACTTCTTTTTCAGCTTTCTGAACCTCCTTATTCTTCTTTGCTTGGTCGCGCCTGATTGGTTTACTCGTTTGGTCGCTTCCGATTGGTTTACCAGTTTGGACGCGTCTGATTGGTTCATTCTTCCCAGACTCTGGTTCAGCAATCCCAGTAGCGATGGCCTGATCCTTACTGGTCTTATCCCTGCACAAAAGCAACAGTACTTGTGCACTCCAGGATTACAACTCATTCATTACACATACATTCATTACACATACAGACGCGATTAGATTTAATTTAAAAACATTGTTTATCAGTAACACACAAACAATAACTCTCTGAGCATTACCTGGTATAGATGGAGCCTCGTCTTGCCCTCGTTACAACTGGTGAAAAACTAGATTTGACAGCCGTTTTTTGTTTGGTTGATTGCGCCCTACCTATCTCAGGAACCTTAAAAGAACAGAAACAACTGGCTTAAAACCATTCAAGAATGAGTGTGTTAACTTGCAATCACAAATAAGAAATTGATCAACTTCTCAGTCGTGGAGATATTATGATGGCAGGTCATGTGACCACACCTGCATCTCACCATAGCTCACTGGGATGTGTCTCCATGAAATCAAGGCATCATCAAAAACACCAATCGTCTACCAAGGCACCACACCCCACTAATCGGTGACACTGGTGCTTAAAACGCACCATATTTCATGTAAATTGCAGGAGTACGTTATGAACGAGCAGAAACGATACCTAAAAAATCTAAATTATAATTTTAACAATGAAGTCTGAAACCTGAAAACCCATTTTCATTAACTGCAATCACAACAACGCATCCCATTTACCAAATCAAGTCCTAAAAATTGTTCTTCTGTCCTTGGCTGCAATGCACAATACCTCCACCTCCATCTCCCCCTCCCCCCTCCAGTCACAACGCATCCCATGAAACTTCATAGCATATATTCTCCCGCCCTGAAAACATTTCTTTTATCCTGGATTGCAATAAACTCTCCCGGGGTTATCGTTGTAACAACAAGCAGATATGGACTTATTTTGAGTCAACATGAATTATTATTTATCAGAAATATTTCCGTAAATGGTCAATACCATCTTCACGTTGACTCGAAATAAAGTCAATATATGCTTGTTACATAAGACGACTCTGAAATTTTCCGCAGCTTTGTAAAGTCGCCGGTTTCAGGCCCTAAAAATTTGACAGGTCCGCATGAAATGTGCATGCATGACTATCAGAGAAGTTATATTTCATAAAATTATAGTTATAAGCATAAAATTTCAGAAGACTGGATCGAATACTTTTTGGAGAACGCGTCTTCACAAAACCGTGCTAACAAATTTCCTGAAAAACGGCAATTTTTGACAAGTCGTATTTTTGAGAATTTTTTGCTCATTTCAAAAATAATACGACATTGCACACCTTCAATATATGTTCTAACAATATGCCAAAGGAAAAGGCTATAGGATAAATACTTTCGGAAATCTAGCCAGGACACGAGGGCGAACGAAAGCGGACGGACGGACAAGCTGAAATCTATATCCCCTCGTTACACGGGGGATAATAACACACATAAGCAAGCTGTATAATTAAATTGACTAAGCAGGCAATGGATTCTTAACTGCTATAGTGCATTTCGTGGCAACACTAAACCTTGGAAAATAACAAGAAAATGTCACGTATCATACGGCATCCCATACGAACGACACTGGAGGTAATCCGTATACCTTCCGTACTTATTTCTTTTCTGGTATTCATGTAGCCACATTTCAGTGGATCTGTCATATTCTCCGGGTCTGTAACCAGCGACTTGACAAAGCTAGTGACAAGTTCCGCGGTTTTATAAATTCGTTAAGTGTATTAATCGCTTAAACTTTCAGCTCGTTTATCAAGCTGGTGATTTGGCAGATCCGCTGTAACACATATACTGAAAATTTGTTTTCGAAGCATCACTTTGTACACAAAAGCACCATGTATAAAGTATGATGTGTACATTAGCGCTATGACAACCCAAGAGTTAGTTAGTTATTTGATTGGTTTAACGACACCGCCAACCTGTTGCAGGTCATATTGTGTCATTCCTGGTAACTTTGTCGAATTTATACTTTATTGATTAAAAATGATTATAAAATAAAGTCTTAAATATACTAAAAAATATACTAATAATAGACTTAATGGTGGTCTACACATAGGAATACATATTAATCTCTTTTAAAAATTCTAGGACCTTGTTGGAATTTACCTTCTCAAAGAGCTCTCTCATGGAATCAACTCTATAATAACGGGGACGAATGTGATTGAAGTCTATACAATCTATCAAGATGTGTTTTACTGTATACCGTTCCTGACAACTTATACATTCGGGTTGTGGTTCACCTCTTAAGAGGTGTTTGTGAGTAGTGTAAGAATGTCCTATTCTTAATCTGTGAATTACCATATCGTCGCGAAGGCCATTTAGGGAGGGCAATTTACGCCCTACCACAGGGTTAATTTGGTATAGCTTATTGTTGGTTTGTTCATCCCAATATTGTTGCCATAGATTTTTGACATATCTAGAAATATGGCACTTAAAATCTGATGACGGTATAAGGAAATCTGAGCAGTCTTGGTTTAACGCTTCTTTGGCGCCTTTGTCGGCTGCCTCGTTGCCCGGGATTCCAACGTGGCTCGGTACCCAACAAAATATTATCTCTTTGCCAGCTTTTACCACTTCGTCGTGTTTTTCTATCAAGTCCAAAATTAATGGGTTGGATACCTGTAAGTTTTCTAGTGACTCAAGCACTGACATGGAGTCCACGCACAATATGAATTTTTTGTAGCGGCTAATCTTGACAATTTGCATAGCTAGCTGCAGGGCTCTAACTTCTGCAGAGAAAATAGAAGACCCATCAGGGAGCCTGGTTCTAAATGTATTATTTTCTGTGACAATAGCTGCTGCAGCCTTGTCCTCAAGTTTGGAACCATCGGTATATATGAAATGGTAGTCATTATAATTATCCTTTAATTCTGCAAATTTTGACTGAAATACACACGGGTTAGTTCGTTCTTTTGTGGACTCAGAAAGAGTCTTCAAGACCACAGGTTTCGTTAACTTCCAAGGGGGTTGGTTAGGTATTTTGTAATTTGCAACAGATTCAACGATTATACCTGCTTCTTGCAGGTGTGGTATAATCCTACTTCCAAGGGGGGGAATAGCATTGGTACCTCTATACGCATAATGTGATCCGAAAACAATCTGATGAGTAGGGTTATTTCTATTGGCGTAAAGTTTTATACAATACTGCATGGCAAGTTTTAACCGCCGTATATTGAGAGGTTGTTCATTTGCCTCAACGTGTAAACTGTCGGCTGGGGATGTTCTAAAGGCATTTAAACATATTCTTAAGCCTTGATTCTGTATCGGTTCTAGCATCTTGAGATATGATGATCTAGTTGAGCCATAAACTATACTGCCATAGTCCAGTCGCGATCTAATTAGAGCTCTATACAACATGAGTTTAGTATCCCGATCTGCTCCCCAATCGTGGGAGGAGATGACTCTCAGTAAATTTAAGGCCTTCTGACACTTTCTTCGGAGGTGTTTGATATGTGGGATAAAACTAAGTTGGTTATCAAAAATTAAACCTAAAAATTTGTTTTCCTTGACAACAGGGATTTGCACGTTAGAGATGTGTAAAACTGGATCGTCGTGCTGTTTTCGTTTTTTACAAAAGTGTATACAAACCGTTTTGGTTTGTGAGAATTTAAAACCATTCTTATTCGCCCAAACTTGGAGAGAATAAATACTCTGCTGAAGACGACGCTGTATTAAATTCATACTTTTGCCTCTACACGACATGGCAAAATCATCCACGAAGAGTGAGCTATCTATCCCCTGTCTCAGTGTATCTTTTATATTGTTGATTTTTATCAGGAAGAGTAGAATTGAAAGGATGCATCCTTGCGGGAAGCCTTCCTCTTGTTCAAAGTATTCTGAGAATATTGTACCAAGGCGAACCCTGAATCGACGGTCGTCCAGGAATCCTTTTATAAACTGGGGCAGACGGCCTCGGAGGCCGAAATCAAAAAGATCCTTTAGTACTCCGTGTTTCCATGCTGTGTCATAAGCTTTTTCCAAGTCGAAGAAAACGGTAACAACATGTTCCTTGTTATTGAAAGCTTCTTTCACAAAAGATTCTAATCTTACAAGATGGTCCAGAGTGCTCCTTTGTTTCCTAAAGCCACTCTGTATGTCGGCAAGCAAGTTGTTTCTTTCCAGGTACCATTTTAATCTTTCAGCTACCATTCGCTCAAATGTTTTGCACAGGGCACTTGTCAAGGAAATTGGTCTGTAATTCTGAGGATTTCGTGGATCTTTGTTTGGCTTTGGTATTGGTATTATTGTGGCTTCCTTCCATATTTCTGGAAAAGTGTCGGAATTCCAGGTATGATTTAACAATTCTAAAAGGATCTTTAGGGTATGGTCTGGCAAATGTCTAAGCATCTGATAATGTATGTCATCTGGTCCTGCTGCTGAATCATGGGAACTATCTATGGCCTTTCTCAATTCATTGAGAGAAAAGTGCTCATTATACGCTTCGCTGTTGTCAGAATAGAAGTTAAGAGGATTAGTTTCTTCTGTTTCTTTATGGCGTCTAAACTCGTGGCTATAATTTTCGGAAGATGAGTTATGTTCAAATGTTTCGCCTAGGGTATCTAAAATGTCCTTTGGGTCGGTGATCATATTATTGTTAGCTTCTAGATGGCTTACTGTGCTAAAAGTGTTCTTACCAGATATTTTTCTAACCATGTCCCAGGAAGACGTGGCAGAAAACAAATCAAATCGAATCTGTCATGGTGAAGAGTTAGCAATTAACCGTCATATGAAAAGTTGACATGTTGACGTGGCAGAAAACAAATCAAATCTGTCATGGTGAAGAGTTAACAATTAACCGTCATATGAAAAGTTGACATGTTGACGTGGCAGAAAACAAATCAAATCAAATCTGTCATGGTGAAGAGTTAGCAATTAACCGTCATATGAAAAGTTGACATGTTGACGTGGCAGAAAACAAATCAAATCTGTCATGGTGAAGAGTTAACAATTAACCGTCATATGAAAAGTTGACATGTTGACGTGGCAGAAAACAAATCAAATCAGTCATGGTGAAGAGTTAGCAATTAACCGTCATATGAAAAGTTGACATGTTGACGTGGCAGAAAACAAATCAAATCAAATCTGTCATGGTTAAGAGTTAGCAATTAACCGTCATATGAAAAGTTGACATGTTGACGTGGCAGAAAACAAATCAAATCAAATCTGTCATGGTGAAGAGTTAGCAATTAACCGTCATATGAAAAGTTGACATGTTGACGTGGCAGAAAACAAATCAAATCTGTCATGGTGAAGAGTTAACAATTAACCGTCATATGAAAAGTTGACATGTTGACGTGGCAGAAAACAAATCAAATCAAATCTGTCATGGTGAAGAGTTAGCAATTAACCGTCATATGAAAAGTTGACATGTTGACGTGGCAGAAAACAAATCAAATCTGTCATGGTGAAGAGTTAACAATTAACCGTCATATGAAAAGTTGACATGTTGACGTGGCAGAAAACAAATCAAATCAGTCATGGTGAAGAGTTAGCAATTAACCGTCATATGAAAAGTTGACATGTTGACGTGGCAGAAAACAAATCAAATCTGTCATGGTGAAGAGTTAACAATTAACCGTCATATGAAAAGTTGACATGTTGACGTGGCAGAAAACAAATCAAATCAAATCTGTCATGGTGAAGAGTTAGCAATTATTTCTACCAGCCCTGGTGAAATGAACGCAAACACTGACGACACTCGTTCAATTTGTCGATTTTAACACACCATAATTGTACGCATATCAATTTACACTTAATAACAGATTATCAAGGGCGGAAAACGAGAGAGGCTCCTCTGTAACGAAGCCTACAAAAAGCAAGTTTCGAAGCTCCTTCACTTCAAAAAGTCTTGACGATCGACTGGCTGTATGTTTGTTCACTGACGATATACCAACACTGGACCCTGCCGGTCCCGTGGAATTCTGGTATGGATTTGCCGACCGACCACCAGGAAAGAAAGAGCTGCCTGTAGCAAGTCAATCAGTCTCAGAGGAAAGTGACGACGAACAGGATGACGACCGTAGCAAGGACGCTGATGACGAGTCTCCGAGCAAGACGATGAGACTTTCACAATCAAGCTAGATGAAAAGTTAAACGCTTTAGATCAAAGCTACAAATCGGTCAGGACTGATTAACTACCGATTTAGCTCTATAAAGACATAAACTGGACAATATAGTTAATTTCGAAAAGGTGAATTCGATTTGGCGAGAGTGAGCTGAACGTCCTTCGCCAAATTGGCGAAGGTAAAAAAATCCTTATGTGTACCCCTGCTGACAAAATGCAATTGTTCTCGTGAATGACGTGTCAAAGGCAAATATTTAATCTCTTTCATCACAATAACAGAGACCACTTGAAAAGCCTGTGATTTTCTGTGTTATCAGCGTTCGCGATGACGGCGTTTTTACGCGGATTTTAGCACTTTTGGGGGCTTGTGACGCAGCTTTTCAAAAGCCACTGCGTCATAGTGACGCGATGTTTTGCAGACCACCGCGTCACACTATATAAAACATATGTGAAAATTTTTCAACAAAAATTAGCCCTTCGTCTGTTTTGGAGTTTATAAAGAACTTTAAGGGATTTTAAGTTTTTGCGCGCACAGCACAACAGCAAAATCTGACAGATGATGCACGGAAGTTCCTGACCACATATCGTACAGACTACCAGAACTTTGCTATCCTTATGGAATTTTTTCTGCTTGTTCCAATGAACTCTGCTACTTGCGAGTGAGGTTTTCGCGCGCACACTATTATTAAAACCAAGAACAGGAACCGTCTAGGTGATAAAAGACTTGATCACATTTTACGGGTTTCTATGAACGGGACAGACTACAGCTTATTTTTGCGAGTAGGAGGTAGAGGAGGGAACGGGGTAGGTGTTTCAAAAGGTACCAGTACTTTGTATTAAAAAATGCTTGGTGGACAGCCTGTGACGCGGTTTTTTAGATCCCACTGCGTCACACAATTATGTGTGACGCGGTTTTCTGGAAGGCCAGCGCGAACGCTGAGTTATTTTTTATTGCAATTAAGAACATGTGAGAGATCGATCTTTTATCCATTTCATCGCAATATTATAGAACGGTCTAAAAGCCGGAGATTCCTTTTTTTGTTTTGTATTTAAGTGCCGTAGTTTCCCCGGGAAACTGCAATACATGTTTGAGGGTATAATTGCAACTGGAGTAATATTTGACAAGCAAGGCGATTGGTTTGCACTTGATTGAGTAATTTACGGAGTAACCTTTGACAAGCGATTGTATTAAGGGATGTTTTGTGAAAGAAAGATTCATCACAATTTTAATGCGGATAACTACGATTTATGGAATAAAGTTAGGATAACTGCAATTTGAAAAACAGACTTCGGATAATTGCGTTCAACTTGTTTTTCTGTGCACTGAGATGCCACTGGAATAATGTCTTTACTGCAAAGAGGTTCTTAGATCTCGTCAGCAGATCGTGAATTGTATTAACTGTTCTAAATTGCAACAAAGGACATGCTCCACGGTGATTTCCCAGACGGATTGGCACGCTGCGAAAAGAGGTAGGCAACGTACATTTTATAATTTTACAGTGAAAATAAGAATCAAACATTATGGAGTTAATATTATGGAGTTCCAGTTTATGGTATTTCTATTATTGGAATTGCAATTAATAATAAACCGGGGTGCAATTATAACAAACAAACAAATAAAAAATTAAAAATAAGAATAAAACTGTACGAATTGTAATATTGTGTAAGTTGCAATTCATGGGATTTCAATTATCGCAATTATTATTAACAGTGGTCAGCACCACTGGCTTTACAGTAATTAGGGTAAATGTTCAATCGCAATATTTTGTTGGTATTTGCGGAGATTCCCGGAAGCCTTGAACGCAATCAAATATTTTTTGTTATTTTTTTAACAGAAAAGAGGGGGCTTGACTTTTGCTGCTCATCTTGCAAAGATCGCGTTCTGCCTTCTGATCGTTCAATGCCATTTCTTACCACAAACAATGGCTCCTTCGGTAACTGGTCAACTGGGCGCCAGGTCAACTGGGCGACAGTCAACTGGGCGACAAAAAAGTCAACTGGGCGACAACTCTGGGGTCAACTGGGCGACAAAAAATGTCCAAATGGGCGACAAAAAAAAGTCAACTGGGCGACAGTAGAAGTCAACTGGGCGACAAAAAAAATGAATTACTTGAAACATTTTAGTACTTAACGATTTACCATCATGCATAGAAATATTGATTGCAATACCAAACTAATGAATTAGACATCAGTGGAAACGTTTGAAAATATCACAGACGGCACTCCGACACCCCGATTACTCTCGTTAATTGCAATTAATGTGAAGTCCTTTTTAACCCAGCCGACTTGCTCGGACTGGGTAAGTCGTATCACCATAGCGGGCTCGCATGTATGTGCGAATGTTAAACTTTTTCTTTAAAATGCTACTGCTCTCACAGTTTTGCTCCCATGGTTTTGATATCACGCAGGAATGTTCCCTGGGTGGTCCCCCACCAGGCTATTACTTTTTTTTACGATTGACGAAAATCTGACAAAATGGCGGCACTGACCCATTTAACCCAGGCTATTATTTTTATTTGCGGTGCGCCAAAAACTGCCGAAATGGTGGAACTTCGAAGTTTGGCAAAAACTAGAATAAGTGCCAGTAAATAACTGAATTGTCAAACCATTCATTTCTCTCAGTCTTTTTCAAATAGTTATAAAATTTAATCGAAAGTTTTTTTGGTGCTTCTCCGCCTGGACTTATCTTTTTTTCGCAAATGACCAAACGAAGGCGAAATGGTGGAATTTTCAAAATTTTGTAAAATTGTGTAAATGTCGGTAAATACGTGAATCGTCAAAACTCAACCTCTCCAACATACCTTTTCGGGTAGCTTCCACACGGGATAACTGTTTTTGTGTATTAAAATTATGAAAAAGTTACGTCCAGAAAAAGTTTTTCATTTTTTTTTTGGCCTCACATTATTCGTTTCAGAGTTTTTGTCTCTTTCCTTGTTTGGTAACTCGGCTGGTCATGTCCATGGACATGCTTGTAATTGCAATGTATGTGAACTCCTTTTAATTGCAATGGCAACATCTACGCCCCACGAATGTAAATTCATGTTGACTGTTCAAATTCAGGAATTGTGAGAATTCACTGCAATTGCATTTACTTGTAAAAGATTCATTTGTGGTTACTGTGGTTTGAATTGCAATCATGTTTCGAGTCCTGTATTTCAGAGAATTGCAACTGTCGAACTTCTGTAGATGTCGGATTTGTTATGAGTAATCGCAATTTTTATGTAAACGCTTCGTCAGTAGAAATTATGATTAGTGATTTTAAGTGTGTAATTGAATTTCAGTTGATTTTAAGTTCTGTGATTAAAATTGAAAATGTTTCAGAGAATGGCAATTAAACATGTATGAAGTTCAATGTTTGAGACGGATTAGAACTCACTTTCATCCCTGTTTGTACACGCTTGAGTCCACTGAAATAGAGTTTGTTTGGAGCAGAGACAGAATTTTTTTGTAATTCAAATTTCATAATTTCCTGATCTCTACAAATAACCATTTTGCATGAAGTCCAAAATGTAAAACATAAGATTTTTTCTTGTCGCCCAGTTGACTTCTAATGTCGCCCAGTTGACTTTTTTTTTGTCGCCCAGTTGGCTTTTTATGTCGCCCAGTTGACTCCAGAGTTGTCGCCCAGTTGACTAGGAACCGCTCCTTCACTGAAAACAAGCGACTTATCCATGCCAGTTCTACTTGGAGGTAGGGATTGCTTTCCTCTTAATTGTTTTTCTTAATTCATTTTATTTATTTATGTAGGTATAACAAAGTTTTTTATCGTTATAGAAATGAACATCTGATGAATCAACGCAGAGAAGAGATGGCAGCTTTACAGGAAATGGTCAGCAAGTACGGCTTCGAAATAACAACAAACGTTCCATATGATGGCGACTGCTTGTTCGCTTCCGTTGCCGCTTTGCTACAAAACAGTTCCCCGACTTCTGAACTACGCCAGGTCCTCGCGCGCTTCTTCACAAATAAGGTAATTTACTGTTTGCATAATCATTAGGAGAATACTACTTAGAATGTGTGAAAAGGCGGATTGTGGTGTTACTTAACAAGTTAAATATTATTTGATTTCAGGACTTCGACTCGTTTTTACAAGAAACGCTCACTGATGGGTTCCTCAGCGACCTGGCAACCCCTCATAAAGATTGCCAAGATGACAGAGTGACGCACGGCCTGTGCCAAATGATTCTATTTTCGATGAGAGTCTGCTCAGAGTGCCCCAACACAGGCCAAGAAATATTTACCACTTTTGGAAGCGAGGAAGCCCGGATTGCCGTTGGTCATATCCTCAACAAGCACTTCGTACCACTGACAGCAGCCAGTAAGTTGTGACAAATTAATGCCTTAATTTCGAAAATAGGTGGCACTATGTGGCAAGTGGAGAAATTGAGAACGGATGATCAGAACAAACAACGATGTTGAGGGGTGGTACTATCGCCTCAACGTACACGCGTGTACGTGCTACTGGGGCTCCTGCACAAAGAAGCCTTGATGACGCACACGCAGTCTCGCCTCTGATCAGAAGGGAAACTCTACCTTTCCCAAAACAGCAAATATCGCGCTGTCGCAGCCAAGATGAACACACTGTGGGACGAGTATAGGAACGGATCCAGGTCGGCATTGCGGCTCCTCAAGCGGTTGGCAGGATATATGTCCCTGGACACTAAAGTAACTGGACACTATGAAAAACTTTATAAACTTTTTCAGCACAGAAAATGTAATGTGTAAACATGTGAAAATATCGAAAAAGGTTGAATAAAAAATCATGAGTTGACAAAAACACGACTTTTTCATTTATTTACGGTAGGATTTGGTTTTTTTTCGAGTGCCGAGTTGGTAAGAATTTGGGTGCCGAGTTGGTAAACGCGGGTACCGGGTTGGCAGGTGCCGAGTTGACCAAACCCCATCCTCCACGTTTAACCTATTGTTAACAAGGTAACACTGATTAACCGAAAAGCATAAAGCAGTAACTGCAGCCACGCCAAGGTGACCAGTCATAACACTTTCAGTAACTTAAATCCACACAGTGGTTATAAACAATCTGATCTATTTCGTGGTGACAGCAACCCCTTTTCACAGTTTCAAACATTTCATTTCCCTACTGCACCTTGAGAGACAAAGCAGTGTCGCTCCGACCAGGTATATTTAATACAGAAATATTTAGTATATTACACATTTCTCACCTGTGAGCTACTTTTCTGCACTGTTTTTATAACTCGCTGTTTCGCTTCAGTCGTTTTACCTCTGACATACATGGACGACCTGTGTTAACAATTTTAACAAAACACATTAAAGGAAAACGTATAATGTTTGAAAGGTAGGAAAACAGGTATTTTTGTTTAAGAGGGTTGCGAAATACAGAAATGACTGGGTGCATTGTTTAGAATGGTCTCTTACAAAGATGTACAGGGTAATTTAACCTTTAGACCATATATTTCACAGAGATTTGCGGATGTGACAGAATTGCATATCGGGCAGCACATCGTTATTATCGTTGCCAGCCAGCGATCTCAAAATCTACACAAACAAATGAACTGGACACCGTGTGGTTTAAGTGACTGACCAATTTTACAGCCACTTAGCTAACTAAACTAGAGCCTCAGAGAGATACGACTCCCCGTGTAACGTGGATGACCTATAAAATGGATGCCAAAGTTGGTTTGCATAGTGCCATACTACTGCTACTTTCATCACGTTTTTCACAATTCTAACAGATCGGTAATTATGAATTTCGACAACAGATAAGTTTTGTATTTAAAAAAGTTATTTTAGAAATTTTTATTATCTGTTTTATCCGTGTGTGAAATTAAAAAAAAATCAGAACACTTTTGGAGACTCGGCCTGGACGTTAAATTACGCGAAGTCATATAAAAAACGCGAAGTTTGTCTAAATTTCCAAATACTGTCATTTTGACGATTTTTACTGAATCCGAACAAAAGATACGACGTTGTACACCTCCAGTATGTGAATTAACTGAATACTTCCGGAGATCTGGCCTGGACACGACGTCGAAAATAGGCAAAGTTCCAATAATCGAAGAAATACTGTCATTTTCACAGTTATCATGAATCCGAACAAAAATACGACCTTGCACACCTTCAATGTGTGCTCTATGCGTAGGTGAAATTTCACAACAACCCGACCTTTAGCTTCAAAGGTATAGTCTGAACGGACAAGCTCATAACTATAGCGCTCCGTTACATGGGGGATAATAAGCTTGATTTTGAATCATCATGGATTAGGGTAAGTATAAGGTATTAGGGCCAGCTTTCGGAACAAGTCAAAAGTGAGGGTTAGTTTAAAAATAGGGGAATGTGACTACCCCAAATGGGCATGAATTTTAGAAGCATTTTACCTCCGGGTCATTCTCCGATTCGCCATAGGGCTCGGTGTCTTCAGAGGTTTGTGGAAGAGGTCAGCACTGGCTGATACCCAGCCAGGAGTCTTTGGCATGGCTGGCAAAGCAAACACAGGTGCGCTTTCACTGTTAAAAAAAAAGTGAGAACTGTATTTTAATAAACAATATTAATGCAGTATGATAATTCAAAGATATATGAAAATCACAGCAAAGAACACTTATTAAATACCTCGTTCTATTCTTCACACATGGAAACGGGGTCTGAACAAAAAGCCGGAAATTCCTAAGTTTTTGAGGGTGGTCTAAAAACCAAAACCTTTTCCCAACGGAATTACACCGATCTCAAAAGTGGTCCATTTGGCAAAAAAAGCTGGAAAAGCCGGAAGATTTCCATGCATGATTCTTTCATACGAAAAACGTAATACGTTCTAAAATTTCCACCTCCTCCAGTTTTGAGGGAAAAAATGTGTAGGAAAAACAGACATGGACAACTTACGTGTCTGCTTTCAGCGACGGCTCTGTTCTGGCACTTCGCTCTTTCCGTCGAGCGGGCGTTTTTCCCCGGGGCATATCTAGCCTGAAAATAATTTTAATTACCAAAGTACATCAAGCGAAACCCTACTGCAATACCTAAACGACCTAAACGGGTGTGTTGTCACAATTAAACACACAAAATTTAATGACAAACATGGTTTTTGCTGTAAAATGTCATGAGGATATTTGTTTTCAGTGAAAATAATTGCTTTTAATTAAATGGTTAGAGTGCCGTCCGTGAAGAAATGAGGGCAAAACGAAGGGGGCAGCATTTTTTTTTGTACGTTTCGTATTCCAGCTCAACACGTCCCGCCCTCTAGTCGCGTATCATTTTGTTTTTTTCAGTGATTCTCCTTGGAGTCCTGTCAGTACAGATATATTAGCTTATTGCTATTCAAGGGCAGTTTTCCAGTCGGAAACACCCCCACCTCCTCCGCCAAAAATAAATAAATAAAATAAAAAAATCGAAAATAAAATTTTATGTTAATCGAAAACAATAATCCAAAATTCCATCTCCTTCTCTGATGTTTTGTGAAGAAATACTAAAGTAAAAGTGCAAAAAAAAAAACAAAAAAAAAGAAAACATAGGCATCACAGATGCAAAACCCTCATCCTGCGGGAACATTCGAAACAAGGAAAATAGTAGGTTTGAGGCCGGTCACAGGCTCATTTCAATCCTTAACACCGAAAAGAAATAAGGGTGGCAGTGCTTTAAGATGAACCAAAAACATTTACTATGAGAAAGTCCAGCTGAGATACTGCCCTTGGTCGAATATGGCTGATAAGCAATATGAATCTTTATTAGTCCATAAACTAGCTACATCTAAAATATCTTAGTAATTGCTAATTGGTAGAGAATTGTAGGCTAGAGAGTGTTCGCTGAGCCACTGTCCTTGGTCGGATATGGCTCATATACAATAGGGATCTTCACTGCTCCATATACTAGCTATATCTGAAATATCTTAGTAATAGGGAAAAAGAACTGTAGGCTAGAGAGTGTTCACAAGCCAAATGTTAAGCAAACTTGATAATGGTACAAACAATAAAATTTCCAAGTCCAGCTGCGCTACTGTCCTTGGTCGGATATGGCTCATAAACAATAGGGATGTTCACTGGTCCATATACAAGCTATATTTCAAATATCTAAGCGATTGGCCAAAAATTGTAGGCTACAGCGTGTTCACAAGGTTAACGGGCGGACGCAATAGCCTTCAGCCAATATTGGCTGAGGACTGAAAAACAAAAAAAAAAAAAAAAAAAAGCTTTACAAATAGGACAAAATTCAATTTTATACCTTTAATTTAAATTATGAAATTATAACGAGAGAGATATGAAATTATATGTTAGCTATCAAACAATAATGTTCTTACACATTGTGAATAGGCGTAAAAATTGAGACATTACAAAGATGAAAACAGAAACCGACCAATTCTGACCAAATTTAGGTATAGTAAAGGTTTCATGGGCAACATTCCTATCAAAGATAATCGGACAGGATCTGTGGGACGAACAGCAGTTTTTTGGATTTCTCTTGAAGCTATCAGTTTATTTGGGGAGTGTTTGCAGAACCAATAACAGAAATACTATACTCCACTAAAGATCCACCTTTGATCGGGGAAACGAGAATAAATTAATGTAGAACGGGCCTTTATATGTTTCTGTGAAAGGCAAAACTATAAATATGACCTGTAAAACCTATGACGGGAGACAATAATAAAATACGCCTGGAGCGGAACTCGAAGACAAGTCGACAACGCAAACCGCTGCTTCTATGGGAGGCAGAATTATATATATTGCCTGCAAAACCGACAGACAGAAAATGAACAAAATTTCTGCAGAAGTTGAACGATATACTGTGAGTGTTTCACACACAGTGACACTGGAAGGATTCCATTTGGAGTTCGCTAAATAAATCTTTTCATCAATTTCATCCACAACAACATCAAAAAAAAAAAAAAATACAAATTTTCAAAATTCACTGGCCCTCTTCATTGATTGTGCAGCGACTAAACAATAATGTTTACAAAGAGCAGGTGCCCTCAGAGTAAGAAAACTTAGAACTTGTCTGGACGAAAATCCAATATCGATGAAAAAATAGTAGTTATTTGTCAATTTTTGACAAAGTGTTGATTCATTAGTCTTGAGCAGCTTTCAAAAATAATTAAAAGTGCACATCTGTCCCATACATGTTTTCATTCTGTAATGTTGCAATGACCTTTTAGTTGGCCTTTTAGTTTCTCACAACTCGAAGAACTTACGAAGATGAAAACTGTTCAATTACTTTTCTCCTCAAATAAATATATGTATGTATATATATATACATATATATATGAATCCGGGACAGGACAGAAGGGCCCTGGACAAAAGGGCCTTGGACAGAAGGGCCTTTCCCAAAACGGCCCTAAATGAAAAGTTGGACAAAACGGCTTTGAGAATATTTTGTATGTGGTCCTCACACACGTTTTTCTTAACGTCCATGAAGCCATCGAGACAAAGTTTTGGCTGCCCGTTTTTACTTTGTATTATATCTATTGCTGTTGGTCACAGTTCAAGTAAAGACCTCAAATTTAGAACTTCTTACATATCCACAAGACACTGACACGCCAACATCATCCGGATTACCACGTGTGTTTAAAAAGCAGAGTGTACAGGAACGAAACAAAGGACAGGGGCTATTTTTTGTGGCACACTGAAAAAGATTGACTCCGAAATCTGGCATCTGAAGTGATGGGAAGTAATTGAAAGTGTCTTTGCAATAAGTAAAAACATCAAGGCAGTGATTAGTACAAACAGGGATTATCCTGTGACCCAGTGCTTCGGAAATCTCAAGAGAGTGATGGGGAGTAATTGAAACAAAACAGCAAGGCAGTTATCTGTAAAAACACAATGAAGTTTGTTTTTTGACTTGTTATTTTAATACATATTTTATTACATATTTTATTAAATATTTGTCCAACTTTTCATTTAGGGCCGTTTTGGGAAAGGCCCTTATGTCCAAGGCCCTTCTGTCTGGATACCTATATATATATATATATATATATATATATATATATATATATATATAGATATATTATATATTTTTATATATATATATAAAACCATTCAAGTCAAGTTGCTATGCGCTATAATAGGCGTCATAACCTCTAAAAGATGTCTCATGGTAACCAAATTCATGTGAACACGCAAATATAGATGATCGTGGTATTTTAAAGTTGATTCTGCCAAAACTGTTAGAGTTATTGTAAAAGGAATTTTTAAATTTACTTACATGTAAGACCGTTTCAAATATCTGTTTAAAAATTTGCCAAAATTGGGCTTTAAACAAATGAAAGCAGGAAAAAACACAATATCACCCTGGTGCAACAGTCTGTGAAGTTTGGAATCACTGAAGCTAACTTTTTTTGTTCTTCGGGAAAAGTGGAGACGCCACACGAGAGAGATACAGCCGCCTGGGGTAAAAGCATCTGGCCTAAATGTGCCACTTGTTGCTGGAATGTCTCAGGCCCAAATGCCATGGATTTCACAGGTCCGGCTGTAAAAGTATGTTAAAACGCGAACCGACTGCAAATTTGAGACAGGCATTGTGTAGTATTTACGGCATGGATCATAAGCCAAATCACACTTTAGGCGTTCCCAATAAAAATGCGCAAAAATTCTATGTCTCAAATAAAAATAACCGGGTAAAAAATGAAAGAAATGATAGAGAGATGTCGCATAAATGTCAAATTTCTCTTGCACGAAAGAGCAATCTGGTTCTTAACAACCCGTACGCAGTTTTAAAATTTTATTAAAAGTTTTAACAAATAGATTCAATTTCTTTCATGTCCAGAATATGAGCTGTTTTTGCGATATTTCTTCATGTTTTTCTATCATTTCTTTTTTTTACCCGATTCCCTCGCAGTCGAAATTCAAAATTCTTGCGCATTTTATTCGAAACACCCGGAGTGTTATTGGGCTTATTTCTGCCGAAATGTTTTGGAGTTTCGATTGTACGCACGAGTAGCAACATTCTGTTTACTACTAGAAATATAATCCCAGCTGCACTCTGAAGGATCTAGGTTAGTATGTGAAATATTTTTTTAGTCTCATGAGATGGCTTAAATTTGGAAGTGAGAACACTGAAAGAAGATAACAAATAAAAAATGAGAAATATATTTCGGAAGTGGTACTACGGGTCCGCTTATATCGACACTCTCTTGGATTTTTCATTCAGAATATGCAAATGACATGCTGCGTGCACCGAAAATAACGACGTTTCAAATAAAAACGACAATTTTATTGATTTTTAATTCTTACCAATACGGTTTATGAAATTATATCATAAATAAGATAAGATTTACGAAAAAAGTATAATCCTTTGTGTTTTCAAAACAAACCGCACTACATCTAGGTCAAGGATGTTTTGTTATCAAGTACAGCATTGGTTTTTCAGTGACTTGTATTATGTTACACCCTATTTGATTGGTCAATTTTGAATTATCGTTAATTTGTCAACAAGACTAATCACAGTGCACAAATTTATCCGCTTTGTGAATTTTACTTGGATTTAATTGAGTTTTTAATCTTAAAGATATCACTAAAACGCTGAAATTGTGTAAATTTTATACTATAGAAGCGATAAAAGGTATATTTGTGCATTCATATTCACATATCTATGCATGGTTAAAGATTTATTTTCTAACGCATTTACGTTTGGGTTATGCGGTCCCCACTTTGGAAGGAAGAAAGGATTTTTTGCAGGACAAAAATGTATTAAAACTTTTTCCCCAAAGATAGTGTGTTAAGAAATTCAAGCACAATATGTAAGTAATAGGGTGGGTTGTCATCAAGTCAGTCATTTACTATTCTGCCTGAATTATGAAGTACTGCTCAGATACTTATATATAAAAGCGCGGCTATTTTGAAAAGAGGGTGTTTCTTCCTGCCAAAAAAGGGAACTATTATGAGCAAAAGTTCATAGCTGGTCATTTCGATATCTTGCCGCGATACTAGATTTTATGCCCAAAGAAAAATCCTGAGTCAGTGTAACAGATAAGTATACTAGGGGTGATCTGGCCAGCAGCCTGCTAAAAAATGAGGCCCGAAGGCATCTGCGTGCGAACGCGTCCAGAGAGCGTGTAAAACACAAGAATGTTATTCTATCCGAAAAAGGGGTGGGGTGGGATAGCAAGTTTGACGATTAGAGTCCCTCATATTTTTTTAACCTCATATCCGAATATCTAGCTCCGAGTGAGCTCTGAAATTCGCGCATTTCTCTGGTACGGAGGGCGGCTCGCATCTTGCCGGCCGTCTAACTCTCTGGTTATTCGGAGTAAAGCAAAGTTGGGCCAAAAACTACGCTGTTCACCCACTCCGGCTGTACATTTGTGCCAGGTTACGCAGTAGTGTACCCTTGTCTGGTCGCCGTACGGTCTGGAATTTCGACTAAAACAAACAGACGGTAATCCGAAGTTATAGATATCGTGCACTCTGGCTGGGTGAGTGGTTATGAAAGGGCAACTAAAGGTTCATAATTTCAAAATATTCTCACTTACGAAATGGGATTACAAGGATAAATAATGGAGCTTGTTGCCAATACAAAGATGGCCAAAAAGTAATTTAGGATGGATCTGCATACACAAGACAAATTGCAACTTCCGGGACTATTAGGTGCAGATGTGTTCAGCGCACAACAGATTGCAAAGGAATTTTGCAAACAACAAAGGAGTATTTATGAAGTCATCAAATGCCATTTGGTTGAATTAAAGTTCAGTTGAAATATAGTCTTTATTTCAGCTGCCATTTTGTCCGCGTGCCATTATGCCTTGCCATTTTGTCCTACAACCAGCCCCAGTGGACCCTTTCTGTCTTCCTAGGTCAGAAAGTGTCACAGTTCCTGTAGTAGAAATGGCAGTTGATCTCAATTTTCGAGGCTCTGGATCTTTCGGCGCACGTTCCAGGACATCGAGGCTCGGACTGGCAGGCTTTTTCTTTGGCACGGAGTAGTGTCCAGGCGCATTATTTTGACCTCGGCCTGGCTGAGTCGGCCAAACTACTAAACTTGAGTAAAGAGTGATTTTGCAACCGTTGGTTCATTGTTGTGGGGGATTCTACAGCCTGAGCTAAAGAAAACATCTGTCTTTCTCATTGCAAAATTGTTATTTGACCATAAAAATTGTGCGCCATAATTTATAATTGGGTTATTTATATGATGCACCTTTTCTAAAATAACGCCATTGACACCAGTCGTGCGCCGAGATTGGCAAAATTGAGATCAATGACATGCTATATTTTAGAAACTATGACTCTTGCATGGAAGGAAGCAAGAATCATCCAGGACTATGGTACGGAGAACTCCCGTATCTAACAAAACCGCGTCTGCATTAGTCCTACATGACTTCCGGTCTTCCCTTCTGTCCTTGGAAGATAGCAAGGTATCACTGGGACGACGACTGCAGAATAAAGTCAAAATCTTGCTCATTTTATAGGACTTTCACCTAATTCATCAAAAGTAACAAATGTTAGAAAAAGGAGGTGTATGGTGATCCACTTCTTACTTTTATGATTTCTCAAAAAGGAACGGGCAATGGATATACGTACCATGAAAAAGTATATTACTCGCGCCACTTTTATGTACTGCTATTTCGTACCCCTAGCGTGCTTAGTAGGAAGGGTAGCTCTTTAATTTCAAATTGCTCAAATTAACCCAGTTATGTTTAAGTTAATCCAGTAGGTACGTTGGACCACAAGTCCATTGTCTTACAAAACCTGATGTTATTGGTAGCATAGATAAGTAACAACAAATCTGGGTTATTTTTGAATTTGACGAAAAATTAACGAAACTGTGAAACTTCAAACTTAACCAAAGTTTTTGTTTGTTGGGGCACGATGCCCCCCCTTTTGTACGCGCGATTTCACAGTCACCTTTAACCGCGGGCTTTTGATTTTTTGTGGAAAGTAATAATATATGTTGCAAAAAATTGACGAAACCGAAACTTGACTAATTTTTTTGTTTGTGGAGGGGGGGGGGGGGGGTAATGTTGGGGCACTTTTGTACGCGCAATTTCTCGGTTATTCTGCACAGCTGCCTTTTGAGTTTTTATGGAGTGAAGGAATATATATTGCGATTGTGCGACGTGGGATTGTTTTTGGATTTGACCAAAAATTGACGAAGCTATGAAACTTCCAACATGACCAAAATCTTTGTAGAGGCACGATGCTTCCACTTCTGACCAAAATCCGTCCACCACCCTCCAGCTTTTTTACGTGCGATTTTTCAGTAAGCTTTTGACCGAAGGAGTGTACATTCAGATATCTTTCGGCGGGGGACTATGATCAGTTTCCCTGATATACTTATGATGTTTTAAAATCTTTGAGGAAGTTAGCAACTGGGATGTGTGATGTGCCACGACAAAGTGTATCACTGGTACCACATATACGGGCAGTCTGTTATTAACTCCAGCATAGACTGTAGGAGCGGGATCAGCTCGACTCACAGGCACTGCAATGAGAGACGTTCGTAAAAACTGAGATGCAAAAAGTTGGAAATATTATTCATTTGTGCTGAAGACCTTCACCCTTCTGCATGAAACTTAGTAACATCAGTTATTAGGCCCCAACCCTTCGGATTGGGGCCTATAGGTTTGGGGTGTCAGTCTGTCCGTCATCGCTTTATACCCCTATGAATTTGGGGGGCGGTTGGGGCCTGCTTGTGCTTTACAAATACTTACTTGTTACGATCAATTAACAGAACGTAGGTAGCATTGCGTTTTCCGAAATATTCACTTTAGATATGAAGAAAATTGCCTCGTACTACAAAAGAACAACATGGTGTTCAAACTCCATGTTAACAAAAAGATGAACAAATCAAGCTTTATCCCTACTTTATATACTATATGTGTTTTTGTGCGGCTTATATCTATATATTATTAGAGATTAACACTAGCATTTGGGAATCCATGACATTTGGGCGAGTGATATTTTGCCCAGAAGTTCGGCGTTGGACCGGCTGGTATTTTCAACATTTTTTTTAATTGCCTCAGTAAATGAACAGGGCCAATAAACCAGTTCGTACTGTTAGACCTCTCCAATTGGTATCCTATCAACTGTTTGTTTGTTTGTTTTTTTTTGTTTTTTTTTTGTTTTTTTTTTTTTTTTTTTGATAGATTATATTGCAATGGTAATTGAAAATTACACCACATAACGAAGACCGCAAGTATTATAGCATTAATCATCAAAAGTTGGAACAATTTTTGAAGTGACACCAATGTCACACTTTCAAGTTCTGCCCGTAAATGTCGCTGGCGCAAATGTCTGTGTACCGTGTTTAGGGTAGGGTCTTCTTTAAGCAAAAGTTTGAATTTCGGATGAATGCACAGAAAGGACAATGTTGTCAAAGTAACAGCTGTGGGTATTAAACAGCAAATTGGGAAAAAATTTTTGTTTTATATTTTCCATGCTTTAAAGACTTACAAAATATTTTTTATTAACAAATATAAATATAAGGAGTTATTCTTGATCTAGAGGAGGATTCACCAAACGATTCTTTGATATTTTTTTTTTCATTTCCCGTCCATACCCGATTTAAGAATATTCAAGTGGCGGATTAACTTCTACACAGTGATACGTGGAATCGGCGAATAGTTTTGTTTAGCAGGAGTTCTCATAGCGGTTGTAAATATGTTCAGGGCGTGATTTCAGCGGCTTCGCAATTCAACTGTTTTAGTTCTGAAATGGTTACAGACTGTAGCAAGTCATTGGGGGGGGGGGGGTGGTGGTGCTGCAAGTGTAGTGTAATCGTAGAGTCGCTTCAATTTAACCAGAGAACTGAATTAGGAATTATATTGTTGTTATAGTACATTTTCTTACAAATTTTGTTCGTATGTTTATTTCAGGGATCGAAAGACTGTACTTTACGGTAAGATCGTTGTAATAAAGCGGGATGGTACGGATGGAAAACACTTCCCGCTGACGTCTGAAAGTTGTCTTTTTGGAAGAAGCGACAAGTGTGACATCAGAATTCAGCTACCTAATGTCTCAAAGGAACATTGTAAATTGGACGTTCAAGTAGATGGTCAGGTGTGTAGAGCAGTACTATCTTTGTATTTGAGTGCATGCTGTATGTAAAGCCTATGTTCTCAAAAACAAAAAAACAAAAAAAAAAAACAAAAAAAAACAAAAAAAAACGAGAAGACGAAAAATTCACAAGTGAACAGCAGAAACAGAAACAATGCACAGATGGAACGTTGTTAAAAGAGAGGCAACATGTTATGAAGTCGAGCAAAGTTTTATTTCAATTTATATATATGAAGCTTAAGTTTATGTTGAATGTTTGACCATGTTCTTCAGGTGTTCCTGACGAATTTGAGTGCTGTTAATCCAACTACGGTGAATAATTCGCCAATCAAGGGAAGTGTAGGCTTGTACCACAAAGATACCGCTGGTATAATAGATCGTCATTTCAGATTTGAATACCCGCCGAATTCGGCCTTTAGACCAGGTGTGTGTAATAATGTAATGCAAGGGGGGGATAACAAAGTTACTGATCCCGAGGCAGGGTCACTATAATCGTGAATAAAAAGAGAAGTGATCCGGCCGAGGCAAAATAAAAGAGGTTCGAAATAAAAGCTTTTCGAGATCCGAGACGGAAAGCTCGAGTCGCTCCAACCCCCCTCCCCCTCCACCAAAGGCACAAACACGATCATTTTGAAAATGTTGTTTTTGTTTGAAACGTGACAAATGCTTGTGTCATCACGGGTAATTTTTGTCTTTGTTTTAGCTTCCCCGATGTCTTCTATGACGCGATCGCCGCTGAAAGCGCTAACGCCAAAGGTGAGATATCTCCGCTTTGATCATTGTGTGATAGGTTTCTCCGAGTTTGAAAGCAGCAATAAACTGGCACATTTTCAAATTCTGTCGCGATCACTTGTCACCATTAGTGTCATTTGATGGGCATTGTCTTGCAATATGCTTTTACATTTTTAGATTCATGTATTATGTGGATATGTATATTCTTTCTACTTTTTATTTATTTATTATTATTAATTTTTTTTTTTTTTGGTATACTAATATGTGCTCGGTGAAAAATAAGTAATAAATATTCAAAGATATTCAGAATCTTAATTTTTTTAAAGATGTTAATTTAAGATCTTTCCTTCAACGTGATATTTTTAGGCTGAACAAGCAAAAGGGTTAACACCGAAGCCCCAAAAAACTCCAAAATCGGCCGCAAAAACCCCCAAAGCATCTACATCAGAGAATGCTAGTCACCGCTCAAGAAGTCCGGTGAAATCTAAAACTCCGAAGCAAATTCTGTCGCAATTGCAAGTCTCGCATTTGATAAAAGCAAGCCCTGTGAAGAGCCCGAAGGCCCCTTCTGCCAAGATCACAGGTGTGAAAACACCGGGGAAAAGCCCCGCCAGGTCTAAGAGTGCTTCAGGAATTGCTGAGAAAACTGCAGCTAAGAGTCCTGCGAGATCCAAGAGTACCTCTTCCTTAACGGCTAAAAGCCCAGCATCTGGCAAGCAGAGAACGCCTGCAACAAAGAGTGTGAAATCGACGTCTCCGAAAAGATCACAAATTGTTGCCGCTGCCGTTGAAACTCCTGTAGCAAAAACTACTACACCAAAGACACCGAAAGTTATGGACACCCCCAAACGGTCTGCTGTGGGGGGACAAGAGAAGACTCCCACTGCTGTTAAGACGCCTACTGCAAAAACGGCCGTCAAGAAGACGCCCGTGTCAAAGGCTGTCACTGAGAATGCGCCGAATGATGAAATACAAGTAACCGTGAAATCAAAGAAGACCCCAGCAAAGGGGACTGCTAAAGCCCCAGAATCGAAAACTTCAACCAAGGGAACGAGTAGTCCAGCGAGAAAGCCATCGCTAAGTCCCGTGAGGTCGCCGACTGCAGGTCCATCAAAGGGAGCCAAGACGCCAGCAAAGTCACCGAAAGAGAAGACACCAGCTTCGCTAAGCAAACAGTTAGCAAGTGCAGGCGGGGCTAAGAGTCCGAAAACGCCAGCGAAAAGCCCACGATCAAAGACCCCAGTGAAAAGTGCACAAAGCCCGAAGGCACCAACAGTTACGCCAAAATCGAAGACACCAACTGTAAAACCGGTAACACCCGCGAAAAGCCCAGCCGAGGGAACGGAAAAACAGCGAAGTCCAACATCAAAGACGCCTGTAAAAGCGCCTACTGCGGGGATAAAGGCGCCAGCAAAATCTCCAAAGCCTGCACTTGTTGCCAAGAGCCCAGTTAGATCTGCCAGTCCTGTTGCGGAAAAGTCAGTAAATAAAACGCCGTCGAAAGGATCGAAGACTCCAGCAAAATCGCCGAAAGCTGCAACAGCCTCGAGGAGTCCATCAGCTACACCAAAGAGGAAAGCATCACCCAGCCCTGCCAGGTCTCCGAGCACAGAAGCAAAAACGCCGTCTAGGGGTCGAAAGTCGAAAACTCCAGCTAAAGCCACGCAGGCTGCGACACCGGAAAGGAAGGCGTCGAAGAGCCAAGCAAAATCCAAGAGCCCGTCTCTAGCTTCTCCCAAGGCGGATACTACAGAACCATCGTCCTTGGGCAAATCTCCGAAAAGCCCCGCTACTAGGTCCCCCAAATCCAAGTCTCCGGCGATGAGTAAGAGTCCAAAAGCGTTAACGCCGAGTAAAACACCGGTCAAGCAAGTAGAGGCTGCCAGCCCCAGCAGCATCACGGAAATGGCCGTGTCCACCCAGACATTCTACTCTGTCAAGATAGTCACAAAGGCGCCGACTCCAAAGAAAGGTAGGCAGCAAAAGGCTTAAGATTTTTAAATGCTAACTTGCAGTGTATGAAGTTAAAAATTACCATCCTTTTGCTTGGCTGCAGTGGAATGGATCATTGCCATTAATTTTTTATGGTTTTACTTACGGTCTTGTGGAATAGCGGAAAGTAATATTACCTCGGCTAAAAGTGTACTCTCTGATTGTGTGGCCAAAGGTCACAAAAAAACTTTAAAAGCTTAGGAAACTGAGAAGGAGATGTCAGGAAATATGATTCCAAAAGATTGTTGCCACAACGACTTACAAGCGGTGTTTAGTTGCGATTTGCGCAGTTCCAGAGAATTCGAATATTAAAGTCTAATAGACTAATAGGCTTATGATTTGACTGAATTGTGTATGTTTCTGTCTGTGTTAAGGAACTCCACAGAAGCAAGCTACACCGAAGGGTCGCCGGAGCAGTACAGGAAGTACTAAAAAGGTAAAACCGAAGTGATAATTTCCAGCATAAAGTGTGCATTCTTCAGCATTGCTGTATCCAAAATCCAAAGGATTATAATGATGTGTGTATTTCAAGAGATTTTGTTGGTCCAAATCACTGAATTTTTCATCTTTCGGATTAAAGACCAGAACTTGGCATTCTATGGAATTTATTCTTAAAACACGGGAAAACCTCAAATTAGAACAAGTTTGCACCCGCAGTGCTGAATTTTAGAGGGGTGTCTTCGCTAAACTCAGCACAAATAAAAGTGTTTAGTGCAGTTTGTCAAATAGGATTTTTCCTGCCTGTTTTAGGCCACACCACAAGGAAGTCCAAAGATTATTGAAGAAACGCCAACAGCGCCTATGCGAAGTGAGTGAACACGACTGGTGTGGCGTATAACAATTATACTGTACTTCGAAATGGGCTGTACTTTTAAACATTTTGCTCTACAATTTTCAGGTTATTTCGTCTACTTTTTCAATGCAAAAACCCATTCTGAGCCAAATCGTGAATGGTGGTCATTGTGTGGTTCCCTGCTATTATTTTGCATTTGCACCGATAATTATTTTAAGGACCAGCAAAATGCTTCATATTATCCCAGTTTCGTATTAACCGAAATGATTTTAATGGAAAATGGAGAGTACAAAAACCCGCCATGTTATCCAGATTTCAGATGAATGGAACAATACTTACTTATTCATAACTACGTAATTTTGTGATAAACCTGTTTCATTTTAGCTCCAAAAACAAGCGGGAAGAAAAGAAAGTCCGACGTTGATCTACAAGCAAGTGTGTCGAAGAGAAAGCGGGTGTCGTTCGGCCCTATGGTTAGTCCAGAGCTTTTCGACAAAGCCCTGCCGCCCAGTACACCCGTGCGCCGGGGATCCACACCCGTCCGGCGGAAGTCGCTGCCAGCTTCCGGATCGGTTATCAAGTCGATAACGAAGAGGCAGTCGCTCGCTATCCCGATGATCACGGAGGAGTCGCCGAAAGCGGCCACGCCTTCGCCGAAGAAGGCAAAACAGAAGTCTCCCAAACAGAGTCCGAAAGGCCTCAAGTCGCCCAAGACTCCAGCGACACCGAAGGGTAAATCTCCCGGGAAGAGTAGTCCCAAGGCCAAGACGCCAACTCCAGCTAAGGCCAGTCCTAAGGTGGTATCGTCGAAGGCAAGCCCCAAAACACCAAAAGGGAAGTCACCTGTGAGCACACGAAAAGAAACGCCGGGACTTTTTACACCGGTGAGTCTTATTCCCGAAGCGACTGTAAAGCAAGAGGAACTAAAAGGAAAGTCTCCATCCTTGGCGGCTGTCACAGCAAGTCCAAAACTGAAGACACCCACTCAAGCAAATCCTAAGACGAAGACCCCTACTTCGGCCAAGGCAAGCCCGAAAACGAAGACCCCTACTTCGGCCAAGGCAAGTCCGAAAACGAAGACCCCTACTTCGGCCAAGGCAAGCCCGAAAACGAAGACCCCTACTTCGGCCAAGGCAAGTCCGAAAACGAAGACCCCTACTTCGGCCAAGGCAAGTCCGAAAACGAAGACCTCTACTTCGGCCAAGGCAAGCCCGAAAACGAAGACCCCTACTTCGGCCAAGGCAAGTCCGAAAACGAAGACCCCTACTTCGGCCAAGGCAAGCCCGAAAACGAAGACCCCGACTTCGGCCAAGGCAAGTCCGAAAACGAAGACCCCTACTTCGGCCAAGGCAAGTCCCAAAGCAAAGTCTCCTTTGCTAGGAGCACCTGCCAAAGCCAGTCCAAAATCACTGAAAAGCCCCAAAGCTCCTTTGAAGAGCCCAAAATCAATCGCGGCAAAGAAAAGCCCCAAAAGGAAAACCCCAGTGAAGAAAGTCACACCTAAGAGAATTGCCCCTCGCCCACGCGTCATTCCGAAAACTCCGGGAGTAGACGAGCCCATGCCGAAGGTCACCCCGGGGCGCGCGGTTGCTCTGAGAGCCATATATGGCGCCGCAGCGAAACCTAAGCTGCCTGCGGCCCTGCAGAGGGAAGTAGCCAGGGAGTCCCCGCGACGGACTCCCTCCAGGGTCGGCACACCGAAGAAGACGTGGGCTGATATCGTCAAGCGAGGCCCGCCCTCGAAGACGGCGCAGCAGCCTGTCACTGAGAAGAGGCGCTCGGGCGGTGCGGCGCCGAAGGTGGCGGCACAGAAAAAGGCGGGTGCTGCAAAGAAATCAAGAGTAAGTAAAGGGGGTCGCGGGGGGGGGGGGGGGGGGTAGTGGGAGAGGAGGGTGTGTTGAAGGTAGATCGTAAAAAGTCATCAGGATGCAACTTAAATTTGTCTTTTCCAAAAGTTGGAACAAATTTCATACCACCACATGCTTAGAAGAGTTTCTTTTCTGAACTGCTAGATAATGAATGACATTGCGTCGTTGCAGAAATCAATGCCGAAAACACCCAAATCGAAGGGTATGATTGGCGCTGTGGATTCCACTGGTCATGCCGCCTCCCCGGCAACGGTGATCATCACAAAGAAGAAGTCCGCCAAGACGCCCAAGCCGCTACCGAGGAAGGGCCGCAAGGGAGACTTGGTGAGTGATTGCTTCGTCTCGCCACATCGATATGTGAAAGCAGGACTACTGAAAAAAGGGTGGGATGTGTGTGCAAAGACGTTCAGCCCTGTTTTGAGACGTGTTACTGCTCAAGAAGAATACAATAAATATTTCATAATTTCCTAAAAGTGGTTTAAGGCCTTATCATATGACTTAACTTTTGTTTGTGAACATGGTATTTTGAACTGGTTGCAGGTCGAAGCCGAGTCGGGGGTGGGTGACCTCAGCTTTACAGGCGTAGGCGAGCTCATGAAGACGCCGGAGAGAAAGACGCCTGCCAAGCGAAAGAGCAGCATTGGCATGTCGCCGTATTCAGACCTGCCGCCAACCCCAGAGGGACCCGGGGAGATGTTCGTGTCGCCTCTGGTCACGCATAGCAGCAGTGCCAAGCGTAGAACGAGTCGTCTCTTTGAAGATTCGCCACTAGCGGGCAGTGCGAAAAGGATGATGAAGTCGCCGCGAGATCCGAAATCCCCCAAGTTGAGCGGTGTCCGAGAACTTGTGAAGACCCCAGTAGCTCCCAAGACTCCGAAACTCAGCGGGATTAGAGAGTTGATGAAATCTCCCAAGGCGTCGAAAACACCGAGTATGAAGGGCGTAAAGGAACTTGTGAAAACGCCGAAGGCAGTCAAGACGCCAAACATGCGAGGTGTGAGAGAACTTGTGAAAACTCCAAAGGGAGTCAAGACGCCAGACATGCGAGGTGTGAGAGAACTTGTGAAATCTCCAAAGGCAGTCAAGACGCCAAACATGCGCGGTGTGAGAGAACTTGTGAAAACTCCAAAGGCAGCTAAAACTCCAAATATGCAAGGTGTGAAAGAAATGATGAAAACACCGAAATCCATGAAAACTCCCAACATGAAAGGCATTAAAGAACTTGTTAAGACACCCAAAACTCCCAAATCACCGAAACTCGCCGGTTTAAGAAAAATGATGAAGACACCAAAGGTAGCAAAGTCTCCGCAACTGGAGGGTGTCAAAGATTTGATGGCCTCGCCACAGGTACAGACACCAGCAAAGAGCACCAAGAGAAAGCGAGATGATGCGGCTACCCCACAGGTCCTACAAGCCAAGAAGCAGAAGCTGTCCTCACCCAAGCAGACTCCGGCCAAGAAGGCCGCCACACCGAAACCGGCAACTCCTAACCCTAACAAAGCGGGAACACCAAAAACAAAAACGCCGAGAACAAAAAAGAAGACTGCTGCACCAAAGGCCGAAGCCGAGCTTCCTGAACCCACTGTTGAATCTGAGACGATGACGCCTCATAGCAAGAAGCCTAAACTGTCGACACCGAAGCCAGTTACACCTAAGAAAGTGACAACTCCCAAAGCCAGCACAACGCAAACAGGAAAAACACCAAAAGGAAAGAAAGCGACATCACGGCAGACTGCTAAGCAAGCCAAGAAGGTGGAGAGTGCCAAGTCCGCCACGCCAGAGCCGCAGAAGGAAGCTCCTGCAGCCGAGACACCGAAACCCAAAAAAGCCTCGACACCCAAGCCAACGAAAAAGGCCAAGGCGGAAGCTGTCACTCCAAAACCAGAAAAAGGTATGCTCTTTTTTTTTTTTTTTTTCTGTTTCAGTTATTAGCATTTCGAGTTCTTCCATACTGGGTAGAGTGGAGCGGGAGACTGCTATGCAGGATTGCTTATCTGTCTGACTGTCCACACTTCTCGGGCGCGCCATATGTCCAGTATCTCTTCCAAGATCCAATTCTGTTAAACAGGACCTCATAGTGGAGCTGTGCGACGAGGGATTGTTTTAAATTAAAAAATTATCAAAAATTATAAAATTAGAGTGGAACTTCTTTTGTGTGTGTTTTCGTTTTTTTATTTATTCCCCACAGTTTATTCCCCATCGGTAGAACCTGGGGGTAATATATGCGATTGACCGCGTGTCTGTCGGTCGGTCTGTCGTCAAGAGCTTGTTAACATGAAACTTGTTATGTAGCTTCTATGGGAACACAGTTCGGTATTGTAAATGGGCCAGGTTCGTCTAAGGAAAATGGACCAACTGGACTTGGAAAATTTCAGCTCTTGATTGACTATTGTGTGAGCTTGTTAACACGATAACTTAAAAACTCCTGCAAGGATTTTAATGAAACTTGGTATGTAGCTTCTATGGGAACAAACACAGATAGTCACAGATCGGTATTGTAAATGGGCCAAGTTCGGCCAAGGAAAATGTACCAACTGGACTTGGAAAATTTCCGCTCTTCATTGACTATTGATGGCCGTGATTAACTGATGGGGGGTCTGTGGGGAATATGTGGGCTGTGCACACTGCTCTAGTTTATTTACTTATTTTTATTTATGTATTATTTTTTTTTTTTGTCATATGTCAGTTACGTTTCAAAGCAATAATTTTTTTGTGCTTTGTGATGGGTTCAGAGGAGCATTCATGGGAAACAGCCGTTCATTTTTTTTATTTTATTTTTATTATTTTTTTTTTTATGTATGAAGAAGATGAACGGATTCATGTGCTTATGGTGATAAGCTGCTTGATAATGGAAGTTTGGAAAGCAACGTATTTGTTTTCATTTTTCCAGCTGTTCGTGCCTCTAGAGGAAGAAAGCGCGTAGCAGAGGCCAGCCCAGTCAAGTCAAGCCCCGTTGTTAAGAAAACAAAGGTGGGCAAAGCAGCCGCTGTGGTTGAGGCCTCACCGAAACCGGAGGCCAAATCGAGCCGATCAACGCGTGCTAAAGCCGTGACTAAGGTCACACCGAAAACTGTCAAGACCAAAGGCGGAAAAGCAGCGGTGAAGAAAGCTGCCCCTACGACAGTGGAAGCTGCTGAGACCCCAGCTGCGTCTACACCGAAAACTGGTATATGGATGGTTATGTTAATGATCTAAGGCGGTGTGACCATATCGTTTTATAGTTTATTCCCCACAGGGAATATATGCGATCGACCGCGTGTCTGTCGGTCTGTCGGTCGGTCTGTCATCAAGAGCTTGTTAACACGATAACTTAAAAACTCCTGCTATAATTTTAATGAAACTTGGTATGTAGCTTCTATAGAAACAAATACAGATCGGTTTTGTAAATGAGCCAGGTTCGTTCAAGGAAAATGGACCAGCTGGACTTGGAAAATTTCAATCCTGGATTGACTGTTGATGGCCGTGTTTAACTGATGGAGGGGGGGGGGGCTGTGGGGAATATGTGGGCTATGCACACTGCTCTAGTTGGAATTGATTTGTAGGTGTGAGGGAGTTGTTCTAAGGTTGAGAAAGATTGAAATTAATTGAGCGATCAGACTACAGTTTAAAGATGAAGTAAGATCGGTTCTAACTGGTGTTGCTTGTGTTTGCAGCTCGTGCTGTACGAGGCAGGAAACGCGTGGTTGAAGCTACGCCGTCCAAGCCAAGTCCATCTCAGAAGAAAGCAAAGATAGAAAAGCCCATCGAAGCCACACCCCAGCCGGAGCCGAAAAAAGGCAGAGGAAGAAGGGGCAAAGCTGTTGCTGAATCCCCAGCTGTAGTCGATGTGGAGGCAGCTGGTGTGAGTGTGCTATCCCCGCTCAAGGGAAGGTCCGCCAGGGGAAAAGCTACAAAGCCGGCTACACCAAAAGTGGGGAGGCGAAGAGGAGCGAAAACGCTCGCTAAGGCTGCCACACCAAAAGCCGTCACACCCAAGAAGACCAAGGCCGTGAAGGCAGCTGCGGCTGTCTCTCCGAAAGCAGCTGCAGAGAATGAAGCAGCCGTTCCGACGCCCGCGCCGAAGAGCAAGTCAGCGAAAGGTAAAACAGATGCAAAGCCCGTTACACGCAAAGCACCAACCCCGAAGAGAAGCAGGGCCGGAAGGGCAGCTGTTAAAACAGCTGCAAAGGTAGCAACGCCAACTGCTACTCCGAAACGCGGCAGGCAGACCCGAGGCAAAGCTGCTGCTGCAAAAGCAGTTAGCCCGAAGACGACGAAGGCCTCAGACAAGGTCATAGAGAAGGAAGCGGTGATTGAGGTCAATCCTGCTTCCCCTGTAGCGAGTCCAGTCCCAGTGAAGAAAACGGCTAGAGGTAGAAAAGCTCCTGCTAAGGCAGCTACGCCCAAGAAAGCAGGTACTTCCAGTGTTTGTTAAAACAGTGGCTTATATTTCTTTATATATTTAAATAAACGATGTTTTTTATTATTATTATTATTATTATTATTATTATTATTATTATTGGAGTTGTTTGTAACTCGTGGAAGGCTTTATACCGCCAGTCAAAGCAATGCCATTGCAAAATGTCGGCGGATTGCCCAGTTCCTGATGCGTGTTTGTGTTCTAATTCACAGCAGTAAAGAAGGCGCCATCGCCGTCACCCAAGAAGGCAAGATCCACCCGTGTGAAACCCGCCCCTGCTACACCAAAGGTAACGCCCAAGAAGACCCGCGGTGGCCGAACTAAGGCCGCCACACCGGCAACCAAGGCGGTCAAGAAATCGGCACCGACCCCCAAGGCGGCGAAAAAAGCGGCCAAGGCCCCAGCGTCACCGAAAACGACAAAACGCACGACACGCGGGAGAAAGTGAGGGGCGAGTCAGGACAGTGATCTCAGGAACAAATGTCTTCGACTGGTTGATGTTATTGACAAGTGTACATAATACCAATGTGTGAAAATAATTAGTATAGTTTTTTTTACGTATGAACTTGTTACCTTTTAGAGGTGGTCGTGTTTTACTTGTTGCTGTATTTTCATAATGATTTTTCCAGTTTTAAAATAACTTTGTAAATCCCGTAATCGAGTGATGAGGGTTGTCTAGCCTGTGGGGGGGGGGGGGAGCATCTACCAGACATTTGGTGGAACTGCAATACTGATGTTCATTCCAAAAATGAAAGTTAACGGGTTAAATGTAATTCCCTCAAAAGCATGTCATGCGCTACGATTGACCAACGTTAAAAATTAATTAAAACGTTTGTCCGAACTAAAAAACGCAGTTCATTGAAGGATTCTTGAATTTTTTTCGGTGAATGGAGGAAATTAATAAGGTGAAATGTACCATGTTGGGGACGTGTCTCATTGACCGTCACCTAGGTGACACACAAACACGACACCTTTGACGTTTGTTAATGAATTTTTAGCTTGAAGGGCAGTTTTTAGGGCTTGAGCGCCGAAGTTTTTTCACATTGATCGAAAGAACATTTGAATTTAGTTATTGCAGGAACAGATTCGGAAATCCAATATTGTGCATACATTATGTGACTGGTTGATATATCCTATATTGAGCTGGAAGCCTAGCATGAACTTTTTGAGCTTGTTCTCAATAGACCAGATATTTTACCATAGAGAGGGTGGGGGTGGGGGGGGGGGCAGATCTTACTGAAACCACTCAATTGAGCAATGGTTTAGCTGTAAATAAGGCACTGTAAATAAGTCACTTCTATTTTCATAATATTTTATTGCATTTTGTATTTGTTATTCATACGCAACGCATTTTATTTGTCGCTTGTTAACGTTCTTGAAGCGCAATTGTGGTTTGTGGATTTGCAATTTAGAATGCTCAGAATATTTTGGTAGTATTTTGTCAAAAGTCGAAGTTGTCAGTACTTGCAGAATAAAAATAAAGCAGGAAATGTTCCGAGGCAAAAGGATTGTATTCGGGACTAATGCATTATTTTGCTACAGGGTCTACTCAGTCATTGTCTTTATTTTATTTGCTTATTTTTTGTCTCAAAAAAGATATCATAAAACAAAATAGACTGCTCAGCATACTACATAAAACACACCTTCACGGCAGCACGCGTTTTAATCTGTCTTGCTTACTGTAATTGCATTTATAATTTTTAACGGCACGCTTTCTAGTTGTTTTTAACTACCGAATGTGTTTGAATTGTCATATTGGCATTGTGTAAATATATATATTGTCGCCTCAAGTTGTTGTCCGAGTCTTGGTTGTTGTATTTAAAACACAAAATGTTATTTATTTCAGCCAGTTACTGTTATGGTACTGGCTTTTTTTATCAAAGGTGGCTGATTTGCATTTTAGGGGCATTTATACACCAATGTTATATCTCCTTTTTATTAATCAAATTTTCAGGGGAGATCTTAAATTTGAATCTGTACTGTCTGGAAATTTTCCAAAATGAAATGTACTTTGTTAAACTGAATGTGAAGTTTACCCAAATGCAGTGTATGTATTGTGAGAGGCACACCTGAAACTTAGTTAAACTAAAATAAAAATCTGTTTAATGTGAAGAATGCAAGTAACGACAAGGGTTTTCCGTGCCATAACCAAGCTGTGTATCGAAATACTCAATCAGCTTAATGAAATAAAGCATATTGGACTCCAAACGTTTAGTGTTTTTAGCCAAGCTGACGTTCGTCGTTAGGCCAGTGTTGCCACATCATCCTTTTTTAAAAGGATTATCCTTTTTTTTTTTTTGGAAAAAGCCCGATTTTATCCTTTTTTATCTTTAAATACTTTTTTTTATACTTTTTAAAAAAAATTTATCCTTTTTTTAGCCCAGCTTACGTTAGACGTAAGCTGGGGTATTCCTATCGGTTTGCGGGTGGCGTCCGTTAGTTAGTTAGTTAGTTAGTTCGCTGTAAACTTTATTTCAAAATGCATCTCCTCCTTCAATTTTAATCCGATGTCATTTATTTTTGGTGTGAGGCATTCCTAAGGCGTCATGCATATGGCTTGTGCTTTTCTAGTCGATCGGGTGATTTTTGAATTTTTGGCGAATTTTTAAAGAAAAAAATTAAAAATGTATCTCCTCCTACATTTTTGACCCGATGTCATTTATTTTTGGTATGAGGCACCCCTAAAGGGTCGTGCATACGGCTTGTGCTTTTTTAGCCAAACGGACAATTTTTGTATTTTTGGGGATTTTTTAAGCAAAAATTTTGAAAAAAATGCATCTACTCCTACAATTTTGATTCGATGTCATTTGTTTTTGGTGTGAGGATTTCCTAAGCGGTCGTGCATACAGCTTGTGCTTTTTTAGTCGATCGGGTGATTTTTGGCGAATTTTTAAAGAAATTTTAAAATGTATCTCCTCTTACATTTTTGACCCGATGTCATTTATTTTTGGTATGAGGCACCCCTTAAGGGTCGTGCATACGGCTTGTTCTTTTTTAGTTTTTTTTTTTTAATTTTTGGGGAATTTTTTAAGCAAAAATTTCGAAAATAATTCAGAATGCATCTACCCCTACAATTTTGATTCGATGTCATTTATTTTTGGTGTGAGTGCATACGGCTTGTGCTTTTTAGTCCATCGGGCAATTTTTGTATTTTTAGGGAGTTTTTGAAGAAAAAAACATCAAAATGCATTTCCCTCTACAGTTTTTTTTTTTTTTTTTTTTTTTTTTTTTTTTTTTTTTTTTGGTTTGAGGCATCCCTAAGGGGTTGAGAATACGACTTGCGCTTTTTAGTCGATCCGACAATTTCTGTATTTTTTGGGAATTTTTGAAGAAAAACTTCAAAATGCATTTCCTCCTACAGTTTTTATCCGATTTCATTTATTTTTGCCATGAGGCATCCTTAGGTAGGTCTCGCATATGGCCTGTGCTATTTCACTCGACTTGGGAATTTTTTATTTCGGGGGGAATTTTTGATGAAAATACCTCAAAATGCATTTTCTCCTGCAGTTTTCATCAAACATCATTTATTTTGTGGCTGAGGCATGCTTAGGGTGTCGTGAATAAACGCAAGTTAAATGAACTTGCGCAGTAGTCAGATTTAACAACTGCACATCGACGCAAGTTAAATAAACATTCGCAGTAGTCCAAATTAAGTACTCCGCATCGATGCAAGTTAAATAAACATGCGCATTGGTCCGAAATGTGAACTGCGCATCGACGGAAGATAAATAAAGATGCGAACTGGTCCAAAATAAGCACCGCGCATCAACGCAGGTTAAATAAACATGCGCACTGGTCCGAAAAAAACTACGCTTCGACGTAAGTTGAATAGACATGCGCAGTGGTCTGAAATGCGAACCGCGCATCAACGCAGCCTAAAGAAACATGCGCACTGGTCCGAAATGCGAACCGAGGCAAATTAAATAAACATGCGCAGTGGTCCGAAATACGAACCGCGCATCAACGCAAGTTAAATAAATATGCGCAATGGCCTGAAATGCGAACCGTGCATCGACGGAAGTTAAATAAACATGCGATCCGGTCCAAAATAAGCACCGCACATCAACGCAAGTTAAACAAACATGCGCACTTGTCCGAAAAAAAGAACCACGCATCGACGCAAGTTGAATAGACATGCGCAGTGTCTGAAATGAGAACCGCGCATCAACGCAAGTTAAATAAACATGCGCAGTGGTCCGAAGAAAGAACCATGAATCGACGCAAGTTGAATAGACATAAGAGTCGGGCATCGACGGGACTTAAATAAACATGCATTCTGGTCCGAAACGCAAATCGCGCGTCAACGCAAGTTAAACGAACGTGCTCACTTGTCCCAAAATGCGAACTGCGCATCAACGCAACCTAAAGAAACAGGTATACTGGTCCGAAATGCGAACCGGATATCAACGCAAATTAAATAAACATGCACACTGGTCCGAATTGCGAACCGCACACAAGCGTAAGTTAAATAAACATTTGCACCGGTCCAAAATAAGTACCGATCATCAACACTAGTTAAATAAATATGCGCAATGGTCTGAAATGAGAACCACGCATCAACACAAGTTAAATAAACATGGGCAATGGCCTGAAATGCAAACCGCGCATCGACGGAAGTTAAATAAACATGCGATCCGGTCCAAAATAAGCACCGCACATCAACGCAAGTTAAACAAACATGCGCACTTGTCCGAAAAAAAGAACCACGCATCGACGCAAGTTGAATAGACATGCGCAGTGGTCTGAAATGAGAACCACGCATTAACGCAAGTTAAATAAACATGCGCAGTGGTCCGAAGAAAGAACCATGAATCGACGCAAGTTGAATAGACATCGACGGGACTTAAACAAACATGCGTTCTGGTCCGAAACGCAAATCGCGCGTCAACGCAAGTTAAATGAACGTGCTCACTTGTCCCAAAATGCGAACTGCGCATCAACGCAACCTAAAGAAACAGGTATACTGGTCCGAAATGCGAACCGGATATCAACGCAAATTAAATAAACATGCACACTGGTCCGAATTGCGAACCACATATAAGCGTAAGTTAAATAAACATTTGCACCGGTCCAAAATAAGTACCGATCATCAACACTAGTTAAATAAATATGCGCAATGGTCCAAAATGCGAACCACGCATCAACACAAGTTAAAAAAAAACATGCGCGCTGGTCCGAAATGCGAACCGCACAGCAACACAAGCTAAATAAGCAAGCACACTGGACCAAAATAAGCACCTTGCATCAACGCAAGTTAAATAAACATGCGCACTATTTCGAAATGCGAACTGCCCATTAACGCAACTTAGATAACATGCGCACTATTCAAAATAAGAACTGGGCATCAACGTAACTTAAATAAACATGCGCACTGGTCCAGAATAAGAACCGCGCATCAACTCAAGTTAAAGAAATATGCGCATTGGCCTGAAATAAGAACCGCGCATCGACGCACGTTAAATAAACATACGCAGTGGTTCGAAATGCGAACCACGCGCCAACGTAAGTTAAATAAACATTTGCACTGGTCTAAAATAAGCACCGCGCATCAACGCAAGTTAAATAAACATGCGCACTTCTCCGAAATTCGAACCGCGCATCAACGCAAGTTAAATAAACATGCGCCGTGGTTCGAAATGCGAACCACACTCCAACGCAAGTTAAATAAACATTTGCACTGATCCAAAATAAGCACTGCGCATCAACGCAAGTTAAATAAACATGCGCACTGGTCCGAAATTCGAACCGTGCATTAACGCAAGTTAAATAAACATGCGTAATGATCCGAAATTCGAACTGCTCATCAACGCAAGTTAAATAAACATGCACACTGGTCCAAAATGCAAACGGCGCACCAACGCAAGTTAAATAAACATAGGGACACGTCCAAAATAAGCACCGTGCATCAACGCAAGTTAAATAAACATGCAAACTGGTCCGAAATGCGAACCGCGCATCAAGGCAACCTATGGAAACTTGTGCACTTGTCCAAAATAAGTACCGCTCATCAACGCAAGTACAATAAACATGCGTATTAGTCTGGAATAAGAATCGCGCATCGACGCAAGGTAAATTAACATGCGCACTGATCCGAAATAAGAACCGCACATCAACACAAGGTAAATAAACATGCGCACTGATCCGAAATAAGAACCGCCCATCAATACAATGTAAATAAAGATGCGCATTGATCCGAAATAAGAACCGCACATCAACACAAGGTAAATAAACGTGCGCACTGATCCGAAATAAGAACTGCACATTCACAAAAGGTAATAAAAAAAAAACATGGGCGCTCGTCAGAAATGCGAACCGCACTTCAACGCAAGTTAAATAAACATGTGCATTGTTCCAAAATGGGAGCCGCGCATCTACGCAAAATTAAATAAACATGCGCACTTGTCTGAATAAGTACAATCCGTCCATCTTTTGCCTCCAAGAAACATACGGTACTGATATTTACCCACCAAATTTAACCGGTTACACTTCCTATAACAAAAACGCCAATAACAACCGTGCCTCTGGCGGAATCACTACCTTAATCCGAAACAACGTCATTCAAAGTGAACTCAAATTAAATACAAACCTGCAAGCAACAGCAGTTCGTGTTACGATGAAGAAAACTTTTTCCATTTGCAACATATACCTACCACCACCCTCCAAACCCCAACCAGAAGAACTTAACGACTTGATTAACCAAATACCAAAACCTATTCTATTTTTAGGCGACTTCAATGCACATAGCGACCTATGGGGTAATACAAGCACCGACCACAAAGGTAAACTAATTGAAAACCTACTAAATTTCCACAATCTCTCACTTTACAACGATAAATCTCCTACATACCTACACCCTGGCACTGGTTCAAAAACCTCAATCGACCTTACAATGGCATCTAGTAATTTGTTTTTAGATTTTAAATGGGAAGTCTTGGACGACAACTACGGCAGCGACCACTTCCCTGTTTTATTAAAACCACTAGATCAACAGAAACAGAAAGGAATACCAAGGTGGAAATTCCACAAAGCAAAGTGGTCAATGTTCCAGGAACTATGCCTAAAGGCTATAAAAACCAACTACTTTACACATGATGACGACCCGATTTTACTTTTTACTGCTCTAATCCAGGCAATCATGGAAAAAAACTATACCTAAAACCTCCGGAAACCCTAAAAAGCCACAAAAACCTTGGTTTAACGACGACTGTAAAAAAGCAATAGCTATGCGGAAAGCAGCTCTTCGCCAATTTTATATCAGTCCGGACAATAGCACCAAACTTGAATACAAACGGCTGCAAGCAAGCAAAAAGCAAACCTGGGAGGAATATATCTCCAAAATAAACAAAAACAATTCAACCAAAAAAGTATGGGAGATAATTCGAAAAATATCTGGTAAAAACATCTCACAACCCATAAACCATCTCACTACAAACAACCAAACTGTCACAAAACCTGATGAAATAGCAAATACCTTTGGTAGAACCTTTCAGTTCAACTCCTCATCTGACAACTACTCCCAAGCTTTTCGTCAAATAAAAGAAGCAAAAGAACAAACACCAATGGACTTCACCTCAAATAACTCGGAACAATACAACTGCACCTTTACCCTGTCGGAGTTGAAAGACGCCATCCAAAACTCACATGACTCAGCTGCTGGACCAGATGACCTGCACTACCAAGTTCTAAAACACCTACCTGAGGAAACCCTTGAAGTCCTCCTAGAATTACTCAACCAAGTTTGGACTACAGGAAACCTTCCTGAAATATGGAAAGAAGCCACCATCATACCAATTCCAAAACCCAATAAGGATTCTACTAATCCCCAAAATTACCGCCCAATATCTCTGACAAGCTCTTTGTGCAAAACACTAGAGCGAATGATAGCTGCAAGACTAATTTGGTATTTAGAAAAAAATCATCTGCTTACCGACATCCAAAGTGGCTTCAGAAAAGAAGGAAGTACCATAGATCACCTGGTTAGACTCGAATCATTTATAAGAGAAGGTTTTATCAATAACGAACATGTCGTCACTGTTTTCTTCGATTTAGAAAAAGCCTACGACACGGCTTGGAAACACGGGGTCATGCAAGACCTCTACAACCTTGGCATACGAGGTCGTCTCCCAGAATTCATTGAAGGTTTTTTAAATGATAGGCGATTTAAAGTCCGTCTCGGTTCCATCTTCTCGGACTATTTTGAGCAATAAGAGGGCTATCCTCAGGGCTGTATTCTATCAATTCTCTTGTTTCTAATCAAAATCAATAGTATCAAAGGTGCAACTAAACAGGGAATAGACAGCTCACTGTTTGTAGACGATTTTGCTATGTCTGCAAGGGGTAAGAATATGAATCTCATCGAGCGTCGCCTCCAGCAAAATATAAACTCTCTTCAAAAATGGGCTGACCAAAATGGTTTCAAATTTTCGCAAACCAAAACAGTCTCCATGCACTTTTGCAACAAGCGAAAGCCACACGACGATCCTATTTTATACTTATCAAACACTCAGATACCCGTAGTAAAGGAAAACAAATTCCTTGGTCTAATTCTGGACTCGAAGCTAAATTTTATTCCCCACATAAAAGACGTGAAGAGGAAATGTCAAAAGGCACTCAACCTGCTACGAGTCGTCTCCGCCCAAGACTGGGGAGCAGATACCAGTACTAAATTAAAACTGTATAGATCATTAATACGATCTAGAATAGATTATGGTAGCATCGTCTACGGATCGGCAAGGCCCTCGTACTTAAAGATGCTCAACCCAATACAAAACCAAGGCCTTCGCCTCTGCCTTAACGCTTTCAGAACGTCACCTGCGGAAAGCCTTCAGGTTCAATCAAATGAACAACCATTAGATATCCAACGAATCAAACTCTCAATGCAATATGCAATTAAACTATACGCAAATAAAGAAAACCCAACCCATAAGTCAGTGTTCGGAAAAGACCATTCAGAAATCCTTAACACACGCCCTAGGGTTATCGTTCCCTTTGGCACTAGAATCCGTAACCACCAAATGTCAAAAGGCACTCAACCTGCTACGAGTCGTCTCCGCCCAAGACTGGGGAGCAGATACCAGTACTAAATTAAAACTGTATAGATCATTAATACGATCTAGAATAGATTATGGTAGCATCGTCTACGGATCGGCAAGGCCCTCGTACTTAAAGATGCTCAACCCAATACAAAACCAAGGCCTTCGCCTCTGCCTTAACGCTTTCAGAACGTCACCTGCGGAAAGCCTTCAGGTTCAATCAAATGAACAACCATTAGATATCCAACGAATCAAACTCTCAATGCAATATGCAATTAAACTATACGCAAATAAAGAAAACCCCACCCATAAGTCGGTGTTCGGAAAAGACCATTCAGAAATCCTTAACACACGCCCTAGGGTTATCGTTCTAGAATCCGTAACCACCTTAATAATGCTGAAATCAAAGTCGAGCAAATTGCAAACTCAAAAGTTTCGAAATACCCAACATGGAAAATACAAAGACCCGCCATAGACAAAACTCTGATAAAGTACCCCAAAGATGCAACAAATGCTGAAGAGTTCAAAGCTAGGTTTGCTGAGTTAAAGGAAACCTACCCTCATTATCATTTCATATACACGGACGGATCTAAACTCGATAAGAAAGTTGCTGCCTCAATAGTTACAAAATCAAATACCCTGAAAACAAGATTACCAAACGGCTCCTCTATCTTTTCCGCGGAGGTTCGGGCACTCCAACTAGCCATGGAAATCGTCAAGATTAGTAGGTATGAAAAGTTCCTTATCTGTGTCGATTCCTTATCGGTCCTACAATCACTAGAAAATATGCAAGTGTCGAACACAATGATTTTAGACCTAATAGAACGATATGAAAGAGCAGTCAAACAAGGCAAATCCCTAGTGTTTTGCTGGGTGCCAAGCCACGTCGGTATAGCGGGTAATGAAGCTGCGGACCAGGCAGCAAAAGAGGCGCTAAACTACAACATATCCGACCTTCTCATACCATACTCCGACTTTAAACCCCATATCTTAAGCTATGTAAAAAACCTTTGGCAACAAAAGTGGAACGAACAAAGAAATAACAAACTCTTTCAAATCCAACCAACAGTTGGACAAAAGCAGCTAGCTTTTGGCAATATTCGCGACACAACGGTTATGCATAGAGTTCGAATCGGACATACATACATCACCCACGGATATCTTTTGAGAGGCGGTGCGCCTCCAGAATGTATTGGTTGTCAAGAACGTTTGACTGTTAGACATATTCTACTCAATTGCGTAGATTTTCATAACGTTCGTTCACGCTACTAGAGTGTGAACTCCATGAAAGACCTTTTTACAAAGGTAGCACCAAGCAAAATTATTTCTTTTCTGAAAGAAATACACTTGTACAGTAAGTTTTAAATTGAATTTAGTTGGTTTTAGATGCATACACTGCTTGTTTTGTCTACTTTAATTGATTTTAGTTTCAACTGAGTCTTCCCATAGTAACAGAACTGACACAATATGACCCTAACGGGTTGCTGGTGTCGTTAAACCAATCAATCAATCAAATCAAATCAATCAAGAACCGCGCATCAAGGCAAGTTACATAAATATGCGCACTGGTCGGAAATGCGATCGTTGTTTGAAGGTATCTATGGCAGACTATCCAGTCTACCAGAGATACGAAAAATCTGTTTCCCATTTTTCTGAGAAAGAAATCTTTGTATACATTTATCGGTCTATGTTCTGGTCCGGTACTAAATTGATTATTGGGCTAGCTCTTTGCCGTCTCATCTTTGGAAGCCCAATTTTTCAGGAAAATTCCCTTGCTCATGCACGCCTGAATTGGTCTTATTACTTTTCGTAAGCTGGGACTTTGTACTTGGACAAACTTGTTATTTTCGTCTTTGATTTCGAAGTTACATAAATATGCGCACTGGTCCGAAATGCGAGCCTTGTTTGAAGGTATCTATGGCAGACTATCCAGTCTACCAGAGATACAAAAAATCTGTTTCCCATTTTTCTGAGAAAGATCAGTCAATAAAACTTTAAGTCAGCAACAACCAAACACTACTCGGCTTATAAGACGCATTCAAGCTGTGTTGTTTGCAATATATTATTCAAGAAATAACCATTGAAGGAAGTATTTTGCGTCTTAATTTTTGTCAAGTGTTTAACATTTCGCTAGCGGAATGAGCTTCTAGTTTCTTGAATGATTTTCAATAACTTCATTCTGTAGGTTTGAGTTGCATGCCCCTAGGGACCATCGATAAAATACGTACGCACCTTTTTTTAGACCAGCCGACCATGTCGGGCTGGTCTTATCACATCAATAGAGGGGTATCCGCCGTCTGTATGTACGTATGTACGTGTGTAAACTTTTACTTAAATTAAAATGCTTCTTCTCCCTCAGTTTTGATCGGATTCCTCTCAAATTTTAAACGAATGTTATCCAGGTAGGCCTCTCTTTAAAAATTTAAAAATTGGCGATCCGCCAAAATTTGGCTAAATGGGGGGCATTTAAAATTTTTCGGTTGCCAATTTCTCCCACAATTTTGATCGGATTCCTTTCCAGTTTTGAACATTTATTCTCTAGGTAGGCCTGTCTTGAAAAATTTCTTTTTTTTTGGGCGATCCGCTAAAAATTGGCTAAATGGGGGCATTTAAAAGTATCTACTACCAATTTTCAAAACTCTTGTTTTTGCACAGTTTGACCGGATTCCTTTATAAATTTGTAAAGTACAATCAGGTATGCAAATATTTTTTAATCGCTGTGAAAACGACCATTATAAATTCAGGGTTCGCGTTGGCGCGGTTTTTGTCCACTTTTTGGGCATTTTTTACGAAATGACTCACTTTTTCGGAACCCACCGAGTTGTTCTGGACTCAACTGAGTCACATTTTCCCTTTTTGACTCACTTTCGTGAGAACCCAGCGCGAACCTTGAAATTACAAAAAAAAGATACAATATGACTAACATTAATGTTTTCTCGATCTTCAGCAAAATATGAATTATCCTTTTTTCATACTTTTTTTTCTCAATTTTATCCTTTTTTATCCTTTTTTCATCCTTTTTTTTCTTGACGACTCCGTGGCAACAATGTTAGGCTGTTCCCGTCATTTATGGCAGCTTTCCCAGCACAGTCTCTAAAAGGCGTTTTTGAGACCAACCGAGTATTAGTATGTACACATACAAATTTTTACTTAAAATTCTTCTGTTTCAGTTTTGATCGGATTCCTTTAAATGTTGTGCGAATGCTCCCTGGGTGGTATTCTTTTGAAAAATTACGTTTAAGACTTCGCCAAAAAAGATCCAAATGGCCCCAGTTGATCGGGTTTCTTTCAAATATTGTACCAATTCTTTTAGGTAGTTTCTAAAAGACGTTTTTGGGACCAGCCGCGAAGATGGTGGGGGAGGGGGGAGTCATAAGTATGTACAAATGCTTCTGCTTCTGTTTTGACTTGGTAGAATGCCCCTGGGTGATCCTGTCTTGAAAAATCACTTTTTTTTTACTTCTCCAAAGAAGGTACCCAAATGGCCCCAGTTTTGATTTTTAAAAAAATCCAGTCTTGATGGGGTTTCTTTCAAATTTTGTACGTAATTTCCTAGGCAGTTTTCTTTTGAAAAATTACTTTTTTTAAATTAATTTTTTATTTCTTTGTTTGCCTTTTAACCCAGGCGATTTTGTTGGACTGGGTTAGTGTATCACTATAGGGGACTCTAATGTGTGTGCGTGTGTTAAAACTTTTTCTTTGAAGTGCTACTCCTAAAGTTTTGAACCAGTCGTTTTGATATTAGGCAGGAATGTTTCCTGGGTGGTCCCCCACCTGGCTATCACTTTTTTTTGACGATTGACGGAAAACTGATAAAATGGCGGCATTTTTTGTGCCCGTTTTGACCCATTGGCAAAAACTGGAATGAATGGTAGTAAATAACTGAATTGTCAAACCATTCATTTTCCAGTCTTTTTCAAATAGTTGTAAAATTTTAATCGAAAGTTCTTAGGTGCTTCTCCATCTGGACTTTGCTTTTTTTCGCAAATGACAAAAAAAATTCCGAAATGGTGGAATTTTAAAAGTTTTGTAAATTTGTGTAAATGTCGGTAAATACGTGAATCGTCAAAACCCAACCTCTCCAACATCCCTATTCGAGTAGCTTGCACCCGGGAAAACTCGTTTTTTTGTGTATTAAAATCATGGAAAAGTTTCATTCAGAAACAAAGTTCTTCATTTTTTGGCCTAATTTGGAGTTTTTCTCTCTCCTTGTTTGGTATCTCGGCTGGGTCATGTCCTTGGACATGCATTTTTTGGCGAATCGCCAAAAATTAACGAAATAGCACCATTTGGAAATCTTTTGTCAGCCAATTTTCAAAATGCTTCTCCCACAATAATGATGGGATTCCTTTGAAATGTTCTCTGGGTGTTCTCTCTTGGACTCTGGGCTTCATCTTGACACTTTATCGGCGAATTTTGCACAATGCTTCTCCCAGAATTTCGATTGGATTCCCTTCAAAATTTGTATGAATGTTCTCTAGGTGGCCCTCTCTTGGAAAATTACTTTTGTTGGCGAATCGCCAAAATTGTCCAAATGGTGCCATTTTGAAAATTTTAGCTTCAAATTTTGTACAACAGTTACTGTTTTCTCGATTGTCCTCTCTTGAACAAATTTAAAGGTCTGAAGTTTGAATTTAAATCAGTTTTCAAAATGCTACCCCCAAAATTTTGACCCGATCCTTGCCTAAAAAATTAATTTTTTTAATGAGTCGCCATTTTGAAATTTGTTAGCCAGTGTTTAAAATCCTTCCACAATTTCGTTCGGATTCCTTTCAAATTTTGCCGCCCATTGAAAATTTTAGGGATCAAGTTTTTCGTAACAGTTCTGCAAGCTTGTCGGATTGCTTTCATTTTTAGGCGTAGTCCAAGGTTACGGCTTCCTTGAAATTAGGTTTTTACGGAACTGCCAGAGATTAGGCCAACTGCGACCTTTTTGGCTACCCAGCAAGCTTTTTTTTATACTTGATTCACTGGATCTTGGCTGTTCACAATCTTGTTTTTATCATGGGTCGTTATTTGGCCAAAGTGGCCTTTAAAACCTCTAAACGTTTTCGAGGTAGGCCTCTTAAAATTTACTCTTTTTTTGGTGACCCACCAAAAATTGGCCAAATGAGGCGGAGGGAGGCGGGGGGGGGGGGAGGTTGGGGAGCATTTATTTTTTTTTTCTGGTGTCTGTTTTTCAAAGTGCTTTTTCCCCACAATTTTGATCGGATTCCATTGTAATTTTGTAAGTTGCTCTCCAGTTTGGCCTCTCTTGAAAAATTACTTTTTCTTTTGGCGATGCGTCAAAAATTGGCTGAATGGGCGACATTTAACGTTTTTTGTTGCCAATTTTCAAAATGCTTTTTCTCCCACGGTTTTGATCAGATTTTCTTCAAATTTTGCACGAATGTTCTTAACATAGACCTTTCATGAAAATTTACTTTTTTTGGCGATCCGCCAAAAATTTGATAAATGGGGGAATTTAAAAAATGTTGGCTTCCGATTTTCAAAATGTTTCTGCTCCTACATTTTTGATACGATGTCGTTTAGTTTTGGTATGAGGCACCCCTTAAGGGTCAAGCATACGGCTTGTGCTTTAGTCGATCGGACAATTTTTTTAGTGTTGGGAATCTGTTAAGAAAAAAATTCAAAAATAATTCAAAATACATCTGCTCCTACATGTTTTATCCGATGTAATTTATTTTTGGAGTGACGTATCATTAAGGGGCCGGACATATGGCTTGCGGTTTTTAGACCAGCCGACTATGTCGGGCTGGTCTTATCTTATTAATAGAGCGGTGTCCGTCGTCTGTATGTATGTATGTACGTGTGTAAACTTTTACTTAAAATGCTTCTTCTCCTTCAGTTTTGATCGGATTCCTCTCAACTTCCTCTCTTCTTTACAAGAATGTTCTCTAGGTAGGCCTCTCTATAAATTGGCCAAATTGGGGACATTTTTAATTTCGTGGTTGCCAATTTTCAAAATGCTTCTTCTCCCACAATTTTGATAAGATTTTCTTGAAATTTTGCACGAATATTCCATAGGTAGGTTTCTTTTGAAAAATTACTCATTTTGGTGATCCGCTAGAAATTGGTTAAATGGTTGACATTTTATAAATTTTTGATGTCTAATTTTAAATTGCTTCTCCTCCCACAATTTTAATCGGATTCCTTTCCAATTTTGGATAGTTATTCTCTAGGTACACCTCTCTCGAAAAATTACTGTTTTTGGCTAATCGCCAAAAACTGAACAAATGGGGCACATTTGAAAAAATTTCGGTTGCCAATTTTCAAAATGCTTCTTCTCCCACAATTTTTTTCAGATTTTCTTCATATTTTGCACAAAAATTCCCTAGGTAGGCTTCTTTTAAAAAATTACTCATTTTGGCGATCCGCCAAAAATTGGCCATATAGGGAACATTTTTTAATTTTTTGGTGTCTAATTTTCAAATTGCTTCTTCTCCCACAATTTAGATCGGGTTCCTTTACAATTTTGGATAGTTATTCTCTAGGAACACCTCTCTTGAAGAAAATTACTCATTTTGGTGATCCACCAAAAATTGGCTAAATGGGGGACATTTGAAATTTTTCGGTTGCCAATTTTCAAAATGCTTCTTCTCCATAATTTTGATCAGATTTTTTTTGAAATTTTGCACGAATATTCCCTAGGTAGGTCTCTTTTGACAAATTACTCATTTTGGCGATCCGCCAAAAATTGGCTAAATCGGAGCCATTTTTAAATTTTTTGGTGTCTAATTTTCAAATTGCTTCTCCCACAATTTTGGTCGGATTCCTTTCCAATTTTGGATATTTATCCTCTACGTACACCTCTCCTGAAAAATTAATGTTTTTGGCGATCCGCCAAAAATTGGCTAAATGGTGGACATTTGAAATTTTTCGGTTGCCAATTTTCAAAATGCTTTTTTTTCCACACAATGTTGATCAGATTTTCTTCAAATTTTGTATGATTATTCTCTAAGTCGTCCTCTTTTGAAAAATTCCTCATTTTGACGATTCGCCAAAAATTGGCGATATGAGGGATATTTTTTAATTTATTGGCGTTTAATTTGGAAAATGCTTCTTCTCCCACAATTTTTTTTGAATTCTTTTCCAGCTTTGTACGATTCTTCCCCAGTTAGGCCCCTCTTGAAAAATTAATTTTGTAGGCGATCCGCCAAAACTTGTAAGTTGAATAAACATGCGCATTGGTCGAAATACGGACCGCGCATCGAGGCAAGTTTGGTAAACATGCGCACTGGTTTGAAATCGAACCGAGCATCGACGCAAGTTAAATAAATGTGCGCACTGGTCCAAAATTCAAACCGCGCGTCAATGCAAGTTAAATAAACATGCGTAGTGGTCCGAAATAATAACCGCGCATCAACGCAAGTTAAATAAACTTGCGCAGTGGTCCGAAATGCGAACCGCTTATCAACGCAAGTTAAATAAACATGCGCACTGGTCTAAAATAAGAAACGCTGATCACCGCTAGTTAAATAAACATGCGCAGTGGTCCGAAATATAAACAGCGCATCAACGCAAGCTAAATAAATATGCGCACTTGTCCGAATTGCGAACCACTCATCAACGGAAGTTGAATATACATGTGCATTGGTCTGAAATGCGAACTGCGCATCGACGCAAGTTAAATAAAAATGGGCACTGGTCTAAAATAAGAACTGCTCATCAATGCAAATTGAATAAACATGCGCACTGGTCCGAAAAGTCAAACGCGCATCAACACAAGCTAAACAAACATACGCACTGGTCCGAAATGCGAACACAGCATAACTTCAAGTTAAATAACCATGCGCATTTTTCCGAAATGCAAACCGCACATCAACGCAAGTTAAATGAACATGGGCACTGGTTGGAAATGGAAACCCCGCAAAATAATACATACCAAAACATTGAACTTAAGTAATGATGTTTTAGACGCGGCGATTTCTTCTTTTCAAAAGGCACATGTGTTTGGTCGTTTCTGTTGCTTGAACTAATTGTGTATGTCCGACAGTACATGTCAACAGTACACATGTGTGGATGCAATTTCGATACGTTGTTCGAAGTAATTTTTCTGGGAAAAAAATCTTTGTATGTATTTATCGGTCTATGTTCGGGTCCGTTGCTATATTAATTATTTAGCTAACTCATTGCCATCTTGTCCTTTGAAGCCCAATTTTTCAGGGAAATTCCCTTGTTCAAGCACGCCGGATTTGGTTTTATCGCTTTTCGTTAGCTGCGGCTTTGTCCTTGGACAAGCTGGTACAATGTGACTACCACTTTCGGCAACCAGACAAGCTTATTCATAGATTCACGGCTGATCACATGTCCTTGGATATTTTTGTTTAGTTGATTGGACACTTTTTGTATTTTGGCGGAATTTTTGAAGGAAAAACTTCAAAATGTATTTCTTCGTACAGTTTTTATCCGATTTCATTTACTTTTGGTCTGAGGCAACCTTAGGTGGCTTGGGCGTACGACTTGAGTCGATTTAAGAATTTTTGAATTTGGGGGGAATTTTTAAAATAAACATTCGCACTGGTTCCAAATAAGCACCGCGCATCAACGCAAGTTAAATGAACTTGCGCACTATTCCGAAATAACAACCGCGCATCAACGCAAGTTAAATGAACTTGCGCACCATTCCGAAATAACAACCGCGCATCGACGCAAGCTACATAAACATGCGCATTGGTCCGAATTGCGAACTGCGCATCGATGTAAGTTAAATAAACATGCGCACTGGTCCAAAATAAGCATCGCGCATCAACGCAAATTAAATAAACATGCGTACTGGTCCAAATAAACGCCGCGCATCAACTCAACCTAAATAAACATGCCAGCCGGTTCAAAATGAGAACCGCACATCAACGCAAGTTAAAGGAACATGCGCATTGGTCGGAAATAAGAAGCTACATAAACATGCGCACTGGTCCGAAATACGAACCGCGCATCAACTGAAGTTAAACGAGGAGCACGATTTGACGAAAGTCAAATCGGAAAACACTTGGCCCAAATTAAAAATTAAAACCCCCTAAAATTTCTGGTTTTTCGGGTTTTTTTCGGATTTAGTGCGATCCTGTTCTAAGAGGACTATGCACAGGGACTATGCACCAGCCTTTTGCTCAGTGCAGAAGAAAAGAAAAATTACCCTGTCTTTGCGTATTGATTTGAACTTAATAATAAATACAAAATATTGACAGAACTAGTTTACGTCAAGTTCTATATACTGCGAAAGTTTGGTGTCAATCGGACCAGTAGTTTCTGACGATTTATGATGACAAAATGACGGTCGACTGTAAGGAAAAATAATATGAAAATCTCACGGGTGCCCTAATACCAAAACATATAGCTCTTTGCAAGACTTCGTCTTGCCAAGTGTTAATAAACATCCGCAGTGGTCCGAAATGCAAACCGCAAATGGACAGAAGTTAAATAAACATGGGCACTAGTCCGAAATGCGAATCGTTCATCAATGGAAATTAATCGCATATGAGCACTTGTCCGAAATACAAACCGCGCATCAACACGCGTTAAGCAAACATTTGCACTGGTCCGAAATCGGAACTATGCATTGACGCAAGTCAAGTTCACCTACGCTCTGGTCCGAAATGCCAACTGCGCATCAACGCAAGTTAAATAAACATGTGCACTGGTCCAAAATAAGCACCACGCATCAACACAAGCCAGATAAACATGCGTACTGGTTCGAAAAGCAAACCGCTCATCATCGGAGGTTGAATAAACATTCGCACTGGTCAAAAATAATGACCGCGCATTGCCGCAAGTTAAATAAAACATGCGCACAGGTCCAAAATAAGCATGTTCGAAAAGAAAACCACGCATTAACGCAAGTTAGATAAACATGCGCACTGGTCCAAAATAGGCACTCGACATCAGCGCAAGTTAAATAAACATGCGCTCTAGTCTGAAATGCGAACCACCCATCGACGCAAGTTAAATAAACATGCGCACAGGTTTGAAATGCGAACCGCGCATCAGCGCAAGTTAAATAAACATACTCGCTGGTCTAAAATAAGATCCGCGCATCAACGCAGATTAAATAGAGATGCGCAGTGGTCCGAATTGTGAACAACACATCAACGTAAGCTAAGCAAAAACTGTTGAAATAATTGTTTATGTCCGACCAACAGTACATGTGGGTGAATACAATTTCGATAAGTTGTTCGAAAGTAACTCTGGTAGACTATCCAGTCTTTGCTCTTTGCCATCTCATCTTTTGAAGCCCACTTTTTTCAAGGAAATTCTCTTGCTCATGCACGCTGGAATTGGTCTTGTCGCTTTTCGTAAGCTGGAACTTTGTCCTTAGGCACACTTGATTTCTTCCAAAATGTTCATTTGAATGCTGTCAAATGTATAAATGTTCGTTAGCCTGCCATCTCTTGAAAAGTTACGTTTCTGGTGATTCACCAAAAATTGGCCAAATGGGGAAGGGGCATTTTTATTTGGCCAACTTTCAAAGCCCTTTCTGCGATTTGGACTGGATTGTCTTACTTTTCGGGCGATCCGCGAAAAATTGGCTAAATTGGGAGGGGGGCATTTAAAAATATTTAGTAGCTAATTTTCAAAACGCTTCTTCTCCCACAATTTGACCGGATTCCCTTTTAAATTTGTATGAATTTTTCTCAACCGGGTTTAACAATATGACAACAACTTTTTGGTGACATATTCTTATGTATACTTTCCTCCTTAGTTGATGTTTCAATTGAATATGATGATAAATTATACTGGCCACTCTAGTTGTAAATCATGAGACTACATTAGATCTCGAAAATAATAACAATTTAAATTGTTTATCAGATGAGTTGTCTTGAAGACGACACAACGGGTACTACTTGACAGCTCAGTACATCTAAACGTGAGGACTTGAAGTGAAGATCGAATCAATCATTTCAATGGTTTCAATAAAAGGTTCTCTATGTGGAAACTTTATGATCGTTTTAAAGGTAATTTATGTAAAATGTCAAGCCATTTTGAATTTACGGATCGATTACAAAAGCAACGAAGGCGCTTTTGTAGTGGTTAAGCCGTGTCTAAATTTTATCGATGATCGTTCAAATAGTTTTTGCAAACATGGAAATCCAAGATTGCAGCTGGTGGTAATTTTGAACATTTATATTCAACCGAAAATCAGGCTAGAGCGCAATTTTCCTTAAAATCTCAATCTTTATTGCAATTCGTCGAGTTTTCGGGGTTTCTATACTTTGTCGAGAAAATCCAAGATGGACATTTTCGATGTCCCAATCGATTTCAAAATCAAACGCAAGCGTGCTTGTAAAATAGTAACGCCATGTTTAAAATTGATGATGGTCGATTAACCGCTTTTAATATGAAGAAATTTCGGCCAATGTAACCTTGAAATTGAGTCAGCGTCACTATAAAAAGACATATAACCCTCAAACGTATAATCTCCGACGAGGTCTGAAGCCCCGGTTGGGAGCTCACAACCGAGTATGAAAATTATGATATAGTGGGCCCCAGTTAATCCGATACCGGTTAAGCAGAATGACCGCTTTGTAAAATGCCCGGTCCCGAGTTCTTTCTCCATTGGATCCTGTACAAAGCTTCGGGTTAAGCAAATCGCTTAACCCGAAGTGATTTTGGTTAGAAATTTAAAATTTACACTTGCTTTTTTTAAATTTCAAAGATAAACATAAAAGAAAGCGTTCAATTGTGTAGATAAATTTAAAAGAGAAATGTTCCATTGTGTATTTGCGCTTAAATATTTTCAACGGTTAAAATTAGTGTCCGCTACTCAAGTTGACACTCACTCCAGAATACGAATTGTCATTGAAATAAAACAGTAAACTTAATCTCCAATTCTAATTGCAATCTACCCAGATTATAACACCGAGTACTTCAGACAGATCCATGATCCTAATCTTTCATTGCATTTAGAGTCAAAGGAGTTACGGTTTTCTTTATGTACGTTTGAAGTCATTTTAAACCAAAGAGACAATTCATAATTTTTTTCAAAAAGTTGCCCACTACTCAGTAAAGACAGTGTTTCATGCAGAAATATGTGAAGTTAACAAACCGTGCATTTCTTACAAAATTAGAAGATTTAAAGTTGCCAACTAGTTAGTGAAGGCAATGTTTAAATTTAGCAGACAGTGCTTTTTTTAATTGAAAAATTTAAAGTTCAGAACTTAGTTACAGCAGAATAGTACACGTTGATATAGCTTGTGTGATGAGATTTATTTATTGTATTGTACGTTATGTAGTATGTGTCATACTGGATATGTGACTATTAGAAACATATATATTATTGTAATATTTGTTAATTTTCGTTTTTTTATTTTACTATGAACAAAAACATAGGTTGAAACTGATATAAAAGGTACCAGAATTACAGTTAAACCACAAGTCACATACAAAATAGTTGGGGGGGGGTGAATACTTTATCACATGGCACATACATAAAGGATCGGATAACTCGATGATCGGCTAACCCGAAGTAATTTGCTCGGTCCCGATGACTTCGGATAAAGCAGGGTCCACTGTATTACTTTTCAGCGAGTTCGACACAAAATGAAGCCCGGAAAGAGAAAAAAAACATTACAAAACGGCACGGGTCGCTAATATTTCCCCACCCTACCCCCTCGTGTTACTTAGGCTGTAGATGCGACCGCCTTGCATGTATGACCAAATTGTGGATATCATTAGAATATACACTATTTTGGTACGCTCTCATACTGGAGAAATTTCGAATAACCGATATGATCCTGAAATAAACATGATTATCAAACATTCCCTTTTTTTCAAAATCAGAGGAACAAAGTACATACGTAGAGGGTAACAACATATGGGAATTTCTTTTACTGCTCGAATAAAGAATTTGTATCTCTCTTTCTCAATAGCATATTTTGTATTTCTGTCAGGCCTTGACGGGAGATTTCATATCAGTTGCATTAGCAACCGATAAAAGGAACGCATGAGCCCTAGTCAGTGTGGGTATTGAAGTCATGGGGCTCAAGCCATTCAACTTGTAAATAATGACCTCCACGTGAAATTATACACGTAATTATAGTTGATGAACATGCAAGCAGACTAAAAAGCATTAACAGTACTGAGTGTTGATGTTGTTGTTAGGGTGCCCTAGGCACCGTGGTTGGTGGCTGTAAGGTCTCACTGAGAAGGTGTACTAACCATTTTAGCTTGATGGTGTGCAGACTCAAAAAGAACGCAGAATCCGCAAAATATGTATGGCCTGCATAAAACTAAATATTTCAGTAAAGCAACACATAACTTTCAAAATGACGCTTAAGCAATATCTTTTATCGATATACCTTTTACTCTCGGAAAATGCTAGTATTAACGAAAGAACGGACGAACACACCATTTTCACTAAAATAAACCAAAGATTAAGATTTACTATTTTTTTTAAGCTGGAAAATCTTAAGATTTAAGATGTTTTTTACTTATAAGGGTTTTGATATAAAATGTTACAATACTAGTTTCTGACGGTCCGTTGCCATGAGGGTGTCAAGGTATTCACACACATGATGTTAAGACTGGCAGTTTGTCTTACGGGAAAGACTGGGAACTGTTGTACTTTCTACTCATGTTAAAGTCGTATGCAGAGTTTGGCAACATTTAGAGAGACTTTGTTAGAATTTGTATGCCTATTCACAGTACATGAATATTTTTATCTTCCTGTTTGATCAACGTTTGGTATAAATATCTCTGCACAGGTTCCATTTTTTGCCTCCCACAGACAACGCCAACCGCCAATATAGGATGCGAAAATGGTAGAATGTTTGAGCGTGAGCCCCAAGCAGGAGATTTTTTTTTTAAAAAACCCAGTATAGTAGTATGAAAAGATTGGTTCTGAGCCAGGAAGTGACGTCATAGGCGGCGTAACCATGGTAACAAAGTGATGACCTCCGCCCTCCCGAGACGGCAGACGGGACAGACCCCATGGTGGAAAAGTGAGGACCTCCCCCGAGGACATACCATGTACCGACCCCCCCCCCCCCCCCAGGATGGTGATATGGCTAACTTCAAGAGTGTATAACTTTCGTTATACTTGGTCTATTTGCATGAATATTTCACTGTTTGATTCAGTTTTATGTAAAATTTTGGTATAAAGTGGTCACATGCTATTTACACATGTGGCTGTATGCATATTTATAACATGTCGCCATTTTAACTTTGTAAAAAGTGGAAAAAGTGAGATAACTTTCGTTATACTTGGTCTATTTGCATGAAACTTTCACTGTTTGATTCAGTTTTATGTAAAGTTTTGTTATAAAGTGGTTACAGACTATTTTCGCATGTGGCTGTATGCATATTTGTAACATGCCGCCATTTTAACTTTGTAAAAACTGAAGAAGTGGAATACCTTTCGTTATAGTTGACCGATTTACATGAAGATTTCACTGTTTGATTCAGTTTAATGCAAACTTTTGTTATAAAGTGGTCACAGGCTATTTGCGCATGTGGCTGTATGCATATTTGTAACATGGCGCCATTTTAACTTTGTAAAAAGTGAAAAAGTGGAATAACTTTCGTTATACTTGGTCTATTTGCATGAAAATGTCACTGTTAGATTCAGTTTTATGTAAAGTTTTGTAATAAAGTAATCACAGGCTATTTGCGCATGTTGCTGTATGCATATTTGTAACATGCCGCCATTTTAACTTTCGTTATACTTGGTCTATTTGCATGAAACTTTCACTGTTTGATTCAGTTTTATGTAAAGTTTTGTTATAAAGTGGTCACAGACTATTTTCGCATGTGGCTGTATGCATATTTGTAACATGCCGCCATTTTAACTTTGTAAAAAGTGAAGAAGTGGAATACCTTTCGTTATAGTTGACCGATTTACATGAAGATTTCACTGTTTGATTCAGTTTAATGCAAACTTTTGTTATAAAGTGGTCACAGGCTATTTGCGCATGTGGCTGTATGCATATTTGTAACATGGCGCCATTTTAACTTTGTAAAAAGTGAAAAAGTGGAATAACTTTCGTTATACTTGGTCTATTTGCATGAAAATTTCACTGTTTGATTCAGTTTTATGTAAAGTTTTGTTATAAAGTAATCACAGGCTATTTGCGCATGTGGCTGTATGCATATTTGTAACATGCCGCCATTTTAACTTTCGTTATACTTGGTCTATTTGCATGAAACTTTCACTGTTTGATTCAGTTTTATGTAAAGTTTTGTTATAAAGTAACCACAGGTTATTTGCGCATGTGGCTGTATGCATATTTGTAACATGCCGCCATTTTAACTTTGTAAAAGTGAAAAAGTGGGATAACTTTCGTTAGAGTTGACCGATTTGAATGAAAATTTCACTGTTTGATTCAGTTTTATGTAAAGCTTTGTTAGAAAGTAATCACAGGCTATTTGCTCGTGCGGCTGTACGAATATTTGTAACATGCCGCCATTTTAACTTTCGTTATACTTGGTCTATTTGCATGAAACTTTCACTGTTTGATTCAGTTTTATGTAAAGTTTTGTTATAAAGTAACCACAGGTTATTTGCGCATGTGGCTGTATGCATATTTGTAACATGCCGCCATTTTAACTTTGTAAAAGTGAAAAAGTGGGATAACTTTCGTTAGAGTTCACCGATTTGAATGAAAATTTCACTGTTTGATTCAGTTTTATGTAAAGCTTTGCTATAAAGTAATCACAGGCTATTTGCTCATGTGGCTGTATGCATATTTGTAACATGCCGCCATTTTAACTTTGTAAAAAGTGAAAAAGTGGGATAATTTTCGTTATAGTTGACCGATTTGAATGACAATTTCAATGTTTGATTCAGTTTTATGTAAAGCTTTGTTATAAAGTAATCACAGGCTATTTGCTCATGTGGCTGTATGCATATTTGTAACATGCCGCCATTTTAACTTTGTAAAAAGTGAAAAAGTGGGATAACTTTCGTTATAGTTGACCGATTTGATAAAAAAAATTTTACCGTTTGATTCAGTTTTCTATCTAGTTTTAACATTATGTAGTCTTGGGCTATTTGCGCCGGTGGCTGCATGCATAGTTGATTCACCTTAAAATTTTAACTTTAAAAAAGTGAAAAAGTGAGATAGCTTTAGCTATAGTTGGTCGATGTACATGAAAATTTTACCGTTTGATTCAGTTTTATATCTAGTTTTAACAGTAAGTAGACATAGGCTATTTGCGCATGTGTCTGTATGCATATTTGTAACATGCCGCCATTTTAACTTTGTAAAAAGTGAAAAAGTGGGATAACTTTCGTTATAGTTGACCGATTTGAATGAAAATTTCACTGTTTGATTCAGTTTTATGTAAAGCTTTGTTATAAAGTAATCACAGGCTATTTGCTCATGTGGCTGTATGCATATTTGTAACATGCCGCCATTTTAACTTTGTAAAAAGTGAAAAAGTGGGATAACTTTCGTTATAGTTGACCGATTTGAATGAAAATTTCGCTGTTTGATTCAGTTTTATGTAAAGCTTTGTTATAAAGTAATCACAGGCTATTTGCTCATGTGGCTGTATGCATATTTGTAACATGCCGCCATTTTAACTTTGTAAAAAGTGAAAAAGTGGGATAACTTTCGTTAGAGTTGACCGATTTGCATGAAAATTTAACTGTTTGATTCAGTTTTATGTAAAGTTTTATTATAAAGTAATCACAGGCTATTTGCTCATGTGGCTGTATGCATATTTGTAACATGCCGCCATTTTAACTTTGTAAAAAGTGAAAAAGTTGGATAACTTTCGTTATAGTTGACCGATTTGAATGAAAATTTCACTGTTTGATTCAGTATTATGTAAAGCTTTGTTATAAAGTAATCACAGGCTATTTGCTCATGTGGCTGTATGCATATTTGTAACATGGCGCCATTTTAACTTTGTAAAAAGTGAAAAAGTGGGATAACTTTCGTTATAGTTGACCGATTTGAATGAAAATTTTACCGTTTGATTCAGTTTCATATCTAGTTTTAACATTATGTAGTCTTGGGCTATTTGCGCCGGTGGCTGTATGCATAATTGATTCACCTTAAAATTTTAACTTTAAAAAAGTGAAAAAGTGAGATAGCTTTAGCTATAGTTGGTCGATGTACATGAAAATTTTACCGTTTGATTCAGTTTTATATCTAGTTTTAACAGTAAGTAGACATAGGCTATTTGCGCATGTGTCTGTATGCATATTTGTAACATGCCGCCATTTTAACTTTGTAAAAAGTGAAAAAGTGGGATAACTTTCGTTATAGTTGACCGATTTGAATGAAAATTTCACTGTTTGATTCAGTTTTATGTAAAGCTTTGTTATAAAGTAATCACAGGCTATTTGCTCATGTGGCTGTATGCATATTTGTAACATGCCGCCATTTTAACTTTGTAAAAAGTGAAAAAGTGGGATAACTTTCGTTATAGTTGACCGATTTGAATAAAAATTTCACTGTTTGATTCAGTTTTATGTAAAGCTTTGTTATAAGGTAATCACAGGCTATTTGCTCATGTGGCTGTATGCATATTTGTAACATGCCGCCATTTTAACTTTGTAAAAAGTGAAAAAGTGGAATAACTTTCGTTAGAGTTGACCGATTTGCATGAAAATTTCACTGTTTGATTCAGTTTTATGTAAAGCTTTGTTATAAGGTAATCACAGGCTATTTGCTCATGTGGCTGTATGCATATTTGTAACATGCCGCCATTTTAACTTTGTTAAAAGTGAAAAAGTGGAATAACTTTCGTTAGAGTTGACCGATTTGCATGAAAATTTCACTGTTTGATTCAGTTTTATGTAAAGTTTTTATGTAAAGTGGGATAACTTTCGTTATAGTTGACCGATTTGATAAAAAAAATTTTACGGTTTGATTCAGTTTTATGTAAAGCTTTGTTATAAAGTAATCACAGGCTATTTGCTCATGTGGCTGTATGCATATTTGTAAGATGCCGCCATTTTAACTTTGTAAAAAGTGAAAAAGGGGGATAACTTTCGTTATAGTTGACCGATTTGAATGAAAATTTCACTGTTTGATTCAGTTTTATGTAAAGCTTTGTTATAAGGTAATCACAGGCTATTTGCTCATGTGGCTGTATGCATATTTGTAACATGCCGCCATTTTAACTTTGTAAAAAGTGAAAAAGTGGAATAACTTTCGTTAGAGTTGACCGATTTGCATGAAAATTTCACTGTTTGATTCAGTTTTATGTAAAGCTTTGTTATAAGGTAATCACAGGCTATTTGCTCATGTGGCTGTATGCATATTTGTAACATGCCGCCATTTTAACTTTGTTAAAAGTGAAAAAGTGGAATAACTTTCGTTAGAGTTGACCGATTTGCATGAAAATTTCACTGTTTGATTCAGTTTTATGTAAAGTTTTTATGTAAAGTGGGATAACTTTCGTTATAGTTGACCGATTTGAATGAAAATTTCACTGTTTGATTCAGTTTTATGTAAAGCTTTGTTATAAGGTAATCACAGGCTATTTGCTCATGTGGCTGTATGCATATTTGTAACATGCCGCCATTTTAACTTTGTAAAAAGTGAAAAAGTGGAATAACTTTCGTTAGAGTTGACCGATTTGCATGAAAATTTCACTGTTTGATTCAGTTTTATGTAAAGCTTTGTTATAAGGTAATCACAGGCTATTTGCTCATGTGGCTGTATGCATATTTGTAACATGCCGCCATTTTAACTTTGTTAAAAGTGAAAAAGTGGAATAACTTTCGTTAGAGTTGACCGATTTGCATGAAAATTTCACTGTTTGATTCAGTTTTATGTAAAGTTTTTATGTAAAGTGGGATAACTTTCGTTATAGTTGACCGATTTGATAAAAAAAAATTTACGGTTTGATTCAGTTTTATGTAAAGCTTTGTTATAAAGTAATCACAGGCTATTTGCTCATGTGGCTGTATGCATATTTGTAAGATGCCGCCATTTTAACTTTGTAAAAAGTGAAAAAGGGGGATAACTTTCGTTATAGTTGACCGATTTGAATGAAAATTTCACTGTTTGATTCAGTTTTATGTAAAGCTTTGTTATAAAGTAATCACAGGCTATTTGCTCATGTGGCTGTATGCATATTTGTAACATGCCGCCATTTTAACTTGGTAAAAAGTGAAAAAGTTGGATAACTTTCGTTATAGTTGACCGATTTGAATGAGAATTTTACCGTTTGATTCAGTTTTCTATCTAGTTTTAACGTTATGTAGTCGTGGGCTATTTGTGCCGATGGCTGTATGCATAGTTGATTCACCTTAAAATTTTAACTTTAAAAAAGTGAAAAAGTGAGATAGCTTTAGCTATAGTTGGTCGATGTACATGAAAATTTTACCGTTTGATTCAGTTTTATATCTAGTTTTAACAGTAAGTAGACATAGGCTATTTGCGCATGTGTCTGTATGCATATTTGTAACATGCTGCCATTTTAACTTTGTAAAAAGTGAAAAAGTGGGATAACTTTCGTTATAGTTGACCGATTTGTATGAAAATTTCACTGTTTGATTCAGTTTTATATCTAGTTTTAACATTAAGTGATCACAGGCTATTTGTACCGGATGCTGTATGCATCATAGATGCACTTTAAAATTTTAACGTAAAAGTGAGATAACTTCCGTCATGGTTAACCGATTTGAATTAAAATTTCACCGTTTCATTTAGTTTGATGTCTAGTTTACAGTGATTATAGACTATTTGCATAGGTGGCTGTAAGCACTGTGGTTGGAGCACATCACCCATTCAAAGATGTGTTCGAATGGCAAGCCCATTCAAACATGTGTTCGAATTATTTTTTGGGAAAAAACATATTACGTCACAGTATTGTTCAACAAGTTTTTTTTCAACAAGTTGCTTAACAATTGTGCAACAAGCTGTTGTACAACAATTGTTCAACAAGCTGTTGTTCAACATGTTCAACATGTTGTTGGACAAGTTGAACATGTTCAACATGTTCAACATGTTGTTGAACAAGTTGAACATGTTCAACATGTTCAACATGTTGACTAATTTGAACATGTTCAACATGTTGAACATGTTCAACATGTTGTTTAACATGTTGTTTAGCATTTTTTTCAACATGTTGTTCAACAAGTTGTTGTTCAACATGTTGTAGTTCACGCAATTGATGCAACAATAGCAGCCAGTTCAGAAAAAAACAAGACATATGTTGAATAGTTTTATTAATACACTTAAATACATACATCTTAAATCTATAACAATATTACAACATTTGTTGATTTACAAAGTCTTTATTATAAAGTTTAGTCAAATAAGTCTATTTTTCTTCATCTGCTTCACTCTTTTCCATCTCACTGTCCTCATCCATATCACTTTCTTCGTCGCTGCTTTCAGTTTCCTCCTCCTCATCTAGAAACTCTTCAAAGAATGCATCGTTTCTTCTTATAACCGCCTTTAGTGACTTTGAATACTCGTAATGTTTTTCATCAGCAAAGTAATTAAAGTCTTCTAAAATGGTTTGATAATGTTCGTTTTGTTCTAGACGTTGGGTATATTTGAATAGTCTCATAAACAGTTGTTTAAGTCGACGCTTATAAATGGATCGAAAGTCATCACTTGCTATTTCACGCGCATCTTCAAGCCCTTGTTCTTCATATTCTGAAACCTTTTCTTGAAATTTGGTATCATATTCATTGTAGACTTTTTGAACCATATCATACCAAACAGAGTCTGTTTCTGACTCACTTTCAGAGTCTGTTTGTGACTCACTTTCAGAGCTGCTGTCATCATCACCCTCACCACAATGTGCCATATGTTTGAACAAAGCTTCTTGACTGTTGTATAACGCACCACATTCTGTACAAGCATGTGCATTCTTTTCAGTCATGTTGACGCTTTGACTTTCCATAGAAGACTCATCTAAAGTTTCAGTGATAGGTGATTTTACAGGGTTTTCCATATCTATCTCCAATTCTTCTTCTTCTGAAATGTGAGCATCCTTTAAGTGCCTTTTAAGACTTTGTGGCCAATTGTAAGATTTCAAACAAATGTTACATTTATACATCCTTTCGGTTCAACATATACTTTTCAAATGATGAAAAAGCCTTTAAACATAGCCTTATATGCAACTTGTTGAACAACATGTTGAACATGTTCAACTTGTTGAACAACATGTTAAACAGTAAACAGAGTCAGTTTTTTTTTATAAAGCGCGCGCCTGTTCGAATGACTTCATCATGGCGTCATAATGATGACGTGATGACGTCATAAAGACGTCATGACGTTAGACTCCCCTAAGCGGCATAACCCTAACCCTAGGCGTAGACAACATGTTCACCATGTTGAACATGTTGATTATGTTGAACAACATGTTCAACATGTTGAACAACAGCTTGTTGAACAATTGTTGTACAACAACTTGTTGCACAATTGTTAAGCAACTTTAATGTTTTTCCCCAAAAAATAATTCGAACACATATTTGATTGGGCTTGCCATTCGAACACATCTTTGAATGGGTGGTGTGCTCCAACCACAGTGCTTACAGCCACCTATGCAAATAGTCTATAATCACTGTAAACTAGACATCAAACTAAATGAAACGGTGAAATTTTAATTCAAATCGGTTAACCATGACGGAAGTTATCTCACTTTTAAGTTCAAATTTCAAAGTGCATCCATGATGCATACAGCGACCGGTACAAATAGCCTGTGATACTTAACGTTAAAACTAGATATAAAACTGAATCAAACAGTGAAATTTTTATACAAATCGGTCAACTATAACGAAAGTTATCTCACTTTTTCACTTTTTACAAAGTTAAAATGGCGGCATGTTACAAATATGCATACAGCCACATGAGCAAATAGCCTGTAATTACCTTATAACAAAACTTTACATAAAACTGAATCAAACAGTGAAATTTTCATGCAAATCGGTCAATTATAACGAAAGTTATCCCACTTTTTCACTTTTACAAAGTTAAAATGGCGGCATGTTACAAATATGCATACAGCCACATGTGCAAATAGTCTGTGACCACTTTATAACAAAAGTTTGCATAAAACTGAATCAAACAGTGAAATATTCATGTAAATAGACCAAGTATAACGAAAGTTATCTCACTTTTTCCACTTTTTACAAAGTTAAAATGGCGACATGTTACAAATATGCATACAGCCACATGTGCAAATAGCATGTGACCATTTTATAGCAAAACTTTATAAAACTGAATCAAACAGTGAAATTTTCATGCAAATAGACCAAGTATAACGAAAATTATACACTCTTGAAGTTAGCCATATCACCATCCTGGGGGGGGGGGGGGGTCGGTACATGGTATGTTCTCGGGGGGGGGGTCCTCACTTTGTCACCATGGGGTCTGTCCCGGCTGCTGCCTGGGAGGGGGGAGGTCCTTACTCTTTCACCATGGGGTCTGTCCCGTCTGCCGCCGGGGGGGGGGGGAGGTCATCACTTTGTTACCATGGTTACGCCGCATATGACGTCACTTCCTGGCTCAGAACCAATCTTTTCATACTACTCAGTATGCCTATTTGATGTAAGTCCAAAGTAATCTACAAATATGTAGTGTCACTTTGTCAGATATTTTTTATTTGTTGTATCTAATGATAACGTTTCGAGTTTGACTTGCGAAGCTATTGACATTTTATTAACTTCTACCTATCGATCTCTCTTGTTAAATATCCTAGCTTATCTCTGCTATTAATCTGTTTTGATAGATTTTTATGTGTTGAGCACCTATTTAGTGTTTTGATAATAACTTGGTACAGAGCCAGCATGAGATAAGATACGTATATTTATGTGCACATTTAATGAATGTGAACAACAAATAGGAGGAATACTTGACCATAAAGACCAGGTAAGTTATTCCTTTTATTGTCTTTTAGGCACCATAAAATATGTTAAGAATTTTTTCTTAAAAAATATTTTATTTCTAGTGTAGTGATGCCTCTACCAAGGGCAACTTTCAATTACGGTACACTTTCTGTCAATCTCATTAAATTTCTGTTATGAATTATTAGCAGTTGTGTAGTAAGGAAGGCTTCTCCATAACTCTAAACTTCTTAGTTGCCTACATACCGTTACGCTGATGAATAGACTTCGAACCTGTTTACAACAGAGATGGTAGTCGTCATAAGGGTAACTGAGTAGACTTGATTGCTACCGCGCTCTGGAGAATATCAGAAACAGTGTTTTTGGAGAATATGGAGAATATCGAAACAGTGTTTTTGCACAAATCGATAACATTTTATTCCTGTTTTTTACAAGACATGGCCATATATTAGTTTATTTTATATTGTCATATTCATAACGTCTTATTGATTTGAAAAGTAAAAATGTTTTTGTTTTATTTTGTATAAAATTTCTCTTGCACGTGAAGTTTCACATTTATGCATGGAATAGGTATGATTTACAGCAGTATTTTACTGATAATTTGTATGTTGCAAATTTATTGAAAACCCTGTTAGCTGCTATTTCTGCTCAGTTTAAAAGTGCATATTTCTGCTCAGAAATATAACAAAAAGTAAAATAATTTCGGTTTATGTGTGCACGTGAGTAACAGCTGTTTAAATTTTAGGTACTCCCTTGTATCATCTAAGTGATAGCCCCGGATCCCTCCCCCGCCACTTCATGGAGATGGCCACAAGCAGTGGCACATTAATAGGTAATTTTTTTCTTTCTATTGGCACTATTTCAGTATTATTTGCATGCAGTTGAAACTCATTGATGACAGAAAAACCCTGAAATATAACATGTTTGCTCGCAGACAGACAGAAGAACAGATTAGCTGATCAGCACACCTCCGTAACAGTCTGGTATATGGTGGTTCAACAGTCAGAACTATTTTAATGCTACTTGTTATTATAATAAATTAATTAAAGAATATAGTTGAACCATTTCATTTTGTTCTTGCATTCCTTTTAAATGTCGTTGTAGAAACACATGGGAAAGAAATATTATGCAAAAATAAAGGCGCTTTTGAAAGAATACGTGATATCTTACTGCGAACAATGCAGGTTCGGAAGCCAATAGCCTGAATGTAACGATGAAAAAAGCATCCCCACAGTACGATTTTCCTAATTCAGACCCAAAGCCAATACGCAACGAATGGCAGGAAAAAGAAACAACGTCCGAAGTCCCGAAACTTCCGAAGACTTGTTGGTTTTCAAACTTTGCAAATTGCGAGAACACAGAAAAACAACCATCTACACAACGAGAAGCAAGAAACGAAGACAATGTACAGCCACGTAGCGAAAAGGACACCTCAAAAGGCGCCATTCCTAAATCATGTAGTCCCTATTATAATCAATGGAAGACAAAAATTGATGTCAAAGACAGGAACTGGACACCAAGAAAATGTGAAGTGGATAAAGACGAATGCGGACTTGATAATGAAAATGAATACGATCAGCAGGTGGCTAGTGGTTGTGAGTATAGTACTAGAGGACATAGTGCTGGTACTAGTGGATATAGCAGTAGTGAATATAGTGCTAGTGCTAGAGGTCATGGTAATGGTAATACTGGGAATAGTACTAGTGGACGTACTAGTGGACATAGTACTGCTGGACATAGCACTAGTGAACAAAGTACGCCATTTTTGCAACCAGATATATTGCAGTTAAGTGAAAATCAAGATTTTGACACACCTTTGCTAGACGATATGGAAAATACTCTAGAGGAGGAAAGGGACACGTTTCCTCGAGATATGAATGACCGAAACCAACGAATACAAATACCCAAGACGCAGAGAACCATACAAACAGAAGAAATGGAGTGTACAACAATTATACCCAGTGGCGGAGGAATCGATGGAGAACAAAAACAACCACCAAACAGGTATGATTAATTAAATGATCACTTACATGTAGAACACAATCAATTAGCATGATTCTAAGAAACACGGCACTATTAAAAAAACTAAACAGGCAAGTACAGAGTAATTCGACCAAGCCATTTGTGCGAACACAACTATTCAATATGACGTTTCTGTTTATGGAAATATAATATAGTTATTGTTACACTTGGACTAAGGGGTTTGAAACTGTCGTTTAGATCATTGACGGATTCCTGCAATCAGTTACAGTTATACGAAATCCTATTTAAGCGCACAAGCGGAATAAATGCTATCTTTGTTTTAGTACCTTTTTATTAAGACTGATAACAGATAATATTATCCTTTTATCACTACATAATGCACCACTCGAATTTGACTGCCTCAGTAATTTCCCATTGCAGAAATAACCGCACTTGATCAATGTGCCCAGTAATTGAAACCACCCTGTCTGATTGTTCGTATAAACATAGAAAAACTCCACCAGGTGTTAAAATATACCGGTTCGTTCTATGTCAAGCACAAAATTTCTGAAAGGTGTATCAGAGTATCTTTGACAAGTCGGGACAGGTTTCAATTAGTTTTTGGAAATAGATTTTTTTTGGAGAGGCGGGGGTTTGGGACTGGAGGTATGCGGTTTTAATTGTTTAAAACGACGCTTTTTTTCTAGCATATATGAAAAGAATGCCTTTAAAATTTTTATCAAATACTGTGACTTTTTAAACATTTATTACAAATGTCAAAATAAGAGCATACTTTCTCTCATGTGAGATCAGTCATCCCCTCTATCTCTATTAATAAAGAGACGGATATATTTTACATTCGAATCCTTTAACCCAGAGCTTCTTCACACATTGCTGACAATGTCTGTTTGCTCCAAAAGAGGACGGAGTGAGGGGGTAGGTGTGGAGGTGATGGCCTGGATAAACAACAATGTTTTCAGCGCACGTGATAGAATTGAATCGAGACAACACAGACGCTCAGTTTCGAAGTTCGTTCGGTGAAGAGATGGCAACTTCATCATGACATTTCAAAAAAGTTTTTTTATACTCATATAAATCTTCTAACAAGGTTGGACTCCATAAAAGAATTATTCAAATGTTCCATTTTCGAAGGATTTATTTTATGCGAGAGAGATGTGTTGCACGATATGCCACCTCCCCTTCTCATTGTATCCTGAAAGTGACCTGCCAACAAGTAGAAGAATTTAATGATTTGCCTTTGCAAGTTAAAATCACAAAGCCCTGAGAGGAGTGCTCACACAGATATTAATTACTATGCATCAAAATGGCTTTTTAAAATGACTCCTAAATGGAGAGTGCGAAGTTACCCCTTTTAATCAAAAGCAGAAACCCTTGTAAAGTGTTGAGAAGTGTGAATGCATTGTGTGTCAATGTTAGCCCCACTTTTTGTTGGAGGCAAAGTGTAGTCCAAAAGAACCCACTTTTTGTGGGGAACGCAGAGTAAGTAATAAAGATACCTCCTTTCAACAAAAGTGCCCCTGGACATTGTCTCGTTTGGTATTATAGTTCTGCATGGGGTCTATCTGGTCTAAAGAGAGTTCTTAGTCTGATAACATATGTGAAAAACTGTCAAAAAGAGATTAATTCAGTATGTCAGTAAGCCAGTAAACATTGCAACGATGCCTCAACGTTGGATAGACGACTTGCACTCAACATCGGATTTAGGGGTTGATTATGGAAGTCGAAACGACGTCTAGCTCGATATTCTGACGTGTAATGAAAGTTGCGAAAAGGTTGCAAATGGACGCAAAAAATATGTTTCCCAACGTTGTACAGACATTTGCAATATATTAGTCTAGAATCGCCATAAATACACCGATAATGATAAAGGTGTGGTGGTCAACCTTACGTCAAAATATCCCCACCTTCGCGTCATCCGGAAACATCGGATGCGCACGAAGTAAATTTTTAAAAGTAGGCGGGAAAGACATGTGTGGTCCTGAAAATTCCCAGACTTTACATCCTAATTTTGATCCATTTGTTATGGCTTCCATTACCGGTGAGCGATAATGTGATGAGGTTTTTATTTGTAATCCCGACGTCTATACAACGTCTGTTACTGACCGACTGTACAACACAAATTTTTTCAACATCTAGTCATTGATGCACCAAAGACGTTGGTTAGACTTCGAAGAAAGTGGAGCTTTAGCTGTGACCAAAGGCAACGTATAAACAGCGTTGCTTATATCACGACTCTTCAGTGTTTTATCAAAGAAGTTGACTGGATGTTGATCTGTGGTCACGACCCTTTACAACCAAATCACAATTAGATTCAATGTTGCAGCTTAGTCTTTTCGACATCGAGATCTTTTCTACATCTTAATTCTAGCAAGCCAAGTAAATATACTGTTGTTGTTACAAATATAATTGCACTCTTACAAATTAGAAAACGCAATAGCCGAAGTTTCAGCCTGGATGAAACAAAGTAGAATGAAACGAAGAAAAGACTGAGTTTATTATATTCGGAACCAAAGCTCGGCTCCAGAAAATGACGTTTGAATCTATAACGGTCGTAACTGAAATCATTCCGTCCAAGCCCTAGGTGAAGAATCTCGGGGTTTGGTTTGACCAGCAAATGAAAATGGATCATTATGTGTCGCAAGTGCTCTGCATTGGATACTTCCACCTCAGACAAATTCGTGCCATACGTAAATATCTCAGTGAAAGCGCGACAAAGGCCCACATTCACGCAGTTATAACCAGTCGCTTGGACTATGGTAATGCACTACTATTTGGCATTACAAATGATCAGCTTGTAAGACTTCAGCGCCTCCAAAATAGTGCCGCGAGATTACTAACAGGTCAAAGGACAAGTGAACTCATATCGCCTACACTTTTCAAGTTACACTGGCTCCCGATTCGTGAGCGAGCAACATTCAAGCTTCTTTTGTGAACTTTCAAAGCCCTGAATGGCCAGACACATGAGTACCTTAGTCAGCTTCTGACAGTCAGGAGACCAATACAGGACCTTTGTTCGAGTGGTTAACTGTTGTTGGAAGTTCCAAGAGCAAACGCCAAATATGCCGGAGACAGGGCCTTGTCTGTGGTAGCACCAAAATGCTGGAACACCTTAACATCCAAATTACGAAGTCCTAAAGTCAAAAGAAACATTCAAGCGAAAGTTAAAAACTCATATTTTGGGAAAATGTTTCTCCCAGTATATATAAGTGTTTTAGTCCATTTCAGTCAACAGTAGTTATTACGTAATATGTTATCTAGTATCTGTTTTATGGTAGCTTATTTCATGTTATTAATTTAGTTCTTATAATAATTGTACAGCGCGATGAACAATTCCATTGATATTGCGCTATATAAGCAAACATTTATTACTATTATTATTATTATTATTGTTATTTATTATTATGTGACAGAAATGATTATTTTACTTTTGTTATTATTATGCGTATTTCTTGTATAGCGCAGACAACAAGTCACTTGATCTGTGCGCTTAACAATTTATTAAAAGGGTATAAAATAGTACGTAATAATTTGAAAAAACAATACTGATGGTAAGCTAAACAGAATAGGTACGTTTTCAATTTTGACTTAAAGGTCCCGAGTGAGTTGCAGCTTCTGATTGCAAGGGGTAAACTGTTCCATATGCGTGGGGCTGCAACCCTATCTATCTCCTGCGCATTCTAACTTTGAGCGTGGTATTTTCAGTTCGCATTGGTTATTAGATCTAAGGGTTCGAGGCGAAGAATACAACTCCAGTAATTCAGATAGATATGGGGGCCTTGTACCGGATAGGCATTTGAAGGTAATTGTTGCTATTTTAAAAATCGATCGTTGACGTATCGGTAGCCAGGGCATGTCCATTACTGTTCGGGTGATGCGTTCAGATATTTTCAGTCCGGTAACGAAGCGAGCCGCAGCATTCTGCACATGTTGTAATTTAGATAAAAGTTCCTCAGATATGCCAAAATACAATGAATTACTATAGTCTAAGCGAGATGTAATAAGCGCTTGAACTAGAGTTCTGAGCGATCAGCATCAGCGTCTATGAGAACTCCTTGATTTATAACAGTGAACTTATTGGCGATTTCAGAACCAGTAATATTTAATGAGCTGAATGTTATTTTGCTGAGTTGAGGTTTAGTACCAATAAAAATCACTTCGGTTTTTTAACCATTTAGCTTTAAACGATTTGCATTCATTAAGTTTGAAATTTCTTTAACGCAGTTTTCGACAGTTCTTTTGGCTTCGAATTGGTTTGCGATGGAACTTGGATTCATCGACTTTTGAAGTTGTGTATCATCTGCAAGTAGATGATATAGGATAGAAAACAGTAAAATGATAAAGCCTGTATGTCGTGTACGCCCGAGGACCTAATCCAGAGAACTGTGGCACCCCAGTTTCAAGGGCACGCGGTGCTGATGTAGTGTCACTAATGACGATACGCTGTTGTCGTTTTGAAAGGTATGACTTAAATTGGACTGGCATGCAAACCAAACACTTTATGTAAACGGTCTAACAAAATTTGATGATTCACAGTATCGAAAGCCGCACTGGGATCCAGAAGAGTTAAAATCGATACTTGTTGATTATCCATACTGGTGAGGAGGTCATCAAATATTTTGATAAGTGCAGTTTCCGTTGAGTGTCCGACCCTGTATGCTGACTGATAAGGATCGAACAAGTAATTTTCGTTGCAATAGGCTGTAAGTTGATCGACGATAATACGCTCCAAAACTTTACTCAGGAACGGTAAGTTGGAGATGGGTCTGTAATTGGAAAAAGACGTACATGCCCCTTTATTTTTGATGAGTGGTATGAACATGTTCTTTGAAGACCGAGGGGACTTGCCCAGTACTTAGCGAACGATTGAAAATTTATGTGAGCACAGGTGAGAGTTCATCAACGCATAATTTGAGCAAATCAGCTGATATAGAATCCAATGAACACGATTTGGTCGGGGATTTTAAAACGTACTGTTTAACGTCATCCTCAGTCAGTAGCTTAAATTCCTCAAACTGAGAATCCGTACCACTAGCGCGATCTTGATCATATGCAATGTTGGTAAAAGTTTGGTTGATTTTGGCAATTTTCTCACTTAAGAAGTTGCTGAAGTCATTTGCTAAGTGTTCGTGTGATATACAACTGGGAAAAGGAGTTTTGGTGGGTGATCTGCATATCCGTTTGAAAATTTTAAAAAGCTGCTTTTTATCACCACCATTTTTACTGATAAGGTTTTGATAATAATCACTCTTTTTGGTGTTCAACATATGATTATAAGCTTGCTTTGAGTGAGAAAGGCTTGAAGATCACATGTCTTTCCCTATTTCTTCCGTCCTTGCTCCCGGCGGCATTTTTCGATTCTCTGAGTATGAATTTCTTCATCCTACCATTTGAATAGCGGGTTTGAATAGACTTTGCTTTGAGTGGGGCGTGTTTGTTTAAAATATTGCGTACCGACGCTTTGTATCCCGAAACAACAGTATCCAGATTGTTAGTGTCCTTTGATAAAAGTGCGCTTGACACAGCCTTAAGACCTGCTTTAAAATTCTGCATATCGATATAGCGCAAGTTTCTTGTTGACATCGTTTTGCCTTCAAAAGATTTCTTTGGAAGGCGTATGTTGTATAAAAATAAAAAAAGAGTGTGACCGCCATAGTGTCATCATCACGTGTAAAAATCAGGTCAATTGTGTTTCCTGATTGATGTGTCGGTATTGATACATGTTGTTTCAATTCAAACAAGTCGGTAATTTCTAGCAGTTTTTTTTTAGCAAAACTATCCGACTAGTTATCAACGTGAATGTTGAAGTCGCCCATTAGTATGATGCGATCTGCGGTGACAGTGGCGTTTTCTAGAAGATCGGTAAAATCATTTAAAAAGGTCGGCATCTGTGACTGTGGCGGTTTATAAATAATTAAAATAAGTGTTCGATCGGGTTTTGTAGGTAAATAAACGCCACATGCTTCGAATGATTCGCGTTGTTCAATATTATTTGGGACAGGTTTCATGGATGATTTGGCGACTATAGCAACGCCACCGCCTCGGCTATGCTGTCGAGGAACTGAATGAGTTGTATAACCATCCGGTGTTATGAGAGTGCTGATGTAATTGGCTTCGTTGGTTAATCATGTGTCTGTAATTCCTAAGATATCTAGAGAATATTGCACGATCATATCACAGATACTGTCCGTTTTGTTGCAAACCATAGCGAGAGCGCATTGAGAAGATTTTGCACTGAAACAGCTGATCTTCTATTGACAGATCCAGGCCTTGTAAAGTGTCAATTGGGTTAATGTATGTGTTGTGTATTCCAGCACAAGGTGAGAATCTAGGACGCGAATGCCTGTCTGCCTGATTGTTATGCGAGGTTTAATATTCATAGCTATTGAATCCGACATAATGGCTGCGATCACCTAACACAGAACTATAATCCGAAAGTTGAAATAAAATCGCATAATAAAAGAATATCCTGTGCTTTTCAATCTGTATATTTTGGCAGGCAAGTGTTGATACTTATGAACTATGTTTAAATGTTTGACATTCCGATTTTTTATTTATTAATTACTCGTACTTTTTGACGTTTTTTGTCCTTTGAAGATTCTTTGTTTGTTTACAAAGTTGTATGCTTAAAGATTCTGATCCCTGGAGCTTTAACTTATATAAAATATAAAATTTATCCTGATGCACAACGAATAACCTAACATTTTTTTTTTAGAAAAGAACACTATTTCTTAAAACACTGCTTGTCATACTTTGACATTGCATGACATTACATTTGTGAGTGAGACACGGACGGACAAATGCGGACAAAACACAAATATCTACTAAATGGAAGATAATTAGTAAATCACGTCTTATCCGTATCAGTACCTTATCTTTTTTATTATCATTCGATCCACGGCTCACGAGATGCCGTGACGTCGCCTACGTGGTAGCGATGCCGTGATCGGACAAACGTCACAATGACCTTTGCCCGATCACAACAATCGCATCAATTAATTCAGAACAGGTTATTGATTATTGAAAAGCGATTTCTTCACACTACCCCCCGTTTTCTTAAAAATTTGTCCTCAAATTTAAATAACCGATAAGAAATCGCATTATTTATCAAAAATAGGAAAGGTAAAATTGGATAACAATGACAAGACCTAACCCTAAATTGACGAAGCTGTATACAATAAATCGATTAGGCTTAATTAATTACAATAATCAATCAATTTAAATTTTAAAATTGACAATTATTTAAATGTATGGTAGCAACGTGCCAAGTCGTCTAGGAGGGTTCTTCCAAATTACCTTGGTTTACTTTTGGTGTTTCTAACTTACTGTAAATCTTACGTTCAAATTATTTTAGCTTACTTTTAGCACTTTCTACTTTATGCTGTAGATATTGCATGTAAAGCTCATGCACAGTGACTTTTTCTGCACGTACCTAGCTAATGGACAAAGCTTCATGGTGGTCAGGGGACATTAAACTCAGCTGATCCTGAGATTCATTTTGTTCACCATAACTTTAAGGCGGTCAGAGGACATTATGCTCAGCTAATTCTGAGTAAATGTTATAACAAAATTATAAACTGCCACGGAGCTCATGGACTTCGTATATATTATGCACTCGTATAAACGGTGTTGGCTTTTATTTATCCTGTCTGTATTTGCATTGGTGTGATCCTTTATTTATTTTTATATTTATTTTAACTCTACCTGTGCTCTTATCTAATAATTTCTTTTATGTGTGTATCTAATAAATAAACTGCAGATGCACACATGCTTATTGTTTATTGATGTTAGCTTATTTTTAGCTTATTTTGATTTTTAATTTAGCACGCACTGCTTTCTGAGAAATCCTCAGCCTTCTATCTAGCACTGATTCGATCCCTGGATAAACCTAATTTTTAATAAAAATTTTCATCGTGCACCCTTTTAGAGCATAATTCTAGAATGCACCCTTAGAAATTCTCAGCGTTTAATCCAACATTGGTCCGGGTCCTGAATAAACCCAGGCCTAATTTTTTTTAATCAAAAATTTCATCATGCACCCTTTAAGACCGTAATTCTAAAATCTCCTCTTTAATTTAAGCAAACTTGAATCATGCACAAAGTTCATACAGTTGAGCTGAATGTACAAAAACATTACTACTAATTATCCGCCGGGAACCGGACGGATATAGTTTTCATTCTGTCCGTCTGTCTGTCCATCTGTCCGTCTGTCCGTCTGTGCAATTTCAGTCTCACGCGCCTACAGCCCGCATTAGTGGGTGGATTGATTTAAGATTTTACCCAGGGGTGCTCCTAAGCATCCCGCAGTGCAGTGACCAGTATTCAACCGGATCCGACTAAAATTGTGAAAATGACAAAACTTTAAAAAATGGAAGAAATTAATTAGGAATGAGCATAACACATATCGGTCTCACGCGCCTACAGGCCGCATTAGTGGGTGGATTGATTTAAGATTTCACCCGTGGCTGCTCCTAAGCATCCCGCAGTGCAGTGACCAGAAGTCGACTGGATCCGAGCAAAATTGCCAAAATGGCAAAACTTTAAAAAATTGCAGAAACTGAATAAGGACTTTGCATAACACACATCAGTCTCACGCGCCTACAGCCCGCATTAGTGGGTGGATTGATTTAAGATTTTACGCATGGCTGCTCCTAAGCATCCCGCAGTGCAGTGACCAGGATTCGACCGGATCCGACTAAAATTGTCAAAATGACAAAACTTTAAAAAATGGAAGAAATTAATTAGGAATGAGCATAACACATATCGGTCTCACGCGCCTACAGGCCGCATTAGTGGGTGGATTGATTTAAGATTTTACCCATGGCTGCTCCTAAGCATCCCGCAGTGCAGTGACCAGGATTCGACTGGATCTGAGCAAAATTGCCAAAATGGCAAAACTTTAAAAAATTGCAGAAACTGAATAAGGACTTTGCATAACACACATCAGTCTCACGCGCCTACAGCCCGTATTAGTGGGTGGATTGATTTAAGATTTTACCCAGGGCTGCTCCTAAGCATCCCGCAGTGCAGTGACCAGGATTCGACCGGATCCGACTAAAATTGTGAAAATGACAAAACTTTAAAAAATGGAAGAAATTAATTAGGAATGAGCATAACACATATCGGTCTCACGCGCCTACAGGCCGCATTAGTGGGTGGATTGATTATCTTCACACCAAATCAACCATGTACCACTGGCTCTATAAACCTCTACTTCACTGACCACAAGGCTGTATGGTGTTCTTTGGAACAGTTGTTCACAGGAACATCATAATCAGGTATACAATTTGCGCGAACCCGGTGGATTCATGCTTCTCGAGCATCTAGTTGCTATTTACATTACTACCTTTTAAAACTTTTTAAAATTAGAACTTCCTATCTGATTTAAGCTAGAAGCACTACTCCAGCCTGTACCTGAAGCAGTCCTTTGTTAACACTCTCACAAGAATCGCACACACAAAATGGCTTAAACGAACAGACGGATATAATACAGCAGTGTGCACCCCTTGAATGAAAAGAGGCTTGTCCGGTATGGCGGACGGATAAACACAGAAATAATGCCCACAGACATTTTACTTTGCTAAAATCCAATAAAAAATAAATAATAAAGGATGACTCTTTGGAATTTTTGAAATAACGCCGTATTACGAAATGAAATTAAGAATATATGATATGATACATCCACGCAACGTTAACAATTAAGCCCTAACTAATAATAAAATTCACAAAAATACAAAATGTCCACTGTTGATGAGAAGTAGAGATGGTAGAATCCTTGTACCCCCGGTCATCCTGAGGTCACTTGAAGGCCACTCTGGGTAAAGGTCACGTCACAATTGGGTAGTCGTAAAAACCGATTCGAGCACTGCTTTACGACAAATCCAAAACAAACAACACGGGTACCCAGTCCGTATCAACCACACTCCAGCGCTCCTTACACAAAGTCCTTTGCAGTGGGAGCGGTAAAATACTTAGAATACTGACAAGATGGCGAATACTTGCGATATTGTCCATGGGCTGTTATACTTCCTGTGTGAGATTATACTCACCCCACATGAGAGAGCCTTTGCGGTTCCACACGGCCTACTCTTTACATTCTCTGGTCCGGGCGTGCATACACCGCAGTCCAAACTGATCTCACACAGTCCATACTGATGACTTATACGGATAAAAATTACAGGGCATGGAGCTGCCGCTGTAAGAGAGGAAATCTCCTCCACATGCGGATAATGCGTGAACCAGTCATCATTACAAAGGCCGGCTGTATAACTTCCATCATATCCAACCAGGATCTATGGTGGCAACCTCAATTAAGAAAGCAAAGCACCAGAACAAGAACAGACACGCTATTCATGATAATTTGCATTATATTAAATAAAGATGGACAGACGAACATCCGTTAAGACAAAGGAACAGACATTTGAGTTAAAATTCCCCTTTTTACGAACCCGGAAGTGAGTTTTAACTTATTTTCATATACCGTACAGCCGAACCGTCAGACGGTGGCCTACTTAGCCCACATTTTTACAATGAAATACCTTGAATAACTTATTTTAAATGAATAAAGAGACTAACTTATGACATAGTGTCTTTCTACAACAAAACAACACGAAGAAAACTGAATATAACATTACTCCCCATTTTATTTCCCCAATTTTTCCACGAAACAACGTTTATAACGTTTTTCTGACAGATAAATATAGAAATAAATCTTTAACACAATTGACTAGAAAACGCCTGAATAAGACACCCCTGTAATACACGCTCTCAATGTGCACACTTTAATGCCCTATATAATTCAAGTTGTCGAGCTTTACTCCAGCCTGTATCAAGAGCCGACCTCGCCCTGTCATCCACTCAAGAAGCAACATGTACACAGAAATAAGATAGCGATCGATTTGATATAGTAGCTTTAAACATAAAATCGAAAACGAGGCTTGTCCAAGATGGCGGATGCGAACGCAAACAAAATCGGGGAAGAGGGGACATCGGTGCACCTTTGCACAAACAAAGAGCAAACCTAACTAGATTTTATTTTGAATTAATGGATCGGCCTGACATGCTACTACATCACTGCAGGCAGACAGACTTACTGAACACAAACCGACGAACGTTAGACGTTATGATGTTATGATAAAAAATGGTAATAAGCTCAGTGCAAACCTCCCCATGACTAACCGGGCCGTAGTCCCGGACACTGCCTACTTAGACGTTATGATAAAATGATAATACGCTAAGTGCAAACCTCCCCATGACTAACCGGGGCGTAGTCCGGACACTGCCTACTTAGACGTTATAATAAAATTCAAACCTCCCCGGACACTACCTATAAACAGTCACAAAAAATGGTCACATAAAAAACATCAGTTCATCTGTACCTTACATCTGTGTAAGGAAACATATTTGGATCTAGCCGCTCCGGGTTGCTCCCCGAATTCACAGCCGCCCCACTCTCCTCGGCGTCGAGGAACTGCCCCTCTACCGCATTTGAAGAAGGGCTTCCGCAGCCGAGGGCTGCCTAGATTGATTCTATCTTCTTGATTTCAAGGGCAGCGAGGGTTTTAGCTATATCCTCTGAGGTCAGCTCAGTCTACAATACAGGGTAATTATATAAGTACGATGCAGACATGATACTTATTTTATACTACTCAGCAGCTTCTGAGGCATACTTTTAACCTTAATTACGACCCTGTCAAGCCTGTTCATAACCTTTATTCGTACTTAGTGCCTAGTGCGCTTCATTTTCTTATCTTTGTTTTTATCCTTTCTGTTTTTCTTTTCAAGATTATTCGCTTCCAAAGGCCTAGCTATACGCAACGGGCTAACTTTCTTTTCCTCATCCTAGGTTTCTCTTCATTCCCTAACCGGCCTCGATAGTGGGGTAAGAGTTCCATTGCTGGAATTCACACTTAGAGTTGGAACAGCAGCTTCAATTGCTGCCAAAGAGGAATTTTTCGGCTTTTCCTCGAACGTTTCTGGCACCTCCATGACTATGGGATCTTCCAAACCAGTAGGGAGGATATCAACATAATCAAGAGAATCATTATATGTAGTTTCGTTCTCCTTGATATTTACCAAGGTCAATGCGCTCGTTGGGCTCACATTTCTTTCTAGGACCCACTAAGGGTTCACCCACCTTTTTGTAGATAAAATTTACTGGAATTTTAAACACTTGACTATAAACAATTTCTTTGATCTCCGATGTAGGCCAGTCAAAAGTTCCCTCGAGATCACAGGGTTCCCCTGGGGTTGGTCTGTGATCCTTACACCAACATCCTAATTGATGGCTAAATAAAATGAAACTATCATATCCGTAAACCTTGCAAAAAGGAATAAGAGTATAACTACAATGTTTGACTTTGATGAAAGAAGATGGAACAAAATTGTCTGGACCTGGGGCCACCTGTAAAGCGTTAACTTTCATCCCGGAAAGTTATAATATATAGTTAATACTGAAATATGTATTCCCATAACAATGAAATGAACTTAGCTCATTAAATCCCTGGCATTAAATTTATTTTATGATAAAACTTTGTTTCCTAGTAAAATCTGTAGGGAAAACATTAAATATAATGCTTTATATTAATAATTATTAATAATTCGGAATTCATTATCCGTGTCCCATACCGCTCTGATGCCTGTCTTTGCGCTCAGATTTTCGACTTGGTCTCTGCAGATTTAATTCTACTTCCAAGATTCCTTTCTTCTCATCCAATTCCTGCTCCTTTGCGGCGAATTTAGTGATGGAACATTCTAACCAAGGAACTTGGTTATCTTTCCGAAAGAAACATGGTTTAAGGTTATTGTGGTGAACTACTAAAGAAGTAGTTTTAGCCTATTTCTGTTTACAGTAATCCACATCTGAGATTATTTGAACTACAAAATAGGGACAAGTCCAAAAACTCAGTAGCTTTGGGCATTGCACCTTCTTAAATACTGGGCACCAGTATCAAACAGCATCTTTGAATTAATACCGATGGAGTTTAAGTCTATTCAGGTAGTTGTGTTCCTGAAATTTAGTGGCTTTTTGTAAATTAATCATAGCAGCACTATGTGATTTGTTCAGCATTTCCTGAATGTAATCAGGAAGACTAAAGTTGTTGTTATCCGGTATTTCTGGGGCATGTGCTTCTAATGGCAAGGTATTCTCCCATAAATTAAAAAAGTTGGGTGTAAAGCCAGTAGCACTTGACATACAACTACGAAAAGCCATAGTAAGAAAAGGCAACAGATTATCCAATTCCCAAGGATTTTCTTGAATGGTAGTTGCTAGCATTTGCTGCAGTGTGTGGTTGAAACGTTCAGTAATCGCATTTGCCTCAGAATGCCTGGCCACTGTGAACGATTTTTCTATACCGAGTAATGCACAGCATACTTCGAAATATATTCGATTCAATCTGTGTTCCCCTATCGGTGTGTAGTTCTAGAGGACAGCCAAATCTGGAGATCCGTTCTTTGACCAGAGTATTGCCTATGGTTTCTGTTTTATGGTGTGGCATGGTATATGCCTCGACCCAGCGAGAAAACATGTTTGAGACAACCAGTACGTAAACATTTCCTTTGCTAGTCTCCGGCAATGGCCCCATAACATCACAGGAAACTCTCTTAAAAGGAACTCCTATTGCATATTTTCTAATGGTACGAAAAACGATTTCGGTGGGATTTTCTTCTTTTGACAAGAAATGCAAGTTTTCTCCCATTCACCCAACGTTCAACGAATTGTCTCATCTCGGGTAAAAAATACCCAGCTTTTAACTTTCCGTAGGTCTTTTCCCCAATTAAGTGGCTTCCCACCAACGATTCATGGTAGTGCTTAAGTATACGAGACCCATAAATATGTGGAATAACCAACTGATGGGTAGTTCCCTTGAGTTGATCCAGGTTTTTACGGAAAATGAGACCATCCTGGAATACCAGATTCTTCCAAAGTCCCGCATAGGACTTGACCTCCCGATCAAAATGACAAATTTCCTGCCAGACAGGCGTTTGTTTGCTCTCAAGCCATTCAAGAACTTGACTTAAAAATTGACCTACTTGAATAGCTTTCTGCAAGGATTCCCTTTCCGAGGAAAAGAAAAACCATCTATTGGTTCCTTCTTTTGAAAGTCGTTGTCAGTGTCATCATCCAATGAATCGCTTTCTACCGCGTAAACTAGATTTTTATAAACATCTTCCGGACAATCGTCAAATTCCGACACCTGTTCAATCAACCTTAGAGGACATCGTCACTCATGAAATTCGTCTAAAGTTGGATCAGAGCATGAATCACAAAAACATCATTAACCGCCACAAGGTATTCTGCTCAATGAGTCAGCATTTCCATTTTTCCGACCAGGTCGAGCATGAATCTCAAAATTATACTCGGATAAGGAATCTATCCAATGAGCTAACTGCCCTGTAGCATCCTTGAGAGGTATCAAGTATCTAAAGGAAGAATGATCAGTTCTCACTGTCAAATGACTTCCCCATACATAGCATCGCCACAATTGAACGTGGTAAACAATGGCCAACAATTCCTGTCTACTAACACAATAATTTCGTTCAGGTTTGCTGAAAGCTTTGGAGGAATAAGCTATCACTACTGGTTTTCTCTCCTGAACTTGACTGAGGACACCTCCAACTCCTTCAGCCCTGCTGTCAGTGTCAATAATATACGCACCCTCTTCTCTTGGAAGACCCAAGATAAGCGCTGAGACAAGCTTTGTTTTTAAAAGCTCAAATGCCTTTTGACAGTCTTCTGTCCATTTAAACAGTTTCTTTACGGCTTCTACCCTGGAAGGATCAGTGTGAATTTCATTAATGGTTATTATATAACCAAGATATAACACTTGTTTTCTGAACAAGTTACTCTTCTTAACTTTCAGCTTAAGTCCAGCTGCTCTAAGACGTAAGAATACCATCTCTAATCGATCCAGGACTTATTGGACTGAAGTTCCATAGACTAGAATATCATCTAGATAAACCATACATACTTGCCAATGTAAACCGTGTAAAATCCGTTCCATCATACGCTGAAACGTTGTGGGTGCATTCGTCATCTGAAAACTCATTACGTTCCAATGGTAAAGGCCACTGCGAAAACAGAACGCAGCGTTTTGCTTAGATTCCTCTTGCATTCCAACCTGATGGTAAACTGAGACCAAATCTAAAGAACAAAAGTACTTAGCTCCAGCCAAGGCATGTATAAAGGGGTTAATAGGCGGTACTGGGTGAGCATCTTTGATGGTAACATCATTTAACTTGCGATAATCGCAACACATTCTCAATGAGCCATCCTTCTTCCTAACACATACTATTGGACTTGACCACTGTCGGAGATAGAAATAATTCCTGATTTCAGGAGCATTCCTATCTGTTTCTCCACTTCTTTACTGTTTAAGTGGCAGAGGTCTTTGTCTCTGTTTAATAGGTTGATCCGTCTCAGTAACAATCTTATATTCTACTAAGTGTGTTCTATCCAGGTCGTTTTCTCCAGAAGAAAATCCATCCTAGTATTGAATAAGTTTCTGTTTTACTAATTCCTTTTCTTCCGCTGTTAACGTCTCAGATGATTCCTCAAAGAGTTTTGCGAGATGTTCCTACGCAGGACTGAATTAAATCTATTCCTACTTGGGCTACCAAGTCTGTAGTAGTGAAAACCTCAGCTACAACTGTAGTCGATTTTAAACAACCACAACGCAATCTACAGTTACACGCTTTTAAATCCACAACATCCTCTGTCTTTCGTTTTAATTGTCCAGGTAATACTGCCTCTCGCCCTGGTGGTACTACAAATTCGCCAGTGATATAAACTCTGTTTGGAGAAGGTTTACCATTCAGTACCGAACAAGAAATCTCGTTCTGACACAATAGCAATTCCCCTCTTTGTATCCAGAAAGGCATGTCAGCTACATGAAAGTCTACAGGCATCTTTTTCTTTCCAAGGTTACAAGGTTAGATTTTTCAATTCCATGACATTTCCGTAAATCTCCTGTTACGGATCGTATTCCACAATTACGATTTACAAGCGGGGGCCTGTGCTCTCTCGGCATGGAATCATATATTTTCCCAGACATAACACTGCATCCCGCTCCTGTATCTATCATCATTGGTATATTTTCAGAGTGTCGGCAGTAAACACTGTAATTTATCCGAAAACGAAAATTCGACGCTACTTTGACTCAGTGAAAACACTGAAGAACAAAGAGGTTCTGTTATTTTGTTTTTTTTTCTAGAAAAGACTAGGTCATCTTCCACTTCGTCTCAGTCTACACTATTTGTTTTAAGTACAAGTACTTCCTCACAATTTACATAAACGTCGCAATCCGACTCCTGAACGCCAGATTCTATTAATTCAGGCATACCAGGAATAACGTTCAGTTTGTGGACACTGTCTTTTCCCCCTTCCTTGTCTCCTCCTTGCCTGCACAAGGAGACCCTTGGGTTTTTAAATATGGATTAGGACATTCCTTTTTAATGTTTCCTGTTATACCGCATCGAAAACATTTCGCTTTCTTTATGTCCCACTTCTTAGTGGATTGCTTTTCATCCGTATTTCCTTCTTTTGACTTAAAGAATTTATTCTTAAAGTAGTACACCATATTATCAAATTGTTCCTCATCTGAGTCTTCATCATCTTCCTCATCATAAATTCGTACCATTCGGACCCTGTCTCCAGTCATAGAATGTTTCTGAGTCTGTATGGCTGTGCTTGCAGCAACATACCTCTCAGCATATTCCGTAGTCCTGCTGATGCAAGTGGGTCAATGAGCAGTTTTTGCTTTAAAGTAAAATCTTGGAGTCCATTTGTGAAATGTTTTCTTACCAACTCATCTTGTTGATGATAATTAGAAACTTGAAACCTGAATATGCCAGAGAAACCAATCTCCTGACTGTCAAGATAAGTGCGGAAATTATCTCCAGGTTTCAATAATTGACTGTCCAGTAAAGACTGGAAATGATGACTTTGTTCTTCAAAGCCAAACCGTTGTTCCATAACTCTCATTAAGTAATCAATGGGGGCATTATTCAATTGATTTTCTATAGAAATCACAAAAGTTCTAGCCTCATCAAATAAATTTGCCAAAAGGTTGTACTTTTTCTTTTGTTCTTCCCAGCGATTTAGAATCGCTGCCTCGTTTAAAAGTCTTTTAAAGTGGGGCCATTCGGTATATTTCCCGTTAAATGTCGGTGGCTTGATTTTAAAGTTTTTCCTAGAATTTTCTTGATATCCAAGAAAATATTCTTGGTCATGGCTTCTGTCCAAGTCATTCAATCCATGAATTCTATCATCAAAACGGTCTCTATCCCTTACTTCACGACCAATATTTCTAGGTATCGTATTTTGACTCCTAGAATAAATATTTTCTTGAACAAGATCATAATCTGGATTGTTCTCAAAATATGTGTGAGATGTGCCAGTATTTTCTGGAATGGTTTACAAACACCATTTCTATTTCCGCGCTGACTGCGGTAATTTTTAAGCCGAGTTTGTACGCCATGGTTTAAACCATGGAAATAATCCGGATATAATGGATTATTTTGTAAATAAATCCTCTCCAAGTATTTTTCTTACCTTGGTATAGCACCAAAATCGTAAGAATTATAACCAAGTACTTCGGGTCTTTCACGATAATGTATCGGCTTATCCGATCGCCTACACCATTCGTTTGAAGGTTCTTGAAAATTTTCCCTTGTTTTCAATGATTGCCTAGTGTTTTCTTCATAATTTCTATGTTCTAGGTTACTGGAAACAGCGGTTGTGAAGTAACATTACGAGTATAACTTTCTAATCGTGTGGTCGCCTGTGATTGGTCAACCTACATTCGATTTATAACAAACAGTTGCATCAGGAAAAGTTCGAATTTGTAAATCATGTAAAACCTGTGATTTATCAGGAATGCGTGATTGCTGTGCTTTATCCACGCTATCATGCCCTCTCAGGATCATGTCGCGTGGATAAGGCATATTTTCGACCAATACATTTTTGTGAGGCGAATTTCTCCTATCAATCATCGGTAAGTTCCGATCGTTTTCTTCGTCAAATATTTGCAAGACAGGGTGTGATGTTAAATGCCCTGAGTCATTCTCAGTATTATTAACCTGAACCCCTGAGCTTTCCTCAGCTATTCCTCTTTTGGCTGCTGAGTCGTTCTTAGAAATTTTCTGGGATGGTTCAATCTGCCTCTCTCTCACCTCACATCCCAAAACAGCCAAATTTGAATCGTGTTTTTCACGAGGATTCCTCCGTACAAAACCTACGCTTCGTATTTTCATAATTCGACTTTTCTTCTCACCCTTCACTTTTATTTTTAAAGATGATGAATGAAAATGTCTCCGAAACAAAAGTTTTTAAGTGGAATTACTAACACCAAAATACCGTAAATAATCAAAATAAAAACTTTCTGCTACCACCAATGTGACAGAAATGATTATTTTACTTTTGTGAGTGAGCCACGGACAGACAGTTGCCGACAAAACACAAATATCTAATCAATGATAGATATTTAGTAAACACGTCTTATCCGTCTCAGAACCGTAACTTTTTTATTATCCTTCGATCCACGGCTCACGAGATGCCGTGACGTCGTGTACGTGGTAGCGATGAACGTGACCGGACAAACGTCACAATGACCTTTGCCTGATCACAACAATCGGACCAATTCATTCAATTCAGAACAGGTTATTGATCATTAAAAAGCGATTTCTTCACACACACACACACATACACACACAAACATACATACACACACAGATATATATATGTTACAGGCAATTTGTGTATTCAGGCAATTCGTGAATTGTCTGAAATTTGCAGGCAATTCGTGAACTACCTGTAGAGGTCAGGCAATTCGTGAATTGACTAAAATTTTCAGGCAGTTCGGGAATTGCCTGAAACATGTTTTATAAGAGATGTTGAACAATATTTGATGTTTCTTCTATTTATTCCTACATTTCATAGGCAATTATAAAGCAATAGTTGCATGGACAAGAATTAAACGTTCATATTTACATCAATCGGACATCAGAAACTCCGTTGACAATTATTTTTTTTATCATAAATTGCATTCATCTGCTGGTTATTTCACTTCGATACCATTCAGTTTCATGATAGAAGAGCACTCCGCTGCTTGTTAATTGCAATTGTAACAAGTAATTAGCGTTTATCTTTACATCAAAAGTAAATCAAAGAATCAGTTTGCATGCATTTTACCACGCACTCAGTTGCATAATAGCACTGCACTCCGATGCCCGTTAATTGCAACTGTATCAAGTAAAAATCATAACACCATACTTAAATAGCGGTAACATCAATTTATAATTGCAATTCTAAACCGTTAACTCCCACAACAGATTAGATTGTATTTAATTATAGAGTTTTATTTGGAGTTAATTAAATGCCTCAATTTTCTTGCAATTCACCCAGTTGGAAATAACAGACCCCGTTAAAATCTTTAATTTTAAATTCGTTACAAGAAATTAAGTTGACATTTTTAGACCTGCTTTCAAACAACGAAGGTATTTACTTGTTGTTACTTTTATAGTATAAGACCTAAACCCCGGAGTAACTTGGGGGGAAAGTGATAGGCCACTTTAATCTTTAATTTTAAATTCGTTACAAGAAATTAAGTTGACATTTTTAGACCTGCTTTCAAACAACGAAGGTATTTACTTGTTGTTACTTTTATAGTATAAGACCTAAACCCCGGAGTAACTTGGAAGGAAAGTGATAGGCCACTTAATTGATTCCATACTCCGGTGAGAAACATTATTGGCCATTGACCTATTCCGGAAATTGCAGCCCACAGGACAATGTTTTACTCTGGCCATAATTGCAATTATGAAACATGGTCAGGTAAGACACGTATACTAAGACCCGTTATTATATTTCGCCAAGTACATGCCATACTTGCAATTATTTCGATTATAAAGAAAGAAATTAACAAATTTGGCTCTGTTAAACAGTTAATATTTTGATACACAAATTGTCTGAAACGTCTTTAGGCAATTTGTGAACAAGGAACCCTTAAAGTGTAATTCCAGCAGTACAGGGGCCATTTTTGCCAAAACAACACTACTAGGGAGACCAAAAATTTAGGGAGAATAAAAATAGGTCTCCTTAATTCTTAGCGTGTTTATTCATTATGAAACTACACAGTAAACAAAAAGATTTTTGCAAATTTCACAAATGTGTTCATTCTAAATTTACTTGTTTAGAAATGCCTATCCATTCTAGTTAGTTACTTTTAGTGAACAGTGTAGTATCACTAGTCATATCTTATCTACTTATTATTTTTTATATCTCATGATTTTAAATTAATTTTTAATAGCCTTAGTGTAAATTAACCATATGTCAAATGTTACTGAATTTGTAAAGCGCTTGGAGCAAAATACTAATTTTGAATTAGCGCTTTTAAAAGACTGCCATAATGATAATAATCATATGCACCCAACTTTTTTATTGCCTGGATATGGGAATCAACAATTCGGCTCACGGTGGGTGTGGGCTTGCACAATTACTATAGCACATTGCACTATTTATAGTGATAGATCAAACTGAATTGTAAAGGTTAATATTGACGCCAAATAGATGATTTTTTTGTTGGACATTAACATTTAGTTCAAGTTCAAATTTTATTTAACAATATAAATCATGAATATCACAGATCATAAATCGCAAATAGACCGAAGCAAGGACGAAAACATGATGATTTAAGGCAGCGCGCAAGTTGTTTCGTGCACACTTTTGAAAATGTCAACCAATTTCATATATATCCTGTGGTACCGGATGGCCCAAGGGTCGGTTATTGAATGGGGTGTGACCGCACTATGATTGTCGCTGCCAAGATGGCGATTCTAGATTGTTATTGTACCAAGATCTAATCATTGTCACTTTCCCGTCATCTATACAACGTTGGGCGATGGAAGTTGTTCCAACTTCTAAGCGCAACGTCAACGTCGCAAAGCTTACTGGAACATTTTCAAAGTCAATTTGTGGTTAATTAAGACGTTTCTGTACTGAATTAATGCAGCTTTGCTGTTGCTACTGGTATAACATCAAATATTATTCTAAAACACCTTCCATTAAATATATGGCTCTAAATTTCGTAATGGCATAGCATCCAACCTCTCGCACATAGGTTTCTTGGACTGGATGTTAATATGTTAAATAGGTCTTCTGAAAGAAAACATCGTAAGTTTTTGCATTTATAAAAAAAATTTCAGGAGCTTCAAATGGCAAAAGGTAAAAATTTCTGTTAAATTTTTTTTTAAAAATTTGCCGATTGCATTCTCATTTTACGTTTGAAGTTCGTAATATTTTGTAAAAAATTACCTCACACAAAGGTAATGATGCAAAACTGAAAAGATTCTACTTTGTATGATGCAGCCCAAAGGGGGCCAATATATAATAAGAGATTGGTCCCCACTTGATAGAGAATTGTAGGAGATTCGGCAGTGGTACTCAATTGAAAATGGGAAGACTTGTGTCTGGCCTCAAAATAGAATATAAAATGTGGCACCCCCTAGTTATATTTCACAAATATACAGTTGATTATTTAGATCCCATTGTGCAGATTTTTATTAGACTACAGTTGCAGCATAGCTTAGCATGGGGTTCTTATAGTATTTGCTGTAACCGGCTATCACTACAGTTAACAGGTTTTCGCTGATACCTTTGAACGCCCCTTCCTGAAAGAAGTTAAGTAGCGTTTGATTCAGTAAGTACATGGATGAGTCTCAGAATAGAGTTTCATTATGTTCTGATTTTCAGTCTCATTTTCATTCTAATTGCATTACAGGTTTTATATGATCCAAGTGGGCTCATTCTTAATTGGTTTCAATTAGATAGGTTCCCATTTCTTGTTATCTGTGTTCTAATATAGGTTCTAATTTGATTTAAGTGTACTTCTCAGAAGATTTGGCTATTACTTGTCCATTGCAATTCCTAATTAACTTATCAAAATAAGAAAATGCTTAATGGAAAACCAATTTAAGGTTTTTTATTATGTTCTAACTGCAGTTGCCTTTTCATCTGGGGTTTCATGGGGTTTTTTTCATCTTGTATATAACGAGTTTAAGTGGTATATCACAGTGAAATATTAACAGAATGCTAAACTAAATATAAATACTCTACATATATAAACCGCTATTCATGTGCAATCAGTGTGCTCATTTCAATTCGTTCAACCTGATATTAAACATTTTAATTTTTTTTTAAATTGACCAACGTTGTCCCTGTTAAAATGCAAAGAAATCTTTTCGTCCAAGGACAATGCCCTAGTCGTTCTCTTCTACGAGCATTTGCAGCCCACATGGAGATGGCAAATTATTTTTAAAATTTTAGATAATGTTTTTAGATTTTTTAGATTTTAAATATAAAAAATTAACCCAGCCAATGTCATATAGAGGAAATCATTTGACCTGCTACTGAAAAAGTCTTAGATGATATTCCGGTGACTTCCTGGCATAACCACAATTTCCATTTTTTAATTGATTTTAATGTCTTGACAAACCAATTCGCTATTCATTTGACTATTAACTAAAACTGAAGAATTTCGTTACGATATCAAAATGATAAATGATAAAATGATTTTGCTTGCCCTCTTAGAATTTGAATGCAGTCAGTATATTTTTACTCTATGGCGATCAGTAGATAAACCGGCAATAGCTTGTGTTATAGTTTTAAATGTTAATAAACATAACCAGTGGCTTCTACATTAATGGGTGCACATAACGGAATTTTAATACTCTCATTCAAATTAACGTAGATTAGATAATCCACTTAAGTGAATCGCTCCAAAAAAAGATATTTACCCATATTAGAGTTTTGTTTTGTTAAAATTATTATTTAAACACACAAGGTTAACTGAAAAAAGCATTCCGACCTCAGTAATAATGTTTCTGGCGAGGATACTGAATTGAAGACCCTATTACCGGAAAATAGTATCACACAAATATTGAAAATACAAATATATTCTATAAAACGAACTAACTACAAGATTAATAGAGTGATAGATCAAGTTCGTATCTCTATTACGATTGCCTAAATACTATAGGAAGATACAGCTTCAGAGAAATGTTTACAAAAGACAGATACAAGCATATATTCAAATTCTCACGCATACTCACCCATGAGCGCAGGGTGTGTTTTTTTTTAAATACCGCTTGAGCTAAAAAAAATCCTAAAATTATTTTCCATGTTTTCTCATTTTTACAGATATCTGCAGACTAAATCTCAACAAGCAATATCATTTCGCTCACTGGTTTTGCTGGAAAGAGAAGACGCAGTGACAATTATCGAAAAGCTGAATGATCCTGCATCGAGGTTTTTACAGCTCTTAGACAAAGACGAAATGACCCAAGATCAAATAGTTCTTATGGTATCCATTTTTGTCAAGAGCTTTCAACGGGGTCCAGCAAAAAGCGTATTACAGCTTGTGAACAAACTTCAAAATTCTAAATTTCTTAAGTCACATTTGAATATCTTCTTTGTCAAAATTATTTCTGAAGGAGTGCCACCATCTCTATCCTCTCTGTCACAGTTTATTTTCGATTTGCTCTACTTGCTGAAGATAACGGTACGGCGGTTACCATCCAGTGCCACACACATCTACGGTGTGCTAATAATACTTAAAAGATGTGTAGAATATTTGAATGTGAAAGAGTTCGCATTACCGGAAGACGTACTTAAAGATATAGAAAATCTGTTCAAAGAATGTAATGAGTTTGTCTTGTATCGTCAAAGCAAACCCAGAATTGACAAAAAGTCAAAACTTGAGGACGCACAGAAACCGCCAGGTGACTTCAGGGACATGTCCATTATACCCGAAATAAATGACATACACCTGAAAGAACAGCCATTTCTTCGTTGCAACAAAGCACAAGGCCCATATCAAAATCTAGACCACTATCTGGATGTGCAGTTTCGACTACTGAGAGAAGATTTCCTGAGACCGCTCAGAAATGGAATTTTGTTGCACAGACGAATGCAAACAGAAGACATTAATGAACGTAACATGAATATCCGAATATACGACACAGTCAGGATCTTATACCCATTAATGAAAAGGAGTGTTATTATGTACAGAATACAATTTAACACAAATCGATTGGCTCATGTTCAATGGGAGAAGTCAAAGAGGTTAAAAAATGGATCTCTTATATGTCTGTCTGCGGATAACTTTGAAAGCTTTTTAGTTGCATCAGTAGCTAACAGGGAGCCTAAGCAGCTGCAAAATGGATATGTGGATATTCAGTTTGAGCAAGAGCTGGATGAAACCCAAGAAATATCACAAACAGAAACATTTACAATGGTAGAAGAAACGACATTGTTTGAATCATACAGACACGTTTTACAATACTTGAAGTGCATTGACAGCGATTATCCTTTTCAAAGGTATCTTATAAAATGTCAACAAGATGTTAATCCGCCAATATATTTACAGAATAAACCGGACGACGAATATGATATTAGTATATACGACAACCTTGATTCTAAAGCCGAAAGTAAAATTGTATCAGATACGCGAGTAAAAGTATTGGAATACGATGAATGGCCTGAAGCATCTTTCTTCGAAATGGATGAGCCACAGTATGATGCTTTAAAAGCAGCATTAACAAAGGAACTCGCTATCATACAAGGACCACCTGGAACTGGTAAAACCTACATTGGATTAAAAATCGTGAGAATTCTTCTCGCAAACGCAGACGTTTGGGGAGCCATAACAGATGATGATAAAACAAAACAACACAAGTCACCATTACTAGTAGTTTGCTACACAAACCACGCACTGAATCAATTTCTAGAAGGAATATTTTCGTTTTGCAAAGCAGGCATTGTCAGGGTCGGTTCACCACAAAAATGTACTGATGCGCTGAAAGAAATTTCTCTTCACCATTTGCGCTCCTCAAGTAAGTCATATGAACAAATGAATTTAGAAGCTATCCTGCAAAATCTAGAAGGCAAAATCTCTGACACATTGATAAAGCTCGAATCTTGTGAAATGGGTGTCCTTCACGAAAGTACTTTGAGGCCATACATGTCTACCAGTCATTTCGAAAAATTAAAATCCATTTCACACAGCATCAAGGCACCGGGTATAACTAAATGGCTATGTGGCATACATAGACAAAAACACAAAGAACAGCTCAAATGCTCAGATGTTAATACAGAAGATACACTTTTTCCGTATAGCACATTTGTATTTAGCGAAGCAAAAGGTTTGACGGAGAGTGAAGATCGGCATCGGTCAAAAGCGCAGGAAAGATGTTCCCAATTGAAAAAAATTATGGAGAACGAGTTAGCCCTATCTCTTAGCACTTGTGAAAAGAAATTTCAATTTAAACCAAGGTTGAAGAATTTGAGTCAAGCTATTGTGGAAGATTCTAGCATAATAAAGGAATTAGGAGACTCGGTACAAATGCGGGAAGACGAAACTAGAAAATGCATAAATATCTTTTCCTTGCCAAGTTCAGAGCGATGGAAGCTTTACAGATACTGGGTTAGTCGATATAGGCAGGTTTTAAAACTGGATATGAAAAATTTTGTTGACGATTACCAGAGAACTGCTGAAAGGCTAAGGGAAGAAGAGAGTGAAACAGATCAGAGGATAATGCAAAGGGCAAAGATTCTAGGAGTGACTACAACTGGAGCCGCTAAAATTAAACACATACTTCAAGTTATTCAACCTAAAATAGTTGTAGTTGAAGAGGCAGCAGAAGTATTAGAAGCCCATGTTTTAGCGTCAATTAGTAAAGGGTGCGAGCATTTAATATTGATCGGTGATCATAAGCAACTTCGACCAAACGCAGCAGATTATGAACTTTCCGAGAAATATAAATTAAAGATTTCTCTGTTTGAAAGGTTAATAAACAACAACATGCCATGCGTTAGTCTTGAAAAACAGCACAGAATGAGGCCAGAAATAGCTGACATTATCAGGAACGTGTATCCAAGCTTAAGTGATCATCGTGATGTGGAATGCTATGAAAACATCAAAGGCGTCAGCACAAACGTATTTTTTCTTCACCATGACCAAAGAGAAGAAGCTGAAGGCGAGACTGTTAGTAAGAGCAACCAACATGAAGCAGTGTTTATTTTTGCTTTCTGCAAATATATTCTACAGCAGGGCTACACACCGGGACAGATTAGTATTTTAACAGCATATGCAGGACAACTACATCTCCTCAAAAAGACAATGTCCGGAAAAATATTCGAAGGCGTTCGTATGACAACTGTAGATAACTACCAAGGCGAGGAAAACGATATCATCTTGTTGTCTCTAGTTCGCAGTAATTTAGAAAATGGAGTGGGATTTATGAAAGACAACAATCGTTTTTGTGTCGCGCTTTCACGAGCAAAGAAAGGTTTGTATGTAATCGGCAATTTTGAAAATTTTCAAAAGTCAAGTGCATTATGGAGAAAAATCATATCTACCGCTAAAATTATGAATTCCTTTGGAAATAAACTTCACTTATATTGCCAAAATCATCCAAATGACGATGGATCCGATGTGGTTTATGGGCAGCTGTTCGAACAGGTAGCTCCAGAGGGTGGATGCGCCAAACCCTGCCGTTTTCGTCTGAGCTGCGGTCATGTGTGCACAAGAAAGTGCCATCCTGATGATAAAGACCACAAAGAATTTCGTTGCATTAAGTTATGCGGGAGGAACATATGCGACGTAGATGACCATATTTGTAGTAAAGAGTGTTGGCAGGATTGTGGAAAATGCATGATTCTTGTAACAAAACAAATTCCAAAATGTGGGCATGAACAAGAAGTTCCTTGTTCAGTTCCAGGCGAAGAGTTTAATTGTATGAAGTTGTGCGGGAAGAATATATGTGCCGTGCCTGACCACAGTTGTAGCAAACAGTGTTGGCAGGATTGTGGAAAATGCATGATTCTTGTAACAAAACAAATTCCAAAATGTGGGCATGAACAAGAAGTTCCTTGTTCAGTTCCCCCAGAAAAGCACGTATGCAATGCCGCTGTATTCCGTCGTCTTCAATGCGGTCATCTTGTGGGAATCGAGTGTTATAGAGATCCAAAAATCTACCTCTGTCCCAAAGAATGTCAAGTTCGCTTGAATTGTGGACATTACTGCGTAGGGTCCTGTGGTGCTTGCTTACAAGGTAGGGTCCATCTTCCGTGCACAAAATTTTGTGAAGTGGCTTTTGCGTGCGGGCACATTAAGCATGGCAAATGTAGTGATGTAAATGCGGCAGTCTTCTGTTCTCAAACAAAAGTCGAGGACCAATGCATGAGGCAGTTAGATCCTTGTGTAGCACAGTATAGTTGGGAATGCAAACATATTACATTTACCAGGGGACGCTATGTCAGAAACATTCGTAAGCCATGTGATAGACCATGTACCGGTGTGCTGAATTGCAAACATCCGTGTATCGGACTTTGTGGTGAAAAATGTCCAGACAAATGCCGAGTATGTAATCAAGAAGAGGTACAAAATATTGTATTTGGCAATGAAGATGAGGTCAACGCCCGGTTTTTGCAACTAGAAGATTGCGGACACATATTTGAGGTTAAGGGTCTCGACCGGTGGGTGGAGATGACTTCCAAAAGAAACGAAACCACTCTCATGAGCCTTATCGAATGCCCGGCATGTAATGTTGCAATTCTCAGGACTTTGCGATATGGTAAAATCATCGAACGCATCGTTCTTGACATCAAAACCTTTAAAAAAGAAGTTATAAAGCACAACAGAAAAGAGTATTACTATTATATCCTTGAAATGGAACGGCTGTACAAGATCCTCTCAAATGTAGATAGTACGGCATTTGCTACATTTGAAAAAGAAACGAATACTTCAAACGAATGTAAAGAAGAAACGAATGCTTCAAACGAATATGGTTCTGTGGGAAGAAAATCAGACCAGAATCTACAAGAAATTCAAATTTTGCAGGACTTGCGTCGTAAAGATCTAGACCCAGAGAAGCTTTCAGCCATTTATTTTTCATTACAAGTGCTGATAATATTGGCGGACAGAAAGAAGGCTCTGATATTGGCATTTTCGGATGGCTATGAAAATTCACACATGGTTGATGATGTAATGGCGAGACAACTGTTACATATGCTGGATCTTATACGTTGCCGGGTTAGTAGAACAACGCCACTGTTTAGCAAACAAGAGAAGACTGAAATTGAATTGGAAATTCGAAGACTGTCCCTGTTCTGTGATATATTGCTGGAAAAAGAAGTACATTGGCTGCCTACAGCACTATACAGAGCATTATTGAAAACAGTGGAAAGGATCTTGTCGGGAGAAGTTAGTATTGTGTGTTTTCTGAACTTTGAAGTTCTATTCTTTGTTTTAAATTCTATCTATATTTCATCCGACATATAGTGCAGTGTAAAGCCAAATAATCCTTTGGTATTTTATCTATTATTATGAATTTATTCAGCTGGATTTATTTTCAACGCATTGTTCTAACTGGTTCCTCTTATTATTTATTACAGAAAACACTTTGCCATATTTTAACATAATAGCTTATTAATCAGGTGTCAAGTCCAGAGATGCATGAAAGACTGGAAAAGACAATTCAGAAGGCAGTTACATATTACTCACGATCCAGAGAGACGCTGAATTTTGGTGAAGTGAAACACTTTCAGCTGCAGAGATTTACAAGAGGTCATTGTGCTGGTAAATAAATATTATTCTGGTATATTCTTTCATTAACATTTTTCCCAGTGGGTTGGTGGGAATCTGCTTTCTGTTTCGTGCATGGAGTAGGAGACGACTAATCGGAATCTTTCTATCTCTTATTTTGCTATTTCTTTATTCTTATTTCTTTTTCCCACCTATATCTTTATGAAGTGTGTCCCAATATACCCATCATAGTTGGTGAACGGGACATTAAACCCCAAATAAACAAGTATTCAGTGAACACTAACAGGCCCCAACGCCCCCAAAATTGTAAGGGGTCGTCTATGGTTTTGAACGTGTTGGCCAGTTTAGGCCAAAAAAAATAAATGTCCTACTTCTGCTCAAAACCTTGAAAAACAATGATACTGGCTGGCGGAAAATCTTTTTTTACCCCCAAAATTTAGCAGATCACGTGACCGAATTTGGCCAAAATGGCCTAAAGGCACATCTACAAGTCGAGACCTTTCAAATGAGCCCAACATCAAGTCTCTAGGCCTCTGCTTCTCGAGATATCTCTTGTACAAAAAAGCGATGACGGACAGACAGACGGACGGACGGACAGACGGACAGACAGACACCCCAAGTCTATAGGCCCCCAACCCTGTAGGGTTGGGGCCTAACAAACAGTCATTAGCAATTATATAAGCAATAACAAGTATGTGATTGTTGCATGTTCAGTAACAAATTATGCCATTTCATAATGCAAAAAACTTGAAAGTTTTGCAAATTCGTTTGATTTTTAGCGTATTTTTATATTACATTTATTAACATTCTCATGTTCAAAATGAATCAAGAGTTTTTTACGATTTGACCGGGATATCACATGTTGAATTTCGATCCGCATTTTTTTGGAAACAGGAGAACTCTTAAACAACTTTACCTACTTCACCAAATTTTAGAGCTACGTAAACCTAAAAATTACGCTTAGGACTGGTTTTGGGTTTGATAGGAAAATTCCAAATAGCTCCCAGCCGTCAACTTGGATTTCATCCGCAACTTTGTGGCAACAAGATAGCACAAAAGCAACTTTGTGGCAACATGATAGCACAAAATCTACTTGACCAATCTTCACTAAATTTAAACAAGTCATAACATTAAAAAAAACATTCCAGATGTTGAGTTTTAATCGATCTGAATATTAAAAATTGTAAACATGATAACACAGAAACTACTTACTAGTTTAAAGCTAACGTCGTATTTTTCATTAAAATAACAGATAACATCCAAGTCAAGCATTTGCTAATTTTTTATGAGGTCATGTGGCCTGCGTAATCGGAATCCGGTCGAATTGCAAAGTGTAACCTCAGTGATGGCTATATTAAATGGTCAATGATGTTTCTACAGTTTGATAAATTGTTAAATTAAATTGAAGCTTCTAAATAATCAATGAATTTAAAATAATTTACATATTATTTTAATTAAGATATGTATGCACACTTTGTAGTTTATCTAAGGTATATTTTAGTGGAAACAATCAACTCCCAAGTAAACATCTTGCCCATTGCATTGATAACATTGTAATGTTTCGATTTGTAAATTAAATAGATTGATTTTCTGCTAACACCAGTTTTCAAATCACAGAATAATTTTTTTTAATCTTGAAGTACTCTAATCGGAGTAGTGAAAAAATTAAAAGTACCTGCAATAAAAAAAGCAAAACAAACTTGATTTAAAGGATTTGATTCAATATTTGCTTAATTTGGACTAGCATTTGGTCTCATATCGGGTTATTATTGCTTGCAGCGTACGCATACTGCAAACATAAACGGTGTGTCAAAAAGTCTTTATAGTGCGTTGTTCTTTAGTTCAGTACAGTATTTCCCGGGGGCTCCAGCGTAATTCTAAAATCCGTAAAGTCATCACTAACAGTTAGAGTTTAATTTTAGACCCTAATATACTTCGTTCTGTGCTGTTTTAAAAAATGAATAAAGAAACTACGTATTTTCTTGTTTAACTTTTTGGTCAAAGTGATCCGACACATGCTAAAACTTTGAAAAAGTACCTTGTGTGTAGTGTGTGCTCATGTATTCATTTTTGAAGCGAATACAAATATATTCCCCTGTCATATACTGCATACAAACAGGCCTTTATAGCTTGAACGATACTACATTATTTCGCTGTCTGGGTATCAAAATGTCACAAAATCCTTTTAAAAGGGGAAATATTTATGAGTCTATTCTTTATTTAGAGAAAGAGGTCCATTGTGCTGAGAAACTGATATGGAACAAGCACTATATGGATTATCAGTTTAACTGGCTTAAACAAAACAAGGAATTCTAATGCATTCTGTTATCCACCATAATAATTAAGTTCTATTTACAATTCTACGTAAGAACGTAACTTGAAACTGTTATTTTTATTATTATGAAGGTGATCCGACTGCGAATCCTCACCCACAAGTAACCATGACGACTACAGCTGCTGGAGGATCAAATCAGAAATACAACAAACCATTTGAGAAGAAACAAGAAATATCAACAGATTTGAGGAAAACTCTCAGATTCGACAAGTCAACTAAGAGTACAAAAAATTCTAAAAACGGTAAGAGAACTGATGTACAAAATCCTAAGCACAATAAGCCAGTTAATGACAAACGAAACTCGACTTATGACAAGACAACTGATGACAAAAGAAAATCCCAACGCGAAGCGTCAACTGAGGAAACACAAAATGACAAGCATTACAAGCCTGTTAATCCCAGACAAAAGACAATACTCAATGCTAAACGAAATACGAGACAAGAAAGGACAACTGATGAAAATCCAGATTCCGTGCAGAACAAGACAAGAACTGATGACAAACTACATTTTAAACCTTATACTTCAATCTTCAAAAAACGAATTACAAAACTGGAAAAGGCAACCGATATCAAACAAAATCCCAAACAAGACCGATGCAAGAATGACAAAGGAGATCTTAAACACCATATGTCAACTTATGCCAAACGAAATCGGCAGCTAGACAGGTTGTCTGAGGACAAGGTCAAACAGTCAACTAATTACAGATTGAAACCTGAACACAAAATGTTTACCCAATATACAAGACATCTCAACTATGAAGAATCAACTTGTGAGAAAAGAAATATCAGGCGATACCAGTTAACTTCTGACAAGCAAAATTCTAAATACGATGGTTCCACTGATTATATACAAAGTTCTGACCACGGAACCAGCATTAAGTGAGATCTTACACAAGAAACATCTGATGGTAAAGTATCTAAAGCAACACAAATTAATGTATACAAGCAAAATCCCAACGCATCAGCTGCTTGCGAACAGAAAACTAAAAGCGATGTTGTCTGAAGAGAAACGGAATCGAAACAAGAACAACGCAACTAATGATAAAAATGTATCACAAACACATAAAATTAACAGAAGATAAAAGAAGAATAAAGAACAATAAGTACTTAATCTTAGAACCAGCTCCGTTGTTAGGTATTCAGTAAATTAGAAAGAGTGGTAAAACATAGTTAGGGATTTACTGTTAACGATGTTATTAGTGGTATGAGTACGCTCTACATAATGGTAGAGGCGATAGTTTTTTTGTTTTACAATTCGATCTCAGAGCTTAACAGACATTTTGTTGTACTTATCGGCGAACAGTTCAAGTGTCATGCTGATACAGTAGCCGCATTAAGTTTCGTATTAGAAATTTTAGGATTCTACCATTGAAATTTCCATCTTGCACTAAAAAAGTTGTCCATTCAAAATTTTGGTACTTACATGTAGCACGAATAACCCCCAAATAATGCTTGTTTCATTTATGTGCAAGCATTTGAGAATTAAAATATCCTCAGCAACTAAATCTGGAGATATAGTATAAGAATGTGCCAATATTCTAACGGGATATCAACATAAACATACTCTTTCAGGAGAATGCAAGTTTGTGTCTACAAATTTGAAAATACCACAAATACATTGTATGCTCTTAAAAAACAACGGATATTAAAGAAAGTTTGATGCAACTAGTCTAATGACTTTAAAGCTAGATAACACTTGGAGTGCGATTAATGTCAAGGGCGTCCTAAATCTGAGAGTTTTTATTAAGTAAAGTTAAAAATTAGTTTGTTCGAACTTTTTAGGGCGTAACTGAATACATACCCCGATTCTTATTATTGATTTAATTGCTGTAAAAGTTCTTATTCCGCAGTGTAAGCCTAGTTTTATTTGTATATTGTATTAGGGTTTAGCCACAAACGGCATACCCCAAGAAATACATATATCGGGTTTTCAGCATGTAGTGAGGCCATTGATGTTATTTATTTCATGACAGCGGGTACGCGTAAAAAGGAAATAGTAGAATTTTGACTGGTAGATACACCAGGTATGTACTCACAGCAGTACTAATCATGTACTCACAGCAGTACTAATCACTCCCAGTATCGAAAACTTCACGCTACCTGAAAATATGTACTTGACACAGCTACAATAACGTAACTGCGCGACAAAACGCATCACAAAGAAGTGCAAAAATATCTAATTTATCAGAGAATATATTTGTACCAAAATCATAAAATACCAATCAAACTATACTCGCGTTTGGACTGATCTGAAAACCCTCCCTTAGCCTTGCGCACTGTTCGCACTCGCCTTTCAGGCTCGTGCTACCAGTGGTACAGGCTGCAACAGGATCTTTCGGATCAGTCCACTCGCTTTCGGTATTATCGCTATCTCGGCCGTGTTGCTTCCTCTGGTTATTAGAAGGGCCTTGTCCTTTAAAAACTATGGCCGAAATTTTAGATTTCTGTACTTAAGTGCAAGATTTAAATAGCACGACAAAAATAAGCATAAGACGAAATGATAACATTCATTTTTCGGTCAAATAACCTAAAACAGTTCAAATATTCTTATATGTGTTGCTTGCTGAGAATATTAATTGAGAAATAAATTATCAGAGAAACGCAAGAAACTGCTCAAAGCATGTAGATCATGTAGATTTCTCACTTGTAAGCCTGTATTTAATGTATCAGATGCAATAATATGATGTCTCTTAAAAACTGTGAACGAAGAGGCATGGCAAACTGCATTACCGCCTGGGATTCAACAATGTACCCAGGTGGTGCGTTGCGTCGATTGGCACGTTATAAAGCAGAGTTTATTTTATGATGTATACTAGCACAAATATTTAGGATTGTATATACTAAGTTACTGGTATGAAAATGTGTGTTAGCCTTTGTAACATGCCGTGTGTTAACGAGGAAAGCATGCCTGGTGCTTTTCAACTAAAGTGCATGGTTATGTTATGTTATGGCTTAAAATGTCTGGGTGGGGATTGACAACAGTTCACTTGCTATTTTACACTTTGTGGGTACCGTCCGCAAAAATGAAACTTTCAAATGTTTTAACTTTGAAAATACGATTCAAAGCAAACATTACTTTTCAAATAATGTGATTTTATAGTTGCACATATTAGTGTAATCTTGTGCACAGGTTAAATATAGTTTTTCAAATTTTAATTAGAAAGTTTAGCTTTAAAATACTACATAAAATGCCTCGAGAATGCATTGAGAAATTCCACTGATCAACACACAGTTCCTGTTCATATTCAAGCTTTGAGTAACTAACCAAAATTACTCATTTTCAAAATAAGAATACCGCATAATCTAATTCATACTGGTTTTCAAACAGACAGTGACAACTCGTTATTTAAAATAAAGTCTAGTTCTTGCAGCATTTTTTTGCCTAGCATTTCACTTTCATTTCGTTTCAAAAGTCTTCTCTTTATAGGCAACGTGAGATGTGACAATATGGATAGAATGTTTCATTAGCATCTACTGTGCTTATATCATCATAAAGCTGTCATCTCTTGTTGTTAGTCTTCCCACATTCTCGATGTAAAGCATATCTTTGGCTATTGATTATAAGGCAAGTGCGGCATTTTTATGTCGATCATGAGATATTACAATATTAATGGTAGATCATAAGCATGTCAACTATGTCAAAATCTGCATAAAACTTTTATCTCTTAGTGTTGGTCCTCCCGCATGCTCGTACGATATAAACCAGATCTTTGCCTATTGATTATATTGTAAATCGGTATTTTCGTATTGTCGTGAGATTTACAATATGGGTAGAATGTTTAACATATATATTGTTTATATATGCATAAAGCTTAGTTCTTAGTCCTTCCATGTTCTCGAACGATATAACCCAGATCTTTGCCTTTTGGTCATAAAGCAAGTGCAACATTATTATATCTATAGCGTGAGATGGAACAGTATGAATAAAATATTTTATAAGCATGTATATACATATTTTTATCTGCATAAAGCTTTAATCTCGTATTCTTGGTCCTTCCACGTTCTCGAACGATATAAACCTTGTCTTTTGGCTATTTATTATACGGCAAGTGTGGTGTTGATTATGTATATCACGAAATGTTACAACATGGACAGAAGATTTCACAAGCATATACAGGGTCCCCTCGTTAATTCGTCCTCGGTTAATTCGGTCCCTCGGCTAATTCGTACCAATTCTGACGGTCCCGATATTGAGACCCATTCATTTCCATGTAAAAGTACGAATTAACGAGGACTCGGATAATTCGTCCTAAAATTTACCCTCATTTTTTTTCTATCACGGTCTTTTAACAATGCAGAGCCATACAGATTAGGCATGCCACACAGTTAAAACAACACGTTACTCAGGCATCATGTGTAGCGAGATAAAGGGGTCGCATAATGCGCATTGTGGGGCAGTAATGATGGGGATTTGGAGATTATGATTGGCATGGTCTTCTCAATACACCGAGTGTCTTAGTGTGCACAGCATTTTCACTGGCCACTAATCTTGAGCATCGTCTGCCACGTACTATGCAGGAGCTTAAGATGCAGTTTGTCTTTTGTGGACACTTCGCGCTCCGGAGCGTGTATATAAATTGTGAACAGTGGTCATGCATTTCAACTTGCAAAATGGCATAAAAACGAAAACACAATGATTACATAATGAACCTTAAGTTCAAAGTGTTAAAGCAAATAATGAGTGGCTCAAAAACCTGAGCTGAAATACTGACGGAGTGCGGGGTACCTAAAAGTACACTTGCTTCACGGATAAAGAATAAGGATAAAATAATCAATGGTGTTGAAACCAGCCAATTTGAGCCTGCTCGAAAGCGCGCAAGGCTTGAAGGTTCATTGTTGTTTTTGTTCATTCGAAAATTTGACCCCCGGTTAATTGGTACCCTCGGTTAATTGGTACTTTTTCCCTTGGTCCCGAGGAGTACGAATTAACGAGGGGCCCCTGTATTGTGTTTATATCTGCATAAAGCTTTCATCTCTTATTGTTGGTCCTTCCATGTTCTCGAATGATATAAACCATGTCTCTGGCTATTGATGATAAGGAAATTTCTGCACAGTTTGGTATTAGTTCCATTTATATATTTAATGGACTATTTACACTCCCACGTCTAGCCGAGATGTGTTCTAACACGGTTATTACATCTAATTTTATTATCTTGCAATATATTAATATTGCGTTTATGTCCTTGACCTGTTTGGTTTTCATTTTGAATATTTACTTCTCGAAAAAATAAGTAAATGTTGAAAATGTAAATGCAGTTTTATAAAATGACATTCATGTACATTGACATAACCTAGATGCAAATGAATGATTATATGTTGAACATTAACGTAATTTACGTACTTTGTAAACATCATTGCCTAGTTCCACATATTACTTTGATAAATAAACAAGCTTAAAATGGTATCACATAGTATTGATTGATGTGTTGACAAATTAAACATATTTACATAATAGTGAACATATGGGAAAGAAAATTATATAATGTTTGGGTAATACTGTAACATATTTGAATAAAGAAACTTTTTAATGAGACGTAATAAACACAATCACTGACATCGACACAGTAACCGTGTCTGATTTTCAAAACATTCCACTTTTACTAACAGAATTCAAGGCATTTCTTATACACCAAAACTCGGTATTTGAGGTGAAGCATCATAATGTGAATTTGCCCGGTGGGTGTGGTTGTGTGTATGGGGGAGGGGGTGGTGGCTCAGGCACAAATAGGTTATAATGCTCATGACTTTTAATGCTGAAAAGTATCCCCTTTTTAACCATACGCAGATGTCCTTTAAAAGTTAACTCCATAAGTGCAGAGTGTCAAATTTAATAAGTTTGTCCAATGACAAAATTCCAGCTTACGAACAGCTTTAAGCGGTGATGTGGGGCCGCGTAAAAACATTCGTTTAAAATTATGAATAATTCTAGGCCATTCTAGAACAAGAATGTTCCCGGACATTACATCCAGCCTTTCCGAACGTTAGAGGTTGGTAATATTGCCTTTTCAGAACAACGGCTTTTGAAAACATTGCATCTTTACTTGAGGCCATGGACTGTTGAGATCAATATAATGTTTTAAACAAACGTATTCGAGAACACTGTTTTTGTTTTACAACAAGGGCATTTGAGAACAGAAGAATGAACTGAACTAACTTTTCAACCATGTGTCACGAATGAGATTAACACATGGCCACAAATAATGATAAAATTCTAGGTGACAAATTTGATTTTGATATCATGTTTAAACTTTATAAATATTATTTATTTATTTATTTATTATACTTCTATTCATTTGTTTTTGAAAAGGCAATAGAGAATTTTAGAACCAAATAAAGTTTATGGGAACAGCCAAAGTTAAACCGGGATCCTTTACATTACAAGTGCCACGACCACTGACAACAGGCAGCGGAACATGTGCCTACTGTCAGGGGGGGGGGGGGAAGAAGGAAGAAAGGGTCAAGATTTTAGTAGTCTGTAGAGGGTAGGACTTCATTAATAACTGCACGTGCAGTCCAATGGTTCGACACTCATGCACTCCCAAAAGTGAAAGTTCTAATGCTTACTGCGCATATTTTATCATTTATAATGCAGTTCTATTACTTAAGTTTTAATGTTTTTGCATGTATTATTTTGCGGGGTTTGCATTTCGCACCAGTGCGTATGTTTATTTAACTTGCCGTTATGCTCTGTTCGTTTGTCGGACCAGTGCGCATGTTTATTTAGCTTGCGTTGATGTGCGGTTCGAATTTCGAACTAGTGCGCAGTTTATTCAACTTGCGTTAATGCTCGGTTATTATTTCGGACCACTGCGCATGTTCTTTTAACTTGCTTTGATGCGGGGTCTTTATTTAGTTTATTTAACATGCATTGCTGCGCGTTTTGCATTGCGGACAAGTGCGCATTTCGGACCAGTGCGCAATTTATTCAACTTGCGTTGATGCTCGGTTATTATTTCGGACCACTGCGCATGTTCTTTTAACTTGCTTTGATGCGGGGTCTTTATTTTGAACCAGTGCGCATGGTTGATTAACGTGCGTTGATGCGTGGTTTGCATTTCGAACCACTGCGCATATTTATTTAACTTGCGTCGATCCGCGGTTCGCATTTCGAGCCACTGCGCATGTTTATTACACTTGCGTCGATGCGCGGTTCGCATTTCGGACCTGTGCGCATGTTTATATACCTTCTGTTGATGAGTGTTTTGCATTTCGGACCAATGTGCATGTTTATTTAGCTTGCGTTGATGAGCGGAAATGCATTTCGATTTTTTTTTCTTCAAATTTTTCCAAAAATTCCCTGATCGACTCAAAAAACCTGAAGGCGTATTCATGACCCTCTAAGCATGCCTCACACACACACAAAAAGATTTCGGATCAAAACTATAGGAGAAGATGCATTTTAATGCATTTTCTTCAAAAATCGATTCAACAAGCACAAACCGTATGCCCGACCCCTAGGGATACCTCATACCAAAAATAAATGTAATCGGATAAAAACTGTAGGAGGAAATGCATTTTGAAGTTTTTCCTCAAAAATTCCCCCAAAATACAAAATTGTCCCATCGACTTTAAAAGCACAAGCCGAATGCACGACCCCTTAGGGGTGCCTCACACCAAAAATGAATGACATCGAATCAAAAATATAGGAGGAGATACGCTTTAAAAGTTTTTCGTAAAAAAGTTCCCCAAAAATTAAAAAATCACCTAACGATTAAACAAGTTTGTCCAAGGACAAAGTCCCAGCTTACGAAAAGCAATAAGACCCATTCCAGCGTGCATGAGCGACGGAATTTCCCTGAAATATCGGGCTTCAAAAGATGAGACGGCAAAGACCTAGCTCAATAATTAATTTAGCACCGGACCAGAACATAGACCGATAAATGCATACAAAGATTTCTTTCCCAGAAAAATGGGGAACAGATTTTTTGTATCTCTGGTAGACTGGATAGTCTGCCATAGATACCTTCAAACAACGCTCGCATTTCGGACCAGTGCGCATATTTATGTAACTTGCCTCGATGCGCGGTTCTTATTCAGACAACTGCGCATGTTTATTTAATTTGCGTTGATGCGCGGCTCTCATTTTGGAACATGTTTATTTAACTTAATAAAGGTTAATGCGCGGTTCTTATTCCAGACCAATGCGCATGTTTATTTTACTTGCGTTGATGAGCGGTACTTATTTTGGACAAGTGCACAAGTTTCCTTAGGTTGCCTTGATGCGCGGGTCGCATTTCGGAAGAGTTTGCATGTTTATCTAACTTGCACGGTGCTTATTTTGGACGTGTGCATATGTTTATTTAACTTGCGTTGGTGCGCGGTTTGCATTTTGGACCAGTGTGCAGGTTTATTCAACTTGCGTTGATGAGCAGTTCGAATTTCGGACCATTGCGCATGTTTATTTAACTTGCGTTGACGCGCGGTTCGAATTTCGGACCATTGCGCATGTTTATTTAACTTGCATTGATGCGTGGTGCTTATTCTGGACCAGTGCAAATGTTTATTTAACTTGCGCTGGCGCGTGGTTCACATTTCGAACCACTCCACACGTTTATTTAAGTGGCGTTGATGTGCGGTTCGAATTTCGGACCAGTGCGCATGTTTATTTAACTTGCGTTGATGCGCGGTGCTTATTTTGGACCAGTGCACATGTTTATTTAACTTGCGTTGATGTGCGGTTGGCATTTCGGACCAGCGCCCATGTTTTTTACCTTGTGTTGATGTGCGGTTCTTATTTCGGATCAGTGCGCATGTTTATTTACCTTGTGTTGATGTGCGGTTCTTATTTCGGATCAATGCGCATGTTTATTTAACTTGCGTCGATGCGCGGTTCTTATTCCAGATCAATGCGCATGTTTATTTTACTTGCGTTGATGAGCGGTACTTATTTTGGACAAGTGCACAAGTTTCCTTAGGTTGCCTTGATGCGCGGCTCGCATTTCGGAAGAGTTTGCATGTTTATCTAACTTGCGTTGATGCACGGTGCTTATTTTGGACGTGTTCATATGTTAATCTAACTTGGCGCGCGGTTTGCATTTTGGACCATTGCGCATGTTTATTCAACTTGCGTTGATGCGCGGTGTTTATTTTGGACCAGTGCAAATGTTTATTTGACTTGCGCTAATGCTCGGTTCCCATTTCTCACCAGTGTGTTTGTTTATTTAGCTTGCGTTGATAAGCGGTTCGCATTTTCCACCAGTTCGCATGTTTATTTAACTTGCGTTGATGCGCGGTACGAATTCCGGACCAGTGCGCATGTTTATTTAACTTGCGTTGATGCGCGGTGCTTATTTTGGACCAGTGCAAATGTTTATTTAACTTGCGTTGGCGCGTCGTTTGGATTTTGAACCACTGCGCATGTTTATTTAACGTGTGTCGATGTGCGGTTCTTATTTCAGGCCAATGCGCATATTTCTTTAATTTGAGTTGATGCGCGGTTCTTATTCTGGACCAGTGCGCATGTTTATTTAAGTTGCGTTGATACGCAGTTCTTATTTTGAATAGTGCGCACGTTATTTAACTTGCGTTAATGTGCAGTTCGCATTTCTAACCAGTGCGCATGTTTATTTAACTTGCGTTAATGCTCGGTTCCCATTTCTGACCAGTGTGTTTGTTTATTTAGCTTGCGTTAATGAGCATTTCGCATTTTCCACCAGTGCGCATGTTTTTTTAACTTGTGTTGATGCTCGGTACTTATTTTGGACCAGTGCAAATGTGTATTTAACTTGCGCTGATGTGCGGTTCGGAATTCGGACCAGTGTACCTGCGTCGATGCGTAGTTCTTTTTTCGGACCAGTGCGCATGTTTATTTAACTTGCGTTGATGCGCGGTGCTTATTTTGGACCAGTTCGCATGTTTATCTTCCGTCGATGCGCGGTTCACATTTCGGACCAATGCGCATGTTGGACTACTGCGAATGTTTATTTAACTTCCGTCGATGTGCGGTTGTTAAATCTGACTACTGCGCAAGTTCATTTAACTTGCGTTTATGCGCTGTAGGAGGAGATTCATTTAATTTTTTTTTCAAAAATTCCGAAAAAAAATCAAAAGTTTTCCAATTCACTCAAAAAGCACAAGCCGTATGCATGACCCCCTAAAGACGGCTTATATCAAAAATAAATGAAATCTGATAAAAACTGTAGGAGGAAATGCATTTTGAAGTTTTTTTCTTCAAAAATTCCCAAAAATTCTGATCGACTCGAAAAGCACAGGCCGTATTCACGACACCCTAAGCATGCCTCAGCCCCAAAATAAATGATGTCTGATCAAAACTGCAGGAGAAGATGCATTTGAGGTATTTTCATCAAAAATCCCCCCCCCCCCTCCCGAAATCAAAAATTCCCAAGTCGAGTCAAATAGCACAAGCTGTATGCCCGACCCACCTAAGGATGCCTCATACCAAAAATAAATGAAATCGGATAAAAACTGTAGGAGGAAATGCATTTTGAAGTTTTTCTTCAAAAATTCCCTAAAAATACAGAAATTGTCGGATCGACTAAAAAGCGCAAGCCGTATGCTCAACCCCTTAGGGATGCCTCAAACCCATAAAAAAAAGAGAGAAAGATCAAAACTGTAGGGGGAAATGCATTTTGAAGTTTTTTCTCTTCAAAAGCTCCCTAAAAATACAAAAATTGTCCGATCGACTAAACAGCACAAGCCGTATGCACGACCCTTTAGGGTGCCTCATACCAAAAAAAAAAAAAAAAAAAAAAAAAAAAAAAAAAAAAAAAAACAGACATCGGATCAAAAATGTAGGACGAGATACATTTTAATTTTTTTTTTCAAAAATTCCCCAAAAATTCAAAAATCGCCCGATCCACTATAAAAGCACAAGCCGTATGCGCGACCCCATAGGGATGCCTCACACCAAAAATAAATGAAATCGGATAAGAACTGTAGGAGGAAATGCATTTTGAAGTTTTTCTTCAAAAATTCCCTAAAAATACAGAAATTGTCGGATCGACTAAAAAGCGCAAGCCGTATGCTCAACCCCTTAGGGATACCTCAAACCCATAAAAAAAAGAGAGAAAGAACAAAACTGTAGGGGGAAATGCATTTTGAAGTTTTTTTTCTTCAAAAGCTCCCTAAAAATACAAAAATTGTCCGATCGACTAAACAGCACAAGCCGTATGCACGACCCTTTAGGGTGCCTCATACCAAAAAAAAAAAAAAAAAAAAAAAAAAAAAAAGTAAAAAAAACAGACATCGGATCAAAAATGTAGGACGAGATACATTTTAATTTTTTTTCAAAAATTCCCCAAAAATTCAAAAATCGCCCGATCCACTATAAAAGCACAAGCCGTATGCGCGACCCCATAGGGATGCCTCACACCAAAAATAAATGAAATCGGATAAGAACTGTAGGAGGAAATGCATTTTGAAGTTTTTCTTCAAAAATTCCCTAAAAATACAGAAATTGTCGGATCGACTAAAAAGCGCAAGCCGAATGCTCAACCCCTTAGGGATGCCTCAAACCCAAAAACAAAAGAGAGAGAAAGAGAAAGATCAAAACTGTAGGGGGACATGCATTTTGAAGTTTTTTTTCTTCAAAAGCTCCCTAAAAATACAAAAATTGTCCACTCGACTAAAAAGCACAAGCCGTATGCACGACCCTTTAGGGTGCCTCATACCGAAAAAAAAAGGACATCGGATCAAAAATGTAGGACTGGATACATTTTAAAATTTTTTCTTCAAAAATTCCCCAAAAATTCAAAAATCACCCGATCGACTAGAAAATCACAAGTCTCATGCAGGACCCCATAGGGATGTCTCACACCAAAAATAAATGACATCGATTCAAATTTGTAGGAGTAGATGTATTTTGAATATATTTTGAAATTTTTGCTTAAAAAATTCCCCAAAAATACAAAAATTGTCCGATCGACTAAACAAGCACAAGCCGTATGCATGACCCTTAAGGGGTGCCTCATACCAAAAATAAATCACATCCGGTCAAAAATGTAGGAGCAGAAACATTTTAAAATTTTTTCTTTAAAAATTCCCCAAAAATTAAAAAATCACCCGATCGACTAAAAAAGCACAAGCCGTATGCAGGACCCCTAAGGAATGCCTCACACCACAAATAAATGATATCGAATCAAAATTGTAGGAGAAGATGCATTTTGAATTATTTTCGAAATTTTTGCCTAAAAAATTCCCCAAAAATACAAAAATTGCCCGATCGACTAAAAAAGCACAAGCCGTATGCACGACCCTTTAGGGGTGCCTCATACCAAAAATAAATGACATCGGGTCAAAAATGTAGGAGGAGATACATTTTAAAAATTTTTCTTTAAAAATTCCCCAAAAATTCAAAAATCATCCGATCGACTAGAAAAGCACAAGCCGTATGCATGACCCCTTAGGGATGCCTCACACCAAAAATAAATGACATCGGATCAAAATTGTAGGAGGAGATGCATTTTGAACCAAAGTTTACTAAATAAACAACTAACTAACTAACTAACGGACACCGCCCGCAAACCGATAGGAATACCCCAGCTTACGTGTAACGTAAGCTGGGCTAAAAAGCACAAGCCGTATGCATGAAGACCCAGGAATGTCTAATACCAAAACTAAATGACATCGGATCTAAACTGTAGAGGAGATGCATTCTGAAACATAAGTTTACTAACTAACTAACTAACTAACTAACGGACGCCGTTTGCAAACCCACAGCAATACCCCAGCTTACGTGCAACATAAGCTGGGCTGAAAAAGACCCCCTTTCACCAAATTAAAAATCTGCGAGTGCAGGCACAGCATTCATAGATTCACTGCATCACAAGTGCTTTATTTCGCCCATGATAAAAATATCTACTTTCTTATTTGCTTCAGATATTCTTATTTTAATAATGTGTTTTGAAGAGAACAGTGGAAAGGGGTGGAAATACAGCCATCAACTGCTGTTATATTAAATTCATATTTAAAATTTCTTTTATCAGATTAGTTGTTATTTTACTTTGTAGCGAGAGTGCAGGAGAAACTAGCGCGGCACTTCGCTTTTTCTACTCGAAGTGATACACCTAGAGACGAATAAAACTTTCTGCGTTTTTAACATTTACATAAAACAGAACTTTTGACGGACTCAGGCAATTGATATTTCACTGGAATAAACTAAACACGCAGTTGGGGGTTGGTGGTAGGGCGGGGATGGGGAATCTTGGTCTTTATAAAGTGATAAGATGTTCAGCTGAAGGCCGCAGACGATATGGATACCTCTAAAAATAACTGCTTAATTTTGAAAAACCGCTCCTAAAAAGGCAAATTATTTAAAATGATGTTGCTAGAATAAAATCAGAAAAAAAAAAAAATCACTTAAGTTTGGCAAATCGAAAAGTTCGCAGATTTTTTTTTAAGCTGAAAACAAACGCAAACAAACGAAAACAAACAAACGAGTTTATTCAAACTTTCCGAACCGAGCCACAATTTCAAATAACAGGATTTCAAAATTAAGATGATTTAATAAACAGCGAGGCACATAAATATTCGATAATTCTGCCTTTGAGGGTGATATTAAAGCACGGGACAATTGCCAGTACACAAAACCTGCCATAACACTACTCATGTTTTTTTATCATCCATGTGTGGTATGAACATGATATCCATAAAACACATCTTAGTCATCTTCGCCTCAAAATGTCACACAGAATCAGAATGGATGCCCCCCCCCCCTATACTCATCTAAAATTTGGACTCTCGAACTATTCGGATTTTTGACGAGTTACGCGGAAACGATACACAGAGAGAAAAAAAGAGAAACACTGGAATGTCCGTTCGAACTTACACTGAGAAAGTGAAACTGTCACAAATGTAACTAGAACGGACAGTACACAATAAACACAAGAGTACAGGCTTACATTACACACTTTCAATCGACTTATATTTAATTTCTTGTTTTTGAAAGCCAAAAAAAAAAAAAAAGAAAAAAAAAGTCTCCCCGACTAAACCCATAATTCACTGATAACTATTTTCCTTTTTTATTACTGACATCAAACATTCATTTCTGCAAACATAATCATAATTCATTGTCAAAAATTCAAAATTACGCAAAACGGACAGTGGTCACTAAAACAGCTTTTACTGCACGTCTTTTTATCGCAGTCTGGAAGGTGGTCGCTAAAACGGGTTTTACTGTACGTCCTTTTTATCCGGGTCTGGCAGTTGGTCACCATAGCAGTTTTACTGTACGTTACATTTTTATCCGGGTCTGGAAGTTGGTAAAGACAGGCAGGATTTACCGTACGTCTTTTTATCCGAATCTGGAAGGGGTCACGACAAACAGGTTTTACTTTCCATCTTTTTTATCCGCTCTTGAAGGTGGTCCGGAATTTTTTGGCTAACCGACATTGACAGAACCGGCCAACTGACCCAAGGAATAGCCATATGAAATTTGAAGTCGATACGACTTCTCGTTATCGAGATATTTTGGATATAAGACCTTTTTCAAAATATATACATATTTTACGTAATGGCGCCAGCCGTCGCACTCGTTCGTTGTACTCAGGATAAAATTTGACAGAATCTTTCGGACCTGCCAAGCAACAGTCCCACCAAGGTTCAAGTGCTTTCGATGTTAAGGGGCCGAGAAATCTTACATACAAGGCCAAGTCGCTAGAACCCTAATGGCGTCATACGCCTTTCTTAATTTCTCTATATCCGTCAAAAGTTGATAGAAACGTGCGACTGACCCAAAAAATATCATATTTGCACACAAGACCTTGTTCACAATTTGTACAGATTTTACGTGATGCGCAATACGCCGCACCCTACCAAGCAACAATTCCACTAAGTCTGAACTTTCTCCGATGTTAAGCGGCTGAAAAATTTCGCTCACAAGATTTTTACGTTATGACGTCATGCGCCTTCCCTAATAATGTCAAAAATTGCTAGAACCTTCCAACTTACCAAGGAATAAACATATCAAGTTTGAAGTCTATGCGACTTTTTCGTCTCGAGATATTTTGTACACAACAGAGTGACACATGAAGAACGCGCAAACAATGTCTCCCCTTGGTCGAGGGGAATAATAGACTAATTAGGACCATATACGTGCTCATGAACATGTGCAGCGGAGATGCAGAGCCATCGGACAAAGGTGGGTGGTACGAGGGGTTTATGGTTGAAAATGAAATGCAACTAGAATGACCAAAGCAGTGCAGCACTATGTGCCGCCACAACCTCTGGCCCGACACACACTCTTGTACATACTTGTGTGGATAGGTCCTTCATCCCTATACGCCCCCCCCCCCCCCCACCACCACCATAACACCCTCCAAGTTTTCGTCAACGATTACATCCCAAGTCTCGATGCAAAACTTGTATATTTTATCAAGTTTTGACTAGAAGTCATTTCGTCATTTTTTTTTTTTTCGATTTCAAAATAATGCAACGATGCACATCTGCAATATATCTATATTCACTGCGTACAGTTGCAGAAAGCTGAGCATTATAATTTTCGAGTTTTGCCCGGACAAACCCCTAAGTCTCAATGCACATTGTATACATTTTATCGACTGTTGACAACGTGCTATTTCGTCAAATTTTGGCTGATTTCAAAAAGACTATGACGTTGCACATGTACAATACATTTCTCTCACAGTATCAAACTCCACCACCATAATACAAATTGCCTCGACGATAAGGCCTAGAAACAATTATGAGTGCAATTGTTAACGGACGGACGGACAGCAATAACAAAAACCTTCAATGAAATTAGTTGAGGGCTTTTATGGTATTAAATTATGGTGGAAATTTAACAAAGTAAAGCTGGAATGTATTGAATGTGACCATTCCTATGAGAAATTTTGCACAGGCGATAAAAATGTCTTCCCGCCGCTTTGTGCTCACTGAAGGGTGAGGCAACCCATATCCATGGAAATACGAAATAAAATAAAATGAAAGATCTTGAAGTTTATTGCACCTTTAAGAAACAGCCATGAGCCTTGGCATTGCTTATACGTAAAAGAACACACAAAAACTTCAATCAAAGACTCCGTCAGACTTAGGCGAACAGCTCCCTTGTTTTTGTGTATTGGTGTTTGCAGGGGGAGAGGGAGGTGGTGAGTCTATTGAAGAGCTAGAAAGATAAAACTCCAGCCAAGAGATGACGCTTTGTCATGACAGTGACGGGGGATTCACTGTTGTCACTGATGTTGTCATGATTTAAGCCTATCAAAGTCTTGGTCTTTTGGATCGGGTAAGCCGCTGACGACTGCCCTAGCGAGTTCTCTGTACGCTTCAGCCTGAAAAACACAGCAAATGTTAACATAATACACGGCCTCGTACCCAACAGTCAACATAATACCCGTCCTCGTACACAACAGTCAACATAATACACAACCTCGTACCCAACAGTCAACATAATACCCGGCCTCGTACCCAACAGTCAAAATAATACACGGCCTCGTACCCAACAGTCAACATAATACACGGCCTCGTACCCAACAGTCAACATAATACACGGCCTCGTACCCAACAGTCAACATAATACACGGCCTCGTACCCAACAGTCAACATAATACACGGCCTCGTACCCAACACTCAACATAATACACGGCCTCGTACCCAACAGTCAATATAATACATGGCCTCGTACCCAACTGTCAAGAGAATACGTGGCCTCGTACCCAACAGTCAACAGAGTACACAGTCAGGTACCCAACGGTCAACATAATACACGGCCTCGTACCCAACAGTCAACAGAGTACACGGCCTGATGCCCAACAGTCAACATAATACACGGCCTCGTACCCAACAACCAACACAATACACGGCCTGATGAGCAACAGTCAACAGAGTACGTGGCCTAGTACCCAACATTCGAGAAAGTACTGAGGTCACCAATGAGGTCACCAACCCAACATTCAACACAGCCAGATATCCAACAGTCAACAGAGTACACAGCCTGGTACACAACTGTCAACAGAGGAAACAGCCTGGTGACATGTCTCCCTATAACAGTCAACAGACTACACGGTCTGGCACTCCACAGCCAACACAGCACATAACCTAACACTCCACAGCCAACACAGCACATGATCTAACACTCCACAGTCAACACAGCACATGACCTGACACTCCACAGTCAACACAGCACATAACCTAACACTCCACAGTCAACACAGCACATGACTTAACACTCCACAGTCAACACCGCACATGACCCAACACTCCACAGTTAACACAGCACATGACCCAACACTCCAGTCAACACAGCACATGACCTAACACTCCACAGTCAACAAAGCACATGACCTAACACTCCACAGTCAACGCAGCACATGACCTAACACTCCACAGTCAACACAGCACATGACCTGACACTCCACAGTCAACGCAGCACATGACCTGACACTTCACAGTCAACACAGCACATGACTTAACACTCCACAGTCAACGCAGCACATGACCAAACACTCCAGTCAACACAGCACATGACCTAACACTCCACAGTCAACAAAGCACATCACCTAACACTCCACAGTCAACGCAGCACATGACCTGACACTCCACAGTCAACGCAGCACATGACCTGACACTTCACAGTGAACACAGCACATGACTTAACACTCCACAGTCAACACAGCACATGACTTAACACTCCACAGTCAACACAGCACATGACCTAACACTCCACAGTCAACACAGCACATGACTTAACACTCCACAGTCAAGTCAGCACATGACCAAACACTCCAGTCAACACAGCACATGAACTAACACTCCACAGTCAACACAGCACATGACCTAACACTCCACAGTCAACACAGCACATGACCTAACACTCCACAGTCAACGCAGCACATGACCTAACACTCCACAGTCAACACAGCACATGACCTGACACTTCACAGTCAACACAGCACATGACCTAACACTCCACAGTCAACAAAGCACATGACCTAACACTCCACAGTCAACGCAGCACATGACCTAACACTCCACAGTCAACACAGCACATGACTTAACACTCCACAGTCAACGCAGCACATGACCAAACACTCCAGTCAACACAGCACATGACCTAACACTCCAGTCAACACAGCACATGACCTAACACTCCACAGTCAACAAAGCACATGACCTAACACTCCAGTCAACACAGCACATGACCTGACACTTCACAGTCAACACAGCACATGACCTAACACTCCACAGTCAACGCAGCACATGACCAAACACTCCAGTCAACACAGCACATGACCTGACACTTCACAGTCAACACAACACATGCCCTAACACTCCACAGTCAACGCAGCACATGACCAAACACTCCAGTCAACACAGCACATGACCTGACACTCCACAGTCAACGCAGCACATGACCAAACACTCCACAGTCAACAAAGCACATGACCTAACACTCCACAGTCAACGCAGCACATGACCTAACACTCCACAGTCAACAAAGCACATGACCTAACACTCCACAGTCAACGCAGCACATGACCTAACACTCCACAGTCAACACAGCACATGACCTGACACTTCACAGTCAACACAGCACATGACCTAACACTCCACAGTCAACGCAGCACATGACCAAACACTCCAGTCAACACAGCACATGACCTGACACTTCACAGTCAACACAGCACATGACCTAACACTCCACAGTCAACGCAGCACATGACCAAACACTCCAGTCAACACAGCACATGACCTAACACTCCACAGTCAACGCAGCACATGACCTAACACTCCAGTCAACACAGCACATGACCTGACACTCCACAGTCAACGCAGCACATGACCAAACACTCCAGTCAACACAGCACATGACCTGACACTTCACAGTCAACACAGCACATGACTTAACACTCCACAGTCAACACAGCACATGACCTAACATTCCACAGTCAACGCAGCACATGACCTGACACTTCACAGTCAACACAGCACATGACTTAACACTCCACAGTCAACACAGCACATGACTTAACACTCCACAGTCAACACAGCACATGAACTAACACTCCACAGTCAACACAGCACATGGCCTAACACTCCAGTCACATGCACATGTCATCCCCTCCATTTAGAAATAGCCTACCAAGAAATATTTCGTCTCGTATTAGCTTTAGAAATTTAATTTCAAATAATATAACACGGAATTGTAAATACACAAAATTTAAAAGCAAACTAAGGTTGAACGCCAACTAAGTGCAAGGCATGACGGGAAGGACTTCGACTAAGTGCAAGGCAGAAAGGACGTTTGATTCTTAAGCTTCTTACCTGAGGGCTTTGGGGGTCTGACATCACAATGGGTTTACCCGAGTCAGCCGTCTTTCTTACGTTTATGTGTAAGGGAATATCTCCTGTGAACAAAGCAAGCTTCGCAATATTAGCTGAAAATGACGCCATAAAAAAAGAAAAACATAACAAAAACAAAAAAAAAAAACAAAAAACAAAAAAAAAAATGAAGAAAAAAAAGAAAGAAAATCAGAGTTAGATGTCCCAGCAGTTGCTGAAAGATATTTGTAATTCTAAAATTTTTAACACAGAATTAGTTGAAGCCTTTATTAAATGGACTATCATCCTTGCTTAAAGTCTTCATGTAATTATGAAAGGCTTGGAAGCGTACATACTGTTTAAGAAGAGACACAGGGGCAGCTATCACAAAGATCGGAAACAACTCAAACAGCTTGTTTTACTGATCTAAAACTGAGACGTTTTCTGCGTTCCTTAAGAAGAATGCCATGTACGGATGTTAAGACATGCCCTCTTTCACACTTACCAAGTAGCTTATAACCTAGCTTCTCAGCCATTTTCTGAACGCCGCCGTCACCAAATATATGCTCCCTGTGACCGCATTTTGGACACTGATACACGCTCATGTTTTGCACAAGGCCCAGTACGGGCACTTCAACCTTGTGAAACATTTCAGCACCTGCAATGCAAAGGAGGGACATTTCTGTGTACCCCTCGTAATACAATGTCCATGTTCATACGAAATACAAGAAGCCGTTAATAGTCTTGAAAATCTGGATGCAGATCCAACCTTTATTGGGCAAAAGAGATTCGATGTATCTTCTCAAAAACCGTTTCGACCTTGTTTGGATAAAAACGAAAATTATTTATTACCTTTCTATAACGGATAATGTCCGGTAGGGTAAGGTCCAAATTACGCTGTTGTTCGTCGAAACACACAAACTATTTATAAACCAGTTCTCGGCTTGATTACAACAAGGCTGATCTGTTGGCAATTTTTACGCAGATTTTCTGAATAACGGAAATTTAGTGAATCAAATGCCAGGCAGTGAATTTTCGGTGTTTTTTTTTTCCTATCCCCAAATACAGGTTTTGAAAATGCCAGAAAGACATAAAAATGTCCCAAAATCAAGAGACCAAAGGGCAGGGGTGGTGGCATTAATAAAATATGCATGGAAAACAGTTGAGATCTTTTTAATTGCCATCGTAAATTTCCGACCCCCCTGCACTAGATCTCGTACTTTACCCTCAGCAGACTTTTAACATCTAGTACAAGCGCACCTTTTCTAGCGTCAATCAGAGCGATGTCTTGCGGCGTGGAAACGATCAATGCGCCATCTATCGGGATATTTTGTGAGATAGACAGCTGCGTATCACCCGTCCCCGGCGGCATGTCAATGACCAGATAATCCAAAGGTCCCCACGCGACCTGTACATAAACATACCAGCTTGTATATTATTTTAACACTTCACCAGTGGTGGGTTTTTTTTCACATAAACATTTCGGGAAATTTCCGATTACAACATTTCTCTTAAATTTGCCGGTGCCAAAAGAACTTTCTATTATACAATAATGAAACATCAAATTTACACAGACATTCAATGTTCTGTCAATGTGACAAGGGAATGAGCACTGAAGCTATCCTGAACATCAATGAGCATGCGCATAAACACACACACACACACACCTGTCGCAGTAGCTTCTGAACAGCAGACATGACCATCATCCCTCTCCACACGACAGGGGCATCGTCTTCTGTCAAAAACCCCATGGACATACTAGACACAAGAAAACATTACACCGAGCATGACCATCATCCCTCTCCACACGACAGGGGCATCGTCTGCTGTCAACAACCCCATGGACATACTAGATACAAGAAAACATTACACAGGGTGATTCTCCAAACAATCCGAACAGCATGGACGCGAGATATAATTGCTTGTTTTTTTTTTTTTTGTTGTTGTTTTTTTTATTGTTTAAAGTTGTTTATTTTTTAAAGAACAGGGAGAAGAAAACATTTGATGAACAAAGCTTTTCAATGTTGAGTGTTCATATATGACACTCAACAATAGATAATCAAGGCACCACCTCTGGTTACAATGTTAGTTTCATATTGAACCGTTCGCTGCAAAAAGCAAAGATTTTTTGCCATGCTTCAGGCGCTTTATGCTCGATCTTGATTTTATTCTTACCTGTAGAATACCAGATTCTTACCATTTGATTCCAAAATTTTTATGAGGCACCATGAGATTCTCTGCAAAAAACCCAACACTCGTTTGATAAATGCGTGAAGACGATTACCGCATTAACAGCTGAGAAAGAACGTTACATATCCAGCTCAATTTAATTCATTTAAAATTGGTACAAAAACGAGAAATTTAATTTGTAATTATCGGAATATTTTCAATTGGAAAGACTGAAAAAAGAGAGAGAGAGAGAGATGTTCAAGAAACAGCGACGGCTGGTTCAGCAACACTCGAACAACGAAGTGTAAGCGTTTTCAAAACAAACTAGAGCAGTGTTCGTAGCCCACATATTCCCCACAGCCCCCTCCCCCTCCATCAGTTAAACACGGCCATCAATAGTCAATCAACAGCTGAAATTTTCTTTAAGTCCAGCTGGTCCATTTGCCTTGGACGAAGCTGGCCCATTTACAATACCGATCTGTGTCTGTTCCCACAGAAGCTACGTACCAAGTTTCATTAAAATCCTTGCAGCAGTTTTTAAGTTATTGTGTTAACAAGCTCTTGATGACAGACCGACAGACAGACCGACACGCGGTCGATCGCATATATTCCCCCTGTGGGGAATAAATAATGTCGACCGCCAGAGGTGAGTTGAGACAAAATAACGATCGTGGAAGGCTCACGTTCAGTGACTTCCACCGGGCCCTTGAGGTTCATCATCTTCGGTACTGAAGGCCCGTACACGTCCGCGTCAAGAATCCCCACCAGCTTGCCCTGTCAGCAGTAACAACCATTTCCTGCCCACATAGTACTGAAAACGCTATCATGCAGCAGAGTACGTTTTTTCTGACAACTTACGCTTTATTGCTGATACTCCAAAGAAACGGAAAACGAGCAACGTGACATCTATAGCACATTGGTAGTACAGCTCCTGTGTCACGTTCACACAACATTGGCATCGGTGGTACAGCTCATGTTCTCACTTTCACACCACATTGACATCGGTAGTACAGCTCATGTTTTCACTTTCACACCACACTGACATCAGGTGTACAGCTCATGTTTCACGTTCACACAACACTGACATCGGTAGTACAGCTCATGTTTCACGTTCACACAACACTGACATCGGTAGTACAGCTCATGTTTTCACTTTCACACCACACTGACATCAGGTGTACAGCTCATGTTTCACGTTCACACAACACTGACATCGGTAGTACAGCTCATGTTTCACGTTTACACAACATTGACATCGGTAGCACAACTCATGTTTCACGTTCACACCACACGGACATCGATAGTACAGTTCATGTTTCACATTCAGACAACATTGACATCAGCAGTACAGTTCATGTTTCACATTCACACAACGCTTGCATCGGTGGTACAGCTCATGTTTCACTTTCAGACAAATTTAAATTTGTTCTGGTTTTGAATCGGTGCACAGGGCTTTGGTGTCTATGCGTCCGTAATTCTCACAAATTTTAGACCAGGGCAGATCGTTTGCTTCACTTTTTGATTTGTAATTTTAATCAGCTGATTGCTGCAAGAGTTCTGAGTTGTGCTTTACACAACATTTAGAACTGAAACAAAAAGGGAATTTACCCTGTTGTTGACAGCCATTCCTAACGCCAAGTTCACTGAAAAAGACACATTTACCATGTACAAATCAACCACAGAGTGCTCACTCCCAAACCTCATGCCTAATCTTCAAAGCACAGAACTACATGTACTTTCTGAACGTCCAAGGTTTGACTTCGCACTTCGCGATTCCACCTGTTATCAGTATACAGCTTGTGGGATGCGTCTCAAAGATACACTTTTGGCAAAAACAATGCTACATCAACAGAAAAATATAAATTTTAATTCCCAGAAAAGTTTTAGGAAGGAGACGTGTTATTTTTGTTTTTTTTTTTTTTTGGTTTTTTTTTCATGACAAGAGAAAAACAAGGGCCTAATTCGAGTCAGTTTACCAGCGAGTACCTGCCGTTGTGCTTTTCCCCACTCCGCCTTTACCCGACGCAACAACAACGACTTGCTTGACTCCGGCTATAGGCAGTTTCTTCGGTAAGCCTCGGGCCATCCTCTCTTTCAGCCTATTGTCCTCTTTTTTTAAGGTGGATAACTGCCACATGAAAACGAAATCCAATTACAGGGAATACAATGTCAGTGAATATCAGGTCCAGTCGAAGTCGCCTTGACCCCCGCAAAATACTTCTGGCCAAACAGTATTTGAATTATCCGCCAATGTGATACTGAACAAAAATAATCAGGACTACAATATTGCTTTATTTGAACCGTTCAGTTTAATTCACTTTTATAACAGGTAAGTAATTGCTTCTTTCTATACTGTGTTATGCTTCTGGATGTAATTTAAGGAAATGTGGTCGTCTTCTTCTATGGACCCTAGGACAACGAAACTTTGGACTTGTGTAGAACTTGTGAATAATAATAATAACACGGATAATTTTGGCGGGGGCCATGGCCCCCAGTTTCAGAAAATGGCCCCCTAATTTTTTCCCTGGGGTCGCGATGGCCCCCAGATTCTATAAATTGCCCCCAGTTTTTATGGCTGGGGGCCATTGATGCATGTTGTAAAATACTTTATATTATTCAAGAAATAACCCATTGAAGGAAGTATTTTTGAGTTTTAATTTTTGTCAAGTGTTTAACCTTTCGCTAGCGAAATGAGGTTCGAGTTATAAATAATTCAGAATATGTATGACCTTTTCATTGCATTAAGAAGCCGTATTTTTCATTTACGACTGAGACGAGATTCAGTTGAACAACAGATCCATATTGGTTTGGCGAGCCTAGGACAATTCCCGATAGGGCAATTTCCGAATAACTGCAGAGAAGGACAACTGCCGACTTAAAAAAAATAACAGAAAACAAAACTGGAGCGGCCAGTGCAGAAAAACGTCAGTGTACCCAACTATGTCAAACATTTTTTTCAGCCAGCCATTGCTGTTTTGCTTTTGTAAACAAAAAAAAATTTTCCGACGACAGCCACCCCCTTTCTTTCCCACCACTTGCACCTTTAGAAAGTTTCACTTTGACAATTCTGTACCATTTCCGAATAACAAGACTTTTACTTTTATATATGAATAGATATTTAATGTTCCCAGAAGCCAGCCTTTATTATGTTTCTGAAAGGGCGAGGTACGTAACCTGAGCTGTGGGTATCTCAATCCTCCATGCCACATTGCTACGCCGTCTGGGTGGTGGGCAAACCATAACTCTTTTACCCCTTTCATGACATGGGTCTCTTCCCAAGGTGCATTTCCATCCATGACACATAATGTGTCTTCGTACATTCATTCTTCGCAGGAAAAAAAAAGCACTACAAAGGCAACTTCATAGGTGTACAAAACGTGACTCATCCCAGTGGGGAAAGATACTTTTGATGCAAAAATGGTGAGCTCTTGTCACAACACAACACAGCAGATGACCCAGTTAAAAGTGAAAAATACTTCAACCATTAGTACCACAACCAATGCTACATAACGTTACATAACTGTTCCCATATATATAACAGCCTACTAGCCAACTTTGCTGGGGGGTGGGGGGGGGGGGTGGGGGAGGAGTGAGGAAGTAGCAATGACCTATTTACTTGTCATTTAATAATAACAGGCATCTCTCCAGAAGCTTATCAATAACTGAAGAGAACAATAAGTAAACACACATGAAATGCTGTGTCATGCTTTGTCCAGCAAGCCGCGATGACTTGCGCACCAGTTTACAAAGACACCGCCTATCCCCTCCCTCCCCCGCTACTCATCACGTCGCTCACCTCGAAACGGCTCTGCATCGGTACTCACCGCCCACCCCTTACCCGTTCATCAATGTGGGTGCTACCAAACCTTTCTTCCATAATATTCATAGCAGTGGGTGAGGCGGAAGTGTGCAATCACGTTTTCGTTTCATATTGCGTCGAACATTGTCCAATGTGCGTCAGCTACAATAGCAACCGGCAGTCCAACCCAAGGCTTCAGAGTTAACAGCACGTTTTGGCGTCATATGATGTCATGCGTTGCGCTATAAATGCCAAATACAATATGAACCTTCAGACCCGTCCAAGACATTATCCTACCAAGTTCTAAGCTGATCCGACGTTTCGTTCTACAGTTACAGCGATGACACATTAATCACGTTTTGACATCATATGACTATATCTGCAAAAAAAAAAAAAAAAACAGTAACAACGAGCGGATCCCCCCAAGGCACAATCCCAACATATTTGGAGCTGATCCGACTTGTCGCTAGATTTGTCAACAAAGTCTAGTGCCCAAAACACGTAATGGCGCCCAACGACGTCATATAGGTCAAATACATTATGAACCATCGGACCCACGCAAGGCATAATCCCACCAGGTTTGAAGCTGGCGTTTGAGAGTTATTCTGTTAGCAAAGTCTAGTGTTCAAACACGTTATGACGTCACATGTTGCGCTATATACACCAAATACATTATGAACCGGCGGACCCACCAAAGGCATTATCCTACCAAGCTCGAATCTAATCTCACGTTTCGTTCTGTGGTAACAGTAATCACGACACTGCCACGTTTTGACGTCCCACTACGTCAAGCATTGTCCATTATGCGTCAAATACAACCCCAACCGGCGGACCAACCCAGGCATAATCCCACAGGTCTGATCCGACGTTTCGTTCGAGAGTTATTGTGTTAACAAAATCAAGTGTCTACAACAGTCCCAGGCACCACACACAAACACACCCTAACACACTGAAAGTATAAAAAACAAATGTTTCCCCTCAACGGGGAAAACATAATCACAATGCTTTTAATTTTATTAATCTGTGTATCTGAGTAAAATTCTCTGGAAATCTGCCAATTTTACTGCTTTGTAAGCACGTCCCGTTTGCTTTCTGATTTTGCTTTCAGTATGATTTACGTTTATTTTGATAAATCCATCACCCCGCACCTCTGATTTCGCCCTACATTGGTCTTGTTACTACAACTCGATCACCGCTTTTCGCACTCATAACAGACGTGGCCATTTGCCAGTTTTCGACGTTTCACATACACGTGACCATCAAGCAATATGTTTGGTTTTATCCTTTCGGTCGCAATGTGGTGGATGGATGCTAAAACAGAATTTTCACTTGGTTTTAATGTATTTCTGCGGATTGTTGACACAAGAGTCTTACTTCCACCCATTTCGGACATGATTAAACTGTTAATTATTGATTGCAATTTGATAGTTCAACATCTGATTAGAATTTACCAAGGAACGCTGCCCTTGTGTAATATTCTTATTGCTTCTTATTGCTTAAGTAGTTAACATATTTGATCACGTGTTTGATACGCAGGAGGGAAACTGTATCAACAAAGATATATTGTGGGAATAACTTGTTCACACATGCGCAACATGTTTTCCGTTGTTGTACTGCAGATTCACTAAACACTTATTCACTCGCTTATAGCCAAATTAGGAAAGAACCCTCCCTTACAGTAGGAAACGCTTGTGATGAATGAAAATTATCCATCTTTTTTAATAAAACTGGTACAGCGCGAGGACCGTGTCTGGTCCCAAACTTACCCCCTTTTCTCCGCGTTCTCCTACATTTCTTAAGAAGAATGTCTATGGGCAATGCCCCAGCTCACAAATCCTGATCTAAGGATTCAGAACACAGAAGTATAACCTTCAATCAAAATTTCAAGACAGGCAGGCAGTGTATCTGGTGTCAGGCAAGATTTTAATGGCGATATCTGTACTTATGTCCGCTGCCTTTTATAAAAATGTCACGAAAATAAGACCATATCTTTGCGTCCATTTGGATCTGTCGGTTTTGGCCAAAATTGCCAAAACATAATAACTAGGTGGACACTTGTAAACTCCCCCCCCCCCCCGGCTCCCATTCATCAAGAGGAGGAGGGTATTTTTAAGAAAATTTGTTCAGGTCAATATTTCTTCCAGCTTTGGTAGATCGTCAAACAAAAGTAAAAGCCAGGCAAGAACTAATGTCTGTAACCTCTAACAAACATTTTCCAAGACAGTAAGACTATTTCCCTGGCGTCAGTTCAGATTTTACTAAAACTTATACTTTTTCGCCAATTCTTCCGCCAATGGTAGGTAACAAAAGGTTCCCATCTTTAACCAAATTTTCAACACAGTAAAACCATAACTCTGGCGTCGGTTAAGATTCCAGAAAGAAATTGGGTTTTCACCAATATTTCCGATAATATGACGAACCACAAATAACAAAAACTAGCCTGGTAAGTTCCAGTGTCCGCTTCCATACAAGAAAAAATTCTGGCAGTAAGATTATATCCCTAGCATTTGTTAAGAGTTCAGTAGGAAATTGGTTTTTGTCCAATATTTTTACCAATTTTTTTCCATACCACGAAAATAATAATAAAAAAAAAAAGATTGGCTATTGACAATACCCCAGCTCAAGAATGCTGATGTCAAGATTTATGACATATAAGTACAACCTGTAACCAGAATATAAAGACAGTGAGGCTATGCACCTGGCGTCAGTCAAGATTTTAGATAGTTTAAAAAATTGCTGTAACAATAACACTGACCTGTAATTAGTAAATATTTCAGCATCTCCCAATTTAAATATTTGGTACAACTTTAGCTACTTTCATCTGACTAGGAAAAACACCTGACTCAAAAGATTAATTACATATATGGGTTAAGGGTATTACAACATAGTCACAAATCTTTTTAACTAAAGTCATATCTAATCCATCTTTATCAGATGACGTTTTACTATCGCAACCTTTAACAATTCCGTACTTCTTCTTGACACGTAGGTTCTAAGAACATAGAATTTTTACAGTTATATTTTATAAAATCAGTACATTTATTTGTCTTACAAAGTTCAATACTTTTCGCTAAATTACATCCTACATTTGCGAAGAACTCATTGAAACCCATTGTTGAATACCCTGCAGATTTTGTGTGATTGTGAATTGTGTGATTGCACAAAAGTTAACCTAAATATTTTAAAGTACAAAAGAAGTGAAATCTAAAAAGTCACATCAAAACTTTTAAAATATATATTGAAGACAAACTGCGACACATTTTCCTCTTTCTTTTTGTAACACATACGCTAATTTTGACGAAAATACTTTTAACTTTTCGCAAAAAAAAAAAAAAAGAAAATGCCATGATTTCTGCTCTGTGTGCCTGCTAAGCGATGCAAAGCAAAAGTAAACAGCTTTGCGAGTGGATAATATTCGACACTTTCTAGCGCAATAACTTTGCTCAAACTCATACTCGAATCGGAAATTTGTTTCAAACTCAGTTTCTGCTACAAATATGAGTTTAAGCTTTTCAGTGTCGAATCTCTGCCTAACACTAGACCCTTTCTGTGAACAGCGGGAAAAATACTTGCTTGTTTAAGTTAATATGACTGAAATAAAGTACGTTACGAGTGGACATGTTATGTAATAAGAAAAAAGTTCACTAGCTACGCTCGTATTACTGAACTTACGAGTACTTATTTTAACCAACCTTGTAATCTAGACTCATTTTGAAGTTAGGTTTTACCTACTTAATGACTGAAGCTCATACTTTGCTCAAATTTAGAGTATGAGCATAAGTCTAAGTTTGAGCCACGCTATTGAATACGAGCCTACGAGGGCAGCGTACGAGGACAAGGTGTATGAATTGGAAAGGGGCGATAATACAAGTTTTTTTTATTACACGTATCGGACCTATCTTTGGTAAAAAATAAACGAACGAACATGTGCTAAACCAGTGTCTTTTTTCCATTTGATAGGAATATTTGTGTGACAAAAACGAAGAAACGGCCAAACATATTTTTTAATCATTTTCGTTTTTGTTTACAAACAACGCTGTAAATGCTGGCGCTGTATGCATAATTATTTGAGTGTGAGAACCCTACGGTTGTCGCCCTCTTTCTTTTATAAATATTTTGGTTAGATTTTTTTAGAGATTTTTAGAATACGGGCCCGGCTAGGTTTCTGGACGCGACCATCGGAAAAAAACGGTCCCATTGGCTTGGCAGCATAAAAATAGGCCCCAAAACTCTCCCGGCTGCCAACGACCCGAGACCCATTCCCTTTTCAGGCGATGATTTTCGGAAAGAGCTCCGCCACTATCTTCGTATTTTGAATATTTTCTTATGATTTCTTTATAACTGATTAGCAATGTTGTCATGTCCAGATTCCTCCGCGGGTCAATTCGGTTTCTCATTGGCTGTGTGGGGAGTCCCTCTCTGGATAGCCGGGGAATAAAAACTCCCCGGCGAGGCTGGAGAGGGCAGACAGGCAAAGAGAGACTGACAGAGATTGAGCAAGAAAGAGAGAGAGAGAGAGCTTTACCCAATAGCCATTGAGAAAACCGAGAACAAAGATAGCAAGGTAGAAATCTGTGAAAGAAAATCTGTTAAGAAATAGGGGAATAAATTTAAAGATCACCGATAAAAGTTATGTCTTTTTATTGAAGTTCAGTTTTGGATTAAACAAGCTGTTGCTGAAAGAAACAGCCCCGAAGAGTCGCACTTTTTAACCTGGCGAAAAGTGCACCTTTTTCAACTCTTCTTTTCATCATTTAAGGATGGAAGAGTCGCGCTTTTCACTAGCTGAAAAGTGCATCTTGGCCACTCTTCGGATAGTAAGAGAACGAGGGCCGTGTTGCTAATTGGGGTGGCAACACACAAAAAAATCAACCCTTTATCGACCTCCCCAAGCGACACCGTCGTCGTACTGTCGGTTCTCTAATTGGCAGTATTGCGAGGGTGGCGACACTGGCGCAGTCAGCAAGGGAAAAGCAGCTTGAGGAAATGTTAGATAGGACAATTGCTGCGTTGGATGAAAGGGATAATTATCAAATAATCAAGGTGGGTGGCGACACTGGCGAGTGGCGACACTGGCGCAGTCAGCAGGGGAAAAGCAGCTTTAGGAAATGTTAGATAGGACAATTGCTGCGTTGGATGAAAGGGATAATTATCAAATAATCAACCCTTTATCGACCTCCCCAAGCGACAACGTCAACCCTCAACCCCCAAGCGACCCGTCAACCCTTTATCGACCTCCCCAAGCGACACCGTCGTCGTACTGTCGGTTCTCTAATTGGCAGTATTGCGAGGGTGGCGACACTGGCGCAGTCAGCAAGGGAAAAGCAGCTTGAGGAAATGTTAGATAGGACAATTGCTGCGTTGGATGAAAGGGATAATTATATCGAGAGTAGGGAAGAAAGTGTTAGGGAATTGCAGGAAACTGTGAACCGTCTACGCGTGTTTATTGAGAAATTGCCGATTCCCCGCAGTCAAGAGTATCACGGTCCGACTCCCGAGGATCCCGTTAAAAAACGTTTTTCTTTTTCTCAGCCTGCTCAACAGGCAGACGAATTAGACGAGCCGTTGCATTCGGCATCCAAGTCTTCATTTCTAGGAAAAGGTGGGGATTATGGGGGTGAACAGCCGTGCAAACCCCGGGGATCGGGTATCCATAGCCAAGAAAAGACGGGTTTTGAATATGGGTATGAAGCTGATACAGAGGAGGAAGATAATTAGGAAGAACAATATCTTTCTGACGCCAAAGTGCGCGCAAAAAGTCCTAGGTTTCAGCATTTGTCAAGTCCCCGTGGTCCTGTTTTCTCTCGCTGTAGTACGCCCAAAGTCCCTGGTATAGATTTGCCTCCCATATTTCCGGAAGAAAAGGTCTCAGGTTTCGGGCACCGGCCTCCTAGTGAGAGATCAAAGCTGCAAGAATTTGCAAATCCAAGATCTGTTCCTGAAGAACAAAGGCATAGGTCAGAACCATCGCCTACTCGTTACAAAAGTCCAGGTGCTTTTAAACCCTATCATGAGGTTGCACCTGAATACGAGGGAAATGTAAATGTCATGCCCGGAGAAGTGCTAAGAAAATTTAATTCTCAGCCACAAAGCCGAAAAGACTACGTGGAACCAAAATTCACAAGTCCACATGCAGCAAATAGCATGACCATAGCGTTTCCGGTAGAGACAATCAGGAAACAAATAATTCTTCCCGATAAATATCAAGGAAACACACCGCTCTCTGACTATTTAGTCCATTTCGAGATGTGTGCTGAATTAAACGGGTGGTCTGAACAAGAAATGGCCAAGTACTTAGCCTTTAGTTTGAGGGGTTCTGCTCAGAAATTGCTGGGTACATTGCATGGTGAGCAGGTAAGAGATTATTTCTCGCTGAAAGCAGTTTTGGAAGAACGATTTGGTACCGAGGGACAGACAGCAATTTTCCTGGCACAGCTGTAGGGACGTACTAAAAAAGACAAAGAGTCCTACCAGGAGCTGTCAAGACGGCATATCGAGGATAGTTGCGAAAGCCTATCCCACGGCTCCAAGTGACATGATCAAAATTCTTACCCTGCAGCACTTTATCAAAGCCCTACCCAATAGGGAGTTGCGAATGCGCATTAAACTCGAAAGACTGAGAAGTGTGCGTGAAGCAGTTTTACTTGCGATTGAGTATGATGCGATCGAGAAGGCTGAGCAACAGAAAACTCCAGGTAAGAAATCGGTTAGAGAAATAAAGACCGAAACCGAGAGTTCCGCTAGCCAGCAGAGAGGTAAGAAAAAGGCTAAAGACAAAAGCAAGGTGCAATCCGAGCAAGAAGATAAAGGGGACAAGTCCAAAGGTTCGGGAAGTAGTGACATGAAAGCAGTAGCAGGTCAGTTGACCAAGCTTTTAAAGCAACTTGACCAGCAGATGTCAAAACTGTCCAGTGAAAAAGCCCAAAAACCCAAGAAGAAAGTTCCCCTTGATCAGGTAAAGTACTATAATTGCAACAAAATGGGACATTACGCGTCGTCTTGCCCAGAAGAAAAGCGTAAAGATAGCAAGACGCGTGTAGAATCCAAAACTGATCAGGAAAACTAAGCGAGACTGGTAGCGAGGTCCGTAGCCCAGTCTCAGAGAGTGAAATAGGACCTGTAAAAGAGCATTTCCTAAACTCAAGCGTGCTTCAAACTGGTTTGTCAGGTTTATATGTTAAGGGTACAGTGATAGGGACCGAGGTAGATTTTGTAACTGATACTGGGTCGTCTGTCACAAATTTATCAAGAAGAATTTTTGAGAAAATACCCAAATCAAACCGGCCTGAAGTGCGAGAATATCGAGATAGGCTGACTTTAGCTGATGGCAGTAATTTGCCAGTTGTTGGGGTAGTTGATTTGCTTATAATTCTTGAAACTACTGAAGTTGTTCATTCGACAGTTATTGCCGAAATCGAATCGGATGCCTTGTTAGGGATTGATTTCATGAAGGAAAAAGAGTGTGAATTAAATTATGGGGATGGATGATTCGTGGTGCAAGGTATCTCTCTGAGTTTCCGGGAAGAAACCGGAAAGAAAATGGCGTGTAGGATGACAGCGAGTGAATCTGTCGTTATTCCGCCACTTAGTGAAGGTATTGTACCAGGCTTAGTTCACCAGAGGGGTGAAATGGCTAAGTGTGCAATGGTGGAACCTGTATCGTCGTTGAGTAGTCATGGAGTGTTGCTGAGCAAGAGTTTGGTAGATCCCAACAAAGGTTTAGTTCCACTGAGAGCAATGAATCCCTATAACGAACCGGTAGTTTTGAACAAAAACACCAACATGGCTATTGTTCACCCTGTCATTGATATTCATGGGTTTAAAGACGGAAAAGATAATGCTTCCGCCGTTAACCAAGTTTCTCACGGAATCTCGGACGAGAATAGTGATAACGAGGTCAGGGGCGGTATACAGGGTCCTTTACCAAAGCATTTGCAAGAACTATTTGACCGTAGTTGTGGATCCCTAAAATTAGAACAGAGTAACCAGGTTAGGAACACATTGTTTAAGTTCCAAGGTGTGTTCTCTTCCGATCCGACTGATATAGGAAGAACTGGTATCGTCAAACATAAAATTGACACTGGGGATAACAAACCGGTCAGATTGCCCCCTAGAAAAGTTCCCATCCATTTACGAGAAGCCGTAGATAAGGAGATTGACAGGCTGTTAGAAATGAAAGTTATTCGGCCCTCCTCATCACCCTGGTCCTCGTGTATGGTGGTCGTTAGGAAGGCAAACGGAGAAATAAGAATTTGTCTAGACATTAGGGCTGTGAATGCAAGATCAAAGTACGATAGCTTCCCTTTGCCCCGTATAGATACTTGTCTTTAGAGTATGCATGGTTCCAAGTTCTACAATGTGTTAGATTTAGCCAGTGGTTTCCATCAGATAGAGCTTGACCCAAGAGATGCATGTAAAACAAGTTTTGCTGTGCCGGGTAGGGGGGCTTTTGAGTTTGAAACCCTTCCATTTGGCTTGCACTCAGGTTCTAGTACATGTCAGCGTTTAATGGAACTGATAATGGCTGGCCTTAGCTGGAAAATAGTCCTCATTTACATGGATGACTTAATAGTGTACGGCAAAACGTTTGAAAAAACGTTGGAAAATCTCGAACAAGTCCTTGACAGACTACTTCGGGCTAACTTGAAAGTCAAAACGTCCAAATGCATTTTATTCCAGCGGTCAGTATCGTTCCTAGATCACACTGTGTCCGGAGAAGGTATTTCCACTTGCCCTGAGAAAATTAGAAAGGTACGAGAGTGGCCAGTACCAAAGAATCTCACGGAAGTAAAAGGGTTTCTTGGCCTTTGTTCATACTACAAGAGCTTTATTAAGAAGTATGGAGACATTGCTAAACCCTTGAATGATCTGTCTAGAAAAGACCAAGAATTCGTGTGGTCAGAGAAAAGTCAGAGTAGTTTTGATGCACTGAAAGACATGCTGACCACAGCACCTATTTTGGCATATCCAAACGATGAAGGTCACTTTATCTTAGATACGGATGCGAGCAACCACAGTATTTCCGGTATTCTAAGTCAGGCGCAAGACGGCGTCGAGAAAGTCATCAGTTATTGCTCCCGTACTTTAAATAAGTCGGAGGTTAATTACTGTACGACGAGATGTGAATTGTTGGCAGTTGTGTATTTTGTACCGTATTACCAACACTTCCTGCTGGCTAGAAAGTTTCTCCTAAGAACAGACCATTCCTCTCTTCTCTACCTATTTAGATGGCGTTCGCCAAAGGGGCAAATCGCCAGATGGCTAGAGATATTGGGTCCATTTGATTTTGATATCAAACACAGAGCTGGGAAATTGCATCAGAATGCCGATTCCTTGTCTCGGATTCCATGTTCGCAGTGTGGAGAGGGAGTGGATTCTGAAGAATTTGAGTATGTTGAAGATAGGAGACAGAAAGCTAAAGAGATCTTGAAAAAGATCAAGAAAAACCGACCAAAGTCTAAGGAAAATGCAACCAGGGAAAATAATTTGGCACAGGGACACCAAACCAAACGGGTTAGAGGTGTTTTAGGATCATCAGAAAGCCAAAATGCTATTGAGAATTGCGTTCAAAGTATTGATCAGTTATCCAATTGTATTGATACAGTGGCTCAGACCGATGCAAAGTCTGGAGATGATCAGAGCCAAAATTCGAACTGGTTGAAAGGTTATTCTCCCGAGGATCTGCGAAAAATGCAAATGGAGGATAATAAAATTTCCTACATATTGGAAAAGTTTGAGAAAAATGAACCTAAACCGAGCTGGGATGAAATATCTCCCGAAAGTCCAGCCATCAAAGCATTATGGGCTGATTGGGAAAGATTGAAAGTAGAAAATGGGGTCTTATACAGGACTTTCTACAGTGAAAACAAGGTGGGAGAAGTTTGGCAATTAGTACTCCCAAGAATACTAGTCCCCGGTGTATTATCTGCATTGCACGATAGTCCGAGTGGTAGTCATGTGGGAGTTGACAAAACATTGGGTTCTGTGCGAAGTAGGGTGTACTGGTATGGTTTTAAGAGAGATGTCACAGACTGGGTTCGAAATTGCCATAAATGCAACTCGCGAAAGCCAAATCCAAACAAGAAAAACACCCCCCTGAAGCTTTTTCCTGTAGGAGCACCCATGGAAAGAATTGCCCTCGATATTTCCGGTAAATGGCCGAAAATCGAACGTAGAAATCAGTATATATTGGTTATTGGTGACTATTTTACAAAGCTTATAGAAGCATTTCCAATACCCAATATGGAAGCTGTTACGGTGGCAAATGTCTTGGTTAAAGAATTTATACTTAGGTACGGCATCCCACGTATGATTCTGAGTGACCAGGGTTCACAGTTCATGTCCGGTTTGTACCGAGAAATGTGTCAGTTGTTGCAAATTGACCAGGTTCGTACAACTATTTACAGGCCGCAGACTGATGGGTATATCGAACGGGTAAATGCTTCGATTGAAAGTCTACTTTCCCTTCTTGTGGATGAAAATCAGAGAAATTGGGACGAAAAACTAAGTTTCGTAATGTCTGCGTACAGAAACACGCCCCAAAAGGCCACAGGTCTTTCCCCCAATATGCTCATGTTTGGCCGTGCCACGGAAATGCCCCTTGATTGGATTATAGGCAGGCCAAAGACAGATTATTTCCCTAATGAACAGGCGTACGTCAAAGATTTAAGGGAAAAATTTGAGCAAGCCCATGAAATAGCGAGAAAGAACATTAAGGTGGCTGCAGAGAGACAGAAACGTGATTATGACGTCAGAGCAAAAGCCACTTCTTTCAGCGTAGGGACCAGAACGTGGGTACATATCCCTCGCAAAAAGTCTGGCTTTATCGCCCAAACTTATGTGCAAATGGCAGGGTCCTTTTACAATTATTGAAAGGATAGGGGATGTAAATTATAAAGTACAGTTAAATCCCCGTACTAAGCCAAAATAATGCACAGGGATAGGTTAAGACCTTATTTCGGTCCTAATCCGAACGTCAGTCTGCCGGTTGATAAAAGCAAATCTTCCCAGGGACAGAAACAGAATTCTGATTCTGAAACCCTTACGGCAGACGAACACACAGACGAACGTAAAACTGTGGGAAGTGATCCAAACTGTGATCAGAATCTAAGTATGGGAGGAGATTCTAAGATTGAGATCTCACAAGCTGATGACAGCTCGTCTAGCAGTGACTCAATTCCCCTTTGGCGTGAGTTCGTGAAAGCGAAATGGACAGATCCAAGTTCTGATGAGAAGAATTTGCCAATTTCGGGTGCGGGTGATCGCTAAGATAACGAAAATTCGGACGAAATAGGAAAATCTGACGATAAGCCTAAAGTGACGACCGATCCGGATAAAAATCGACCGATTGCGGTCGGTTCGGACAAGTTGCAATCGCCACTTAAAGCGCCACGACGCTCGAAACGATTGCGAAAAGCCCCGAAAAGATTTGCTGATTCTGATTAAAATGTAAATTTTGTACATAGAACATAGGGAGATACATAAAGTTGCTTAAAAACCCATCTTCCACAAGAAGAAAGAGTATGCTATTGCCTTGTTTGTTAGTTTAGTTGTTTGGACAGTCAGTGACTTCACATAAACAAGTGATACAGGAGTGTAACTGATTAAGTTTATGATCTCATTCCGGACTTCTAAGGTGTTCTACAGTAAAAGTAAAATGGGATGATTGTTGTCAATCTTAAAGTTATCAGGTACACGATGGTGATAGAAAATTGTTTATTGTTGGCACAAACACTTATCAGCTCCGTTTGGTAAACAGTTGTCAGATGTTTCGGGAAAATAACGACTTTTAAATGAAAATGTCGGAACATAAAAATGGAAGTTACTGTGCACAAACATTATTAAAGTTCAAGTAAAGGTTATCGAAGTTGACTGAACTCTAAAGTAGATGCTACCATAAGTAATGATGCGTCACCCAGGCATGCATGGATCTAAAGAAAAAAGTAGTCCGTCGTGGGATTTGTGTAAACTGGAAAGCTATTATTTTTTATGATTGACAGATGCCTCGCTTGGCTTGCGGCACATGCAAGTTAAAGTTCATTTGCCGCGATACGGAGACATTACTAAGGCATAAAAAAGAATGGCATGCTCCCAGGCACGCCCCCTGCCCTTTCTGCCACCAAACATTGAAAATTGAAGAATCTCTCTTGCGGCACCTTCTAACATGCAAGAAAAATAAATAATCATTTTATGTGGTTGCAGAATCCAACCAAGTCAACCATCCCAAAGCCAACCATCTCCAACCATGCGTCCTTTCAATCAGCCTTTATCATGTCGTGCGTGTGGCCTTACATGCAAAAGTTTGAAGGAACTCGAGGCACATCGGGAGAAGAAACACCCAATTACGGAATCAAATTTCTTCTGTCCGTTCTGTGAGTTTAGTGCCTCGAGTCGCTTCCACATGTTTGGCCACTTGACGTCATGCCATGGGACCCAGACTCTGAAGGAGGGTCTGACTAGGAAAAGCCTGCGCCGGGGAAAGCCTTCGTGTCGTCCACCGACACAACCGAGACAAAAGCCCCGGAAAGGAGGTGGACGAACCGGAGGAAACCCACAAACGTCCGGAAACTCCCCATGTGGATTTGGAGACGGACCAGGAAAAGCGCGAGGTGAAATCTCCAGGCCCGAAGGCGGAGATCCCCCCTAGAAAGAGACTGAGTCAGGCAGCGTTGTTCGAGGTCGAAGAAGCACAGGTGTGGGGCCACACACACACAAAGCGCCGGATAACGCACGCCGATGGCTCAGTCGAGGTGGTTGAGGAGATGAAGTTCGTCAACCCGGCCAAAAGAGAGGATTTCCCTTGCTGTAGTAGGGAAAACCAAATTTACATGTTTGTCAAATTCACCCCCTTTCACCAATTTTAACCCCTGCGACAACTTTTACTCTCGCCAAATCCGCTAAGAAGAGGATGTCAAGATAACATCATGCCCCGGTCCTTATACGCAAGGCAAAAGCGTATATAGTTGACGGGCGAAGATCTAAACACGATTACCCTGTTTGAAACTTGGGTTTTAAACAGGAAGACGTGGCTTTAACGTGCCTCGTAACAGTGATCTGGTTGAGAAAGAAGAGGAGGCTGAGAAAAACGTTTGGGGACATTTAAAAAGAAAAAAAAGTGTGATTAATACCTGGTGTTTCGAAAAAAAATATAATATATGTGTATGTTAATATATTTTATAATGTGTTTAAATATTGTATAATGTTCTCCCTCCCCCGAGGTGTTTTTAAGGGAAGGAGAGTAGAAAAAAATGCATAATATATGTATAAGTGACTGGTTCTGGAGGTTGGTTGGTTGTTTGGCTGGTTGGTTGATTGGCTGGTTGGTTGGTTGCCGCTTTAGCGCATACGGGAAGTGGCTTGGTGACAGTGAAAAGCCCCTGGACTTCGATTTTTGACTATTGATTGAAAAAAATGGCTGGCTCTTCAAGAGTATTGTAAGCTGTCATGCGTGGCTTACGGTTATTAGCAAGTGTATAAATGTACAAAGCACATAATGTACAGAGTGTACCATACAGTGTGTACCACATAGAGTACACCTTATAGAGTAAGGCGGTTCAGGCTTTAGTAAAAAAAAAGTTTTAAATACTTTGTTGATTTTGATGGGCATTTGCTAACACATCGTCATTTTAAACATTGTAGGATACGCATTCTTGCCTCTGTTCTCGAAAAAAAACGTTGGTAAATGTTGCAAGTTACTACGCACTCTTGGCTCACGTTAAAGAAAAAAAAAGTCCGAACCATGTTTGCATGTAGGGATAATGTAGGAAGCTACTGCCTATATAAAAAAAAAAACAAAAAAAAAAAAACACTAGTTTCGACTCTAGGTGCAAGAAAGCCTAACGCTTGATAAGGGTTTACCAGCAAAGAATACGTCTGATCGCGTCGAAACATTGAAAAAAAACCAAAAGTGTTTCGCCTCTAAGTCTAAGAAAGCCTGATGCTTGATTTTAATGGCTTTACGGCGAAAGAATGCGTTTGATTCATTCCATGGAGAAATAAGACGGGGCCGACGCCCATCACTTTTGGAAAGTCAACTGTGATAAAACGTATGTATTTGTGTAATTGGGAAAGAAAAATGTAGAAAAATGTCTTCTGGGGTCAGTCTGCAAGTGTGAAGGCAATCCGCCGAGTATCAAATGAGAAAATTGAGTTTTAGTGAAACCCCTTTAAATCATTTCTGGTTTGGTTCGCCATTTTAACATTTATATGGGGTTAAGAGGGGCTTTAAAGTTGCCAAATTTCTTATATATAGGCCGACAAGTTTAAATTAGTTGCTGACGAATGTTTCCTTATAGCTGTAAATCCAAATGTATGTATAAATGTATTAGAATGTGAGTGTATCTCGAGAAAATCGAGTTTTAATGATAGCATTTTCCCTGGTGTTTGGCCAGGTGCAATATTTTCACATTCATTCTAGCCATAGTTGGCTTAAAATGACTTTAATTTTCCCCGTGAGGACTCAGAAGTTTAACTTGAATAGATGTGAAAAGAATGTTAAGTAGAAATCTTAGATTTAGTTGATATTACGGAAAAATGTATTTCAAAAGTCACGAAATTTATGCTATGGTGCTTCTAAAATGGCCGGACGGCTGTGATCATGCATTTATACGTAGGGATAGTGAGAATACTCGCTTTTTTAGAGTAAATAATCACGTAAAAGTTTCATAAAATGCTTATTGGCAAGTATAAACTATAAAGTGTGTATTGCGGTATGTTCGCTACATATTTTAGTTAAAAAATGTATTTTTCTGATCATTTGGAGACCAACAGTTCGTAGTAGTAAGTGGGTGGAAAGATGGTCTAGCTTGCCGGAAAAGAAGCATGATAAGAATAGTCCTAGCTCGTTGTAATAAGCCCAGTGGTGTCAGAGAGTTAAAGAAAATGCATGTATAATTATATGTCTTTGACCAAGCATAAGTGCCTGAATTCTAGCGAGAAAGACAGCCCATAGTGTTAGCTTTGGCGTTAGGTGGTGACAGAGCCAAGGGATTTGCCTATGGAAATGCTAATGGGATCAATAAGTGGGTCGCTATGTCAGCTGTTTTGCTGGATTTCTGCCAAATTACTTCATACAACAAGAAAGAAACGGGGATTTTGGCCTATTTAAGAGTTCAATTTTTGTCATTTTCAGTGAAGATTATAGTAAACTAGCATGGTGATAAAATAGAAGAAGGCTTTAGGTATGAATCTCTCAGAGTGGGGATAAAATGGTTTTGGCTGAGTACTATAATTTGGCCAGAAAAGTAGACTAATTTACTGGGTTTTGGCATAGCTTTTCCGTAAAGGGCTCGTATGTGTCACTTATGTGTTATTTTTGCATCTTTTACTCGCTACGGGTTCTAGTGTTGCTGCCCGGAAATTTCCGGAATTTTTGCATTTAAATTTTATATTAAAATCAATCAAATTCCTTCCTTATTAGTACGATAGTGTTTATATAATTGAAACTAAGGTTTCTTGGGGCTGAAGAATGGTAGGTCTTTGAAAAGTATTGTTAGAAATACAGTTGCTTAAATTTCGTCGATTTTCGTGAGTTCTTCCGGTGCGCTCACTTTGTAAACAAAACAGTGAGAAAGTTGAAAGTTTTAATAATCTTATAATTTTAATAGTTAATTAGGGTTAATTGCTAATTAGGTACTGGTTTGGGACAGAGTGCTTGTTACTATTTACTTTCGTATACGGAAGGCTATGGTAGTTGAATGATAATGGGTAAATAGCACTCAACCACATGATACACGATCTCTGACCGGTATCACAGCTAAGTTCGCCATGAAAAATACTAATTTTTGGCTATTTCTCATTTTTTCGGTAGTCAGTTCATGGGCGACAATAGGAAAATTCATTAAAAAAATTTGGTAAAATCTCGTCTTTTTCGTAACCAGCATTCTGGCGTAGTACTGGCTCCAAGTCAGCTTTTCTTTATTTTAATTGGTATATTTCTCTATTAGGATCGCTCTATGGAGCTAGTATAGTACGGGGTTGGCAACACAAAATTGAGATGAATGTAGATTAGTGCTTGAAGTACGCGGTTCGTAGTCCCCGTATTTTAAGTTTTAAGAAGAGGAGAGTGTGAGAACCCTAGGGTTGTCGCCCTCTTTCTTTTATAAATATTTTGGTTAGATTTTTTAGAGATTTTCAGAATACGCGCCTGGCTAGGTTTCTGGACGCGACCATCGAAAAATACGGTCCCATTGGCTTGGCAGCATAAAAAAATAGGCCCCAAAACTCTCCCGGCTGCCAACGACCCGAGACCCATTCCCTTTTCAGGCGATGATTTTCGGAAAGAGCTCCACCACTATCTTCGTATTTTGAATATTTTCTTATGATTTCTTTATAACTGATTAGCAATGTTGTCATGTCCAGATTCCTCCGCGGGTCAATTCGGTTTCTCATTGGCTGTGTGGGGAGTCCCTCTCTGGATAGCCGGGGAATAAAAACTCCCCGGCGAGGTTGGAGAGGGCAGACAGGCAAAGAGAGACTGACAGCGATTGAGCAAGAAAGAGAGAGACAGAGCTTTACCCAATAGCCATTGAGAAAACCGAGAATAAAGATAGCAAGGTAGAAATCTGTGAAAGAAAATCTGTTAAGAAATAGGGGAATAAATTTAAAGATCACCGATAAAAGTTATGTCTTTTTATTGAAGTTCAGTTTTGGATTAAACAAGCTGTTGCTGAAAGAAACAGCCCCGAAGAGTCGCACTTTTTAACCTGGCGAAAAGTGCACCTTTTTCAACTCTTCTTTTCATCATTTAAGGCTGGAAGAGTCGCGCTTTTCACTAGCTGAAAAATGCATCTTGGCCACTCTTCGGATAGTAAGAGAACGAGGGCCGTGTTGCTAATTGGGGTGGCAACACACAAAAAATCAACCCTTTATCGACCTCCCCAAGCGACACCGTCGTCGTACTGTCGGTTCTCTAATTGGCAGTATTGCGAGGGTGGAGACAGGAGATCCTGCGGCATGCTTTGTGCTAAACAAAACTCTATGCAAAACATGAAGGGCTCTTAAAACCACAAAATTCAAGGTTCTTTCATTTAGCTAAAAAGCATTCAAAGTGTATGTGACCGCAGAGGTCGAGAAAAACATCAAGACAATCGATTATGCGTGTACTTAAGATGATGACAATGGCAACGACAACGGTAAACCGAAAAAGAAACGAAAACAAAAGACGATTATTAGTAATAATGAAATAAACATATTGCATCAATATTCATCATGACATTTTACCGAAATGTTACATTTGAAAATAATTACACCTTTGTGACATACACATTCATAATTTAAAGGGAAATGCGGGTATTTCTGCGCCATCTACCGACCAAAATGCGCATTACATTGAATATCGCTGAGTTTGAATCCATGTTTACACAGTATAAATAACTACTAAATCCGTCTAGATCGAAAAATTATTTTCAAAGACAAATATGGTCGTGTCCAGAAATGGTCTGTATTGATATTTTCTTCCTAGAAGGGCCTGTGTTGATATATTGTCCATTAAAATCATATTACACTGTTTTAACATTATATTTATCCATTGAGTCAATGGGATTTTGTCAATAAGATTGTATAATTCTCTCATTGATACGGTGACACATATTTTTTATTTGCTTAAAACATTTCGTATGACATGTTCTTCAAACAGGGAAAAAATGAGGCAATTGTCAATTGTGATTATGTGTGAATTTTGCGTTTTGATTGAAATTTCTTGGTTTTCCCAATGGTTTCTATAGTAAAAGTATGCGACCTCTCAGCGTCTTTATTTCTCTTATAACATCGGTGACCCCCCTTTTTCTTTTCAATTTTTGAATGTATACCCTCAAAGCATTAAACTGTGAAAGTATGAAGGAAATGTCAATTGTAGGTGAGATACCCGCATTTCCTTTTAACGCATTAAATACATAAATATTAAATAATATAATATAAAAGGTAAAAGATAGCGTTTAAATCTTACCGACAACAGTCCTATCTTATCCCCTAAGGTACAGAGCAAAGGAAACAAAATATTGAGATATTGACGTAAAAATTACCGATATATTTAAACTATCAAGACCATTTTGATAAACGTGCACGAAAATAAAATACTAACTGACTTAAAAACGTTGCGCCAAAGGATTTAAGAAATCAAATAAACATATTCATTGAACAAGGAATAAATCAAATCAACTGAATATGTGTCAGTTAAACAGATTAAATGTACCTTAAAATAGCCATACAAAATACAGGGTGTTTTAAAGGTAAATAGAGAAAAACATGTTACCGATATCTGACACATGGCTTCCCAAAACTTAAGATTTTTTTTTTTCATAAGTTAGCACGTGAAACAGCTTATACACAAATAACCGACGTTTTCCGGAGGGGATTTCTCTGGATACAATCAAGCAGTAGCCAGCCGAATCAACTTTGCGACAGGACGCTCCAGAACCGATTGCACATGGACGCGTTTTCCGTGTTTGTCAAGACGACGATCATCACATACAATTTAAACACATCTAACCAAACCGTCGACCGATTTGAAGACTTCTGAAACGCGGGCAATGCTTCATTTATTTCTAGCTACATTTTCGTCCTTTAGCAAGACGATATTTCCGATTTCGAGATTTAAAGCTTCATGAGTCCATTTCTTCTGAGCTTTCAAAAGGTCTACGGCCTCATAACGAAAGCGAGACCAAAATACTTCGAATAGATGTAACCTGCGCCATCGTTCCACCGAATACAGATCGGCTTCAATGAATTCGAAAAGGGGAGCAACAAGGGGAGAAAATTTTGAGGTATAGTAAATGATTTGGGGTTAATGGTTCCTGCGCTGACGGGTTACTGATGATTTCAAGCGACAACAGCTAACCATTAAGAATGGCAATAACTTCTGGAAAAAAGGTTCGAAGCAATTCGTCATCCAGTATATGGCTAGTAGGACGAAGGAGGTTACTAAGTATTGAACGCACTGACTGAATGAGGCGCTCCCACACTCTTCCAGAATGACAATCACTTGGAAGGATAAACCGAAACTCGAAGTTTGCTCTACTATTGAATAAAAATGTTCGAACCTTTTTATCGCGAATCTCGGACCAAGCCCCAGCCAACTCGTTGTCGGTCCCACAAATTTAGTGCCTTGGTCAACATGTAATAATTAGATTGGCCAATGGACAAACACACATCGATGTAATGCGTTAATGGATGAAGATGGCGTTAGCGAGTTTGTTGTTTCTAAGTGAATGGCACGTGAGACAAGACATGTGGAAAGGACAAAAAAACCATGACTACGTCCGTGAGTGGGATCATATTTTTCAATCGATCGGCAGGAAGATCTGCCGTTTTCTGTGTGACAGGCGAAAATCTAGTTTTTCTGTATGCACACTCTTTCGTGGCTTTGCAGAATCACAAGTCGAGTAAAGTGGTGTGCCTTTGGCAGTTATATCTGGTGTTTTAAACCGCCTGGCAGAAGGGATTTGCCTAATCTCCCATCAACTCGTATTATACCTACCAAGTCAACAGACGGCTGCAGTTTGTTCAGTGGTTGTTTCCTAAACAATGGGTTAGCACTAGACAAAGTGTGTAGTTCATCGGCAAACGCTTTACCTTGCACAAAGCCCACTAAAGCATTTTCGGCGCATTACAATTCCTCAGACCTTAGATACTCATGCTGACTTTTGTATGTAATACGGAAGCACCAAGGAATCACGCGTATCAAGAATTTCAGCGATGAGAACCGTTCACTAAATGAAGGTCGCTGAACTGTATCCAAAGTCTGTGTTGCAAACAACTTAGCCATCTATACGAGAGAAGCTGAGAGGCTGAACAGTCACGAGATGCAACATCGGCTATATTTTTTGACGAAGGCATATAATTCAATTGACTGGAATTCGTGTGTGTTTGAATAAAGCCGCACAAAAATGTAACATCACCTTGACGAATTGGTGATATATCTGACATATATATAACTTCACTGTCACTCCAGAACACATGAGATTTTCCACTTGCAAATAAACTTTAACAGCCAACTCGGCTGCACATAGTTCTAATCTGGGAACAGTAGGAGGCTTTATAGGTGCTACTCGAAGGTTTGCCATAGCGAGTGACCCGTGAATAAAACCATTCTATCCAACACATCGAATATAAGACGACGATGCCAAACCCGAATAAGCTACTATCAAAAAAAAATGTGAAACTCGACCGAAAGGAGGGTGAATGTCGGTTTCATGCATCGCATTATCCAAAGACGAGGAAGTTGTTTGAGATCCTCTAACCATAGTTTCCACTGACGCTATAATTCTGTTGAAATGGGCTCATCCCACCCAATGCCGAGAAAACACAGTTGCTGTAAAATGCGTTTACCCGATAAGGCAAAACCGAATGGGTCGTACATTGACATTACAACAGACAACAGTTCTCGATGAGTAAAAGGCTTGTCCTTGACATCGGCCTTAAAGAAGAACACGTCGTCGTGAGTGTTCCATTCAATACCTTGAACCGTCTCAATCGGTAAACTATCAAAGTCAAGATGAACGTCTCGCAAACGTAAAATCTACTGATCTCAAAACTTTCTTTGAATCTGAGACAACCTTACCTTTCTTGCACAGAGCAACCGTCCTTATGATCACTGCTTCGTCGACCAACGACACGGACTTCAAGCCGACACCGACGTAGTTGTAAATAAAGTTCTTCACGTCATCACCAAACTCCGGTGAATAATGAGATTCGATAGCTTTGCTTTCATATTTTGTGCAGCTAGGTAAACTAGTAGCACCAAACAGGTGTATAGACATGCGCAACTGAATGGTTTCTCACTCGAGACGTTTTTCACGAAACTACAGAAACCATAGAAAAACCTGCTGCTCTGGTGGCATCAAGAAGCAACCGAATAGTTTGGCTATGTCGCAGGTAAGCTCCACGAGCTCTTTGCGAAAACGACATAACAATCCAAATAAACGTTTGGTTAGGTCTGGTCCTGACCACAAGCAGTCGTTCAACGAAACACATTGGTGACGAGCAGAACAGTCAAACACTACTCGCAGTTTTGTCTTGATGGCGTTGACGATTCCGTGGTTTGGAATAAACCAGACGTTTAGTGCATTATATTCCGACTTAGGAACTGGTTAACAATATCCCTGATTAATCATATTCTTTACAAACTTCACGTATTCTGAAACGTAAAAGTTGTCTTTCCTCATTCCGTTCTTCAGACATTGGAAGCGCAGATATGCTTGAGTAAGGTTGTTAAAGAGACCAGGGTGCGATGACTTGAATGGCATTGGCATTTGGTAAAAGCCGTCATACAGCTGCACGATGATGCGACAAATTGTGTCGAGAAAGTCTCCCTGGCCCTGAGGAGCGGTTTGAAAATCCGGATCGAGTGCTCTAAGCATGTCTCTTAGTGAGAATAATTCCTTCGAGCGACTATCAACCGCAAAGGTCACATTCTTATCAGTGAGATACGGCGAGGTCATAATGCGATAGCTATATGCCTGACTGGGAATGCGCAATTGGCCAATAATACCAACAATCCCCAAGCCCAATTCCGTACGTTGAGCAAATGGATCCGAGGACTCAGGACAAGAAACGACCTCGCGAAGGCATGAGAGCCTGAGAACAATTTTCGCCAAGCAACTGAGAAGCGTCTAAGTACGCTATACGCATGAGTTTCTTGGCTATAGTCTGCAAATGTAGCAACTTTTGTGTCATGGATATAAGTAGTTAGAAAAAGGTGTTGTACTGCAGGAAGTGACGTCAGACCCCCCAGGCGACGCTTCTTCCACCATCTGTCTATCATTGTGAGGGACCTCCCTATGGCATACCATGGGGACCCCCCCCTGGGCGACGTTTCTTCTACCATCTGTCTATCTTTCTGTAGGTACCCCCCACCCTATGGCATACCATGGGATCCCCCCTAGGACATGATTCAGCAGCCTTTATAAGCACATGGTGTGTGCACAAGTGTCTTATTCTTGCTGTGACTGCTGTTGGATACACATGGAAAAAAGGAAGTGAAAACATCTGCTCTTGCTGTTGTTGGATATACATGGAGAACAAGTGAAAGATTGGCTGTTCTTTGGAATACACATAGGAGACGAAGTGAAAGATTGGCTATTCCTTGGAATACATATGGAGAGGAAGTGAAAGGTTGGCTGGAAAACATATGGGGGAGGAAGTCGCAAAGATTCGTGGTAAGTGACATTCTTTTTTTGGACACTATGTGACACTATGTGACATTATGTGACTATGTGGCACCCTGCGACACTATGTGACACTATGTGGCACCCTGTGACACTATGTAACACTATGTGACTATGTAACATCATATAACTATATGACTATGTGACACCGTGTGAGGACTTTGTAAGGGTTATGTGAGACCAATTAGTCTAAGTATGTATGTCATTATCAGATCGTTCACCAGACCTGCCCCTGTGGCCCAGTGTGCAGCGCTTGAGACTCGTGGGCGGAAGATAAGTGGTTCCATCCCACCTATAAACCACCATAACTTTTTGTTTTTTTGTTTTTTGTTTTTTTTGTTTGTTTTTTGTTTGTTTTTTTTTTGTCTTTTTTTAACGTAGTGGCCATATTTCTATGACTATTTTCACTGGTAATATTTAATTAGTCATATTTCAGTGGTTCTATTACAGTAACCACTCACACACATACAGCGTAGGAATAAGTATATGAAAGACCACAGACCGTGGGAACGATCAATAAATTTGAGAACATCAAAGGCTTAGACCGTGGGAACGATCGATAAATTTGAGAGCGTGGGAACGATCAATAAATTTGAGAAGGAATGAGATTTTACCCCATGCCAAGTCTGATGTTATGTTTTATGTTATAGTAGTGGGAAAACGGGAGTTCTAAAGCACATTTGACAAATTTAGTTTTTGGAAAACATATGATGTATAAATAAGTTTCAACATTTTACCATGCTACTTATTCGAATGCTTTCAAGTCATAGTAGGGGAAAAATGATACTATTAAACCAACTTTAACAAATTTAGTTTTTGACAACATATGATGTATAAATTAAGTTTGAACATTTTACCAAGCTTCTTATTCGAATGCTTTGAAGTCATAGTAGTGGAAAAATGATGCTTCTAAACCAACTTTAATAAATTTAGTTTTTGACAACATATGATGTATAAAATAAGTTTGGACATTTTACCATGCTACTAATTCGAATACTCTAACTTCATAGTAGTGGAAAAATCAGGATTCTAAACCAACTTTAACAAATTTAGTTTTTGACAACATATTATGCCATGGTATGCGGGAAAATTTGAGATTTTTGCATATTTACACGTTTCAGACGATTCTACCACTTGGTTGTTTGGTTGGTTGTTGGAAAATGGGAAGTGAAAATGTGGTTAGTTATGTAGGAAGACTGCGCCCATTCAAATATGTATTCGAATGGCAAAGCCCCATTCAAAGACGTGTTCGAATGGCAAGCCCATTCAAGCATGATCAACATGTTCAACATGTTGTTCAACATGTTCAACAAGTTGTTGTATATAAAGCTATGTTTAAAGACTTTCTCATCATTTGAAAAGTGTAGGTTGAACCTAAAGGATGTATAAATGCAACATTTGTTCGAAATCTTACAATTGGCCACAAAGTCTAAAAAGACACTTAAAGGTTGCTCATATTTCAGACGTAGATGAAGAATCGGATATGGAAAACGCTGTAAAATTACCTTTCACGGAAATTTTAGATGAGTCTTCTATGGAAAGTCAAAGCGCCAACATGGCTGAAAAGAATGCACATGCTTGTACAGAATGTGGTGCATTATACAACAGCGAAGAAGGTTTGCTCAAATGAATGGAGCAGTTTGGTAAGGATGCTGATGACAGGAGTTCTGAAAGTGAGTCAGAAACAGACTCTGAAAGTGAATCAGAAATAGACTCTGTTTGGCGTGATATGGTTCAAGAAGTCTACGATGAATATGGTGAAAAATGTCAAGAAAAGGTTTTAGAATATGAAGAACAAGGACTTGAAGATGCGCGTAAAATAGCAAGTGATGAACTTGAACCAATTTATAAGCATGGACTAAAACAACTGTTTATGAGACTATTCAAATACACCCAACCACTAGAACAAAGCCAACATTATCAAAGGATTTTAGAAGACTTTAATTACTTTGTTGAAGAAAAACATTATAAGTATTCAGAGGCACTAAAGGCGGCTATAAGGAAAAACAATGCATTCTTTGAACAGCTACCAGATAAGGAGGGCAGCAGTGATGAAGAAAGTGGCATGGACAGTGAGGTGCAACAGAGTGAAACAGATGAAGAAAAATAGTCTTATTTGACTAAACTTTATAATAAAGACTTTGTAAATGTTGTAATATTTTATTAACTCAAGCGTTGTGTATTAATATATATCTTGCTTTACAACATATGAAGTCGCGAGAGGCTAAGTTCCCTGGTGCGGTGTGAATTTACCGTAAACCATATATCATATATCATATATTATGTATTAAATTAAGTATTGTATTATTATTATGTATTATATCCAAGTATTGTATTATTATGTATTATATTCAAGTATTGTATTATTATGTATTATATCCAAGTATTGTATTATTATGTATTATATTCAAGTATTGTATTACTATGTATTATATTCAAGTATTGTTTGAGGAAAATAAAAAAGTTGAAAAGCATCATATATGTTTTTATTGAATATTACAAATATACATAATTTTTTATGATAAAAACAAAAAATATTTCAAATACATATGATGTTAATACATGTGCAGACTCACAAGAACTTAATAAATTTGTAAATTTATAAAAAAAACTGACTTCACATCAACATAGATAATGTTAATTTCATAGTCTGCATATGAAGCATAAAGACAATTTTATTTAAACTACATATCAAATGTACATGTCCATTTGGGTTAAAGCTAAGTTTCAAGTTCTTGTTAAGCCTCAAAAACTTCGCTCCAATCTTCTGCACTGAAGGTGATGAAATCATAGCATCCACTAAGCTCGTCATACTGTTAAAACTTTATACAGTCGCCTCGCTCAATGACTTTCTACTCACCATCTTCCGACAGTCACTGCATTTATACACATCCATTTTCTGAAGCATGAGATCCACTAACGTCATTTGTTTCTTCAGCATTTGCCAGTCTTTCAATGACAACAAAATTTCCTTCTTGGTAGGATATAGCCTCCCAGATGCATGATTCGTAATATATTTACGAATGTTAACTATCACTTTCTGTTAATATTTCACCAATTTAATATATGTTTCTCCATTAATGGGTATCCTAACCGATAAATCGTCTACACACATCTTCTTCATAGACTTTGTAGTGGCAACTTTAGGCTCCGGTTCACAATGATAGACAGATGGTAGAAAAAACCTCGAAGGGGGGTCTGACGTCATTATGACGTTACTTCCTGCAGTAGAACACCCATTTTCCAACTATTGATATACACGGAATGTGCGATTTGTCAACCGGCATGGTTTTATGAGAGTACAGTGGAGACAAGTTTATCACCATGCCAGACCCTACACCACGCACTGCTTGGTTACTTATCCTGTGACATCGGATAAATTCGTAGGAGGAGTGCATAGAACTCAAAGACAAGTGTATCTGAGGGCCAATCACTTCCCAAGTGATGGTATGTAGAATCCAAGACGAACGAAGAAGCATGGCGTATGTCATGTGGTTGCATCTAAAATTACCTTTATGAAAAAGATAAACGGGTACTATCAAGCTGCGGATAGACAAAACTGTCGCAGTGCTTGAACAAGTAGTACCGCCATTTGCCTGAGCCAAAAACATTGGCGAAGGGACTTGTGCCGCGAGCTGAAACGGAGGCGGCATGGTAGTTACCGTTGACGCCGTAGGAACAGCAGCATTCTTACCCTGCTGCATAGGTGGTGAATGTGATGAGACGAACACCATGCAACGCAGTTGGATGTTGCTTAGAGCACTCAGTGCAAGTTGCTCTAGCTTTCCAGTCGCGACTATTATAGCCTGGGCGAAGACACGATAAGCATAAGTACTTTTTTAACACTTTGCTATTACTATGTACTACTCGATCAACATAAAGCACATTAAACATATATACCATTTCAAACCTTTTTCTTTTTTTTTTTTTCTTTTTTTAAATGATACAGTGTAAAGTATCTAATTTTTTTTGGTTTCTGTGCACCTTAGGATACAATATCTTTTCAATTGTTACTGCATGTTTTAAATATTTTAAGAAACGGTAGAAATAAACCTCTTTATCGGCGTTATTATATTTTTGAATATCCAACTTGGCTTGAAGGAGAACATAATCAAGAATGAATCTTACAGCTCCTATTGTTTCCTTTTTTAGCAACCCTAGTATTTTTATTCTAGTATTTAAGATAATCTGATGAGAGTTCTCTAAAATAGTTTTATTCAACCATTTTTTGAGGATTGCCCCAAAAAGGTTTAAACTATAGCATGTCGCGAAGGTGTGAATTAAATCTGTGACATAGATGCGTCAAATTTAGCAACGATGTAATCAGAAGCATAATTTTTGTGTATAATTTTGTGTAAAAACATGCTGTTTTTGGTGTTTCTTGTTAGGTACTCGGTCTTTAAAAATATTTCTTTCCATCCCAGCTCTTGAAGATTTATATCTGAATTGTGCCATCGTCGTATACAGCTAGGTTCAACTTGCTTTTGTTTTATAAAATACAGTACAGCGATTTCGAGTTACACTTAATTACATCAACACATAAAATATCAGTCATCAATTCATTCCTTGGAGCGATATTTTGCCAAATCTGATGTATATCTTTTTATGTTGTGATATCATAGATTTCCATTCGCTAGGAATCGCATTAATAAGGCCCATAATTGTTATAATATTTAGTTCAAGTTTATACTGGTATTTAATTTTAAACGGATTTATAAAGGTACCCTGTTCTGTTATTAGATTACCTACATAGGATATTTTTTCTTCCATTTCAGTGTAAAAAACAGACTTATTCTGTATTAAGATATATTGATTGTGCCAAAGGCACTGTTTCAATATACTGTGAACGTTAAATGGAGGGTTTTTCAGCAAATACGATCTGTCTAATAATTATCTGTAAAAGGCTGGTATGTCTTTCGATAGTTTATCTACATTAAGGGATAAATTGAGAATTTCCACAAGTTAAGTTTTGGGCAAATATAGTTTTAAAAAATTGACACTAAGAGAATTTTCATGTTCAATTAATCCTTTGACCCAAGTTAACTTTTGGGTGTTCAAAAATGATAGATAGCCCAAGCTACGGAGGTCGCCATTTTTGTAGCTTGAATTAATACGCTTCGATGTGGTTTTTTTATCCCATATAAAGTTTTTAAATTCATTAGTTCTGTGATGAACCAATCTGGGGTTTCCATTACATTTATTACATACAATAACTTCGGCAACAAAAGGTTTTTTATTATTGTGATTTTTCCTTTAAGTGAGAGATAATATTTCGACCAAGCACATAATGAGTTTTTCATTTCTTTTAGTTTATCTCTTAAACCTCAGTTGTTTCATATCATATTATATCATTGAAATATCTAATACCTAGCGAGACCACATCCCCTTCAGAATACTTTATGCGGAAGGGCTTTTTTCCGGGTACTTAATTCTTTGTTTGCCAACTTGTAAGATTTCAGTCTTATCCAGACTCACCTTCAAGCCTGATGTGAATTAAAACAGCACGAACCAATTTAAAGCATTTTGGGTTGAGAGCACATCAGTCAATAGTAACGTCGTATCATCGGTTAATGAGCTAATTTTAGTTTAAATGCAATCTAGTTTTACTCCTTTCATATGTTTATTACTGTTAACTGCACACGCAGACTTTCAACCGCTCTTATAAAGAGTAACGCTGAGAGGGAATCACCCTGTCTGACACCATTTAAAATTTTGAACGCCCTACTTGTGGTCCCATTGTTGATTATACAACTTTCTATGTCAGTGTAAAATATCTTTATCCAGTATCTAATATTGGGGCCCAAATTAAAATATTCCATTTGTCTAAAAATTTCCAATCTAATTTATCAAAAGGTTTTTCTAAGTCTATGAATAAGAGGAACACTTCTTTTTGTTCTCTATTCAAATGGTCTATGCAATCTATTAGTGTTCTTATATTTAGTCCTATATATCTATTTTTGATAAAGCCGTTCAGGTTTGATAAGTTTTGGGAGAACTTTTTAAAAACTATGCGCTAAAATTTGAGTTAAAATCTTCATGTCCACATTTAATAGACTTATGGGGCGCCAGCTTTTTTAAATTTGTCAGATCTTTATTCTTTTTTGGGATTAAGCGTATAATTCCTCTTTTTTGTTTAACATTCAGATGGCCCTGTACGAAGCTGTATTTTTAAGACTGTAATAGCGTGTCCAATATATCTTCCCAAAAATTTCATGAAATTCTTTAGACATCCCGTCTGATCCGGGGGTTTTATTAACGCCCATGTTTTAACTGGTTTATATAATTCTTTTTAGTAAATTCAGAGTTTAAATAAAGTTGATCTATAGTGGATATTTTATTTTAACATTCTTTATGAAAAAAAACGATAATAAAATTGATCGTTAACGGCAGGATTAACAGATTACAGTTGTTCATAATAATGAGCGGCTTCTTCTAAAATGTCTTTCTGTTTAGTGAACTAGATTCCCCTATTATTAACAATTTTTGTTGTATTTTTATCATAATTCTTTTTTTTTTTCAATATTGTAAAAAAATTGAATTTTTTTCATAGGTATCAATAAAGTAGGCCTTACTTCTTATATAATGACCCATTGTTTCTACTGCCTCTGTTCTTTCTAATTCCAATTTACAATCTTTAATTCGGTACAACGTGTACTCTGGGTTATCGTTATTATTGCGGTTCAGTTCTTATTCTAGCATGTGGAGTTTTATTCAAGCAGATTTTTATTTTTTGTTTCATTAGCGGCTTTTCGTTTTGAGTAGGAGAGCGTAAATTTACGGAATTCATACTTCATGTACTCCCATCTGGTATGGGGGTCCAAGTTGGTGGAACTTTCTTTTACTTCACAAGCAAGGATTTAATTTGCCTTGTATAGCCAATATCTTGCAGTAAATTTGTATTAAATTTCCACCAGCCTGGCCCCTCTCTTCTTCTTGACATCTAATCGATAAGGCTAATATCACTGCGCTATGGTCTGACCTGAAACCCGGAACAATATCTACTTTTGTTATATCATAGATCACTCGACGCAATCCAATAGCCCAATCTAGATTGTATTAATACCGGTTTCGCACGCTGCCATGAAAACCTTTTAATATCACAGCTTTTTTATTCTCAAAAGATCAATCATGTTGCTCCATAATTTCTTTTAATCGCTCAACCCCGAGGTAAGTCTTCGAGGACGTTGGAGTTTTATCGAGTGAGCCACCTAAGATAACATTTAGATCTCCGCCTATTACCAATTTATTTTCAATCTTTTTTCTATTAGCTTATCGAGTAGATAAAAAAAGTTTACTTGTTCAAGTTGACACACTGGTGTATCTACCTTCCGTATCAATCTCAATGTTGAAGATATTTATAACATGTATATTTTTATGATACTTAACACACCTTTACTTGCAGTGTTACCATGTGAAAAACTCATATGATCGTTTTTCCTAAATGTAGCCCATTTATTTTCCCAGGTTTTGGTTTCTTGCGCACAGGATTGAGTTTCCTGTAACATAATGATGTCAAAATCGCCCCCTTTATGGCTTTTTACCCAGTGTAAAGTCTCCTCAAGTTTTCTCATATTTCTAAGACCACGATAATTTTGAGAAGTTATTTTAACTTCCTTTCTACATAATGGCAACTGCCAACGTGCTTACAGTAAGAACTCTCATCTCTTGTGAAATACAGCAGCTCTCTTTTGAATCGAAAGACGGAACAAGTAAAATAAACAAACAAACAAACGTCACACAAAAAAGCTGAACATATACCAATATACGAGCCGTCAGTCATACAGCCGTTTACTAGAAGATCAATAATAACTTAGAAAAAAAAAAAAACAAAACACAGCATCGGTGGTGGGATTCGAACTCACGGCCTCTTGCCCCTCAGACGTGCGAGTTACCCGCTACACTTCAGGGCCTTGCAAATAAAAACCTGAACAATATCTGAGTGATAATTGTAACTTTTTAACCTAATATCAGCAGTTCAACCATCCGTTACTTCACCGACTAAGCGTAAGTACTTTGACCTAATTAAGTCAAGACTATCACCAATCATTTTGCGACACTTACTTTATCATGCGTCTCTTTACAGAACAAGTAACTGTTTGAATGGGATCTTTCTAATTCATTCCGATTCGAGTTAGTGTCATTCCGATTCTTAGTCTCCGATTGGAATTTGGTGTTAAATGAGCGAACTTTGCAATCACCATGTTTCGTGACGCCCGCTTTAGAAGCTAAGTCATTTGAAAATGTTGCGTTTTTGTCTTGAATCTCACACTGCCAATGCAAGTAATAGAATCATTGTCTATATTGCTATTGTGAACCACGGTGGAAACCCTCTATGGTAGTGCGACGGAATCTCTGTTGTGAATTCTAGGCCACGACTCTAGCTTGGAAGCTTCGCCTATAACGAATTCATCTCCTAAACGATTGTTCAGTAGTTCCATGACTCTTTCAAAAGCTGCAGAGCTGCTGATCATGAAAAACTCTTCACACACTCTTTAACTTTTCAAGACAGACAACGTCTAAGTTAATGGATTGGTTCCTCTCGAGGAACACCTCTGCTGGATATGAACATGTTAAATGTATTACGCTATTCGGAATATTCCAGTGGGTCCTCGGAAAAGACACTGGGCTGAAACACGCGACAAGGCTAAACTAGATAGCTCATAAATCAGTCGATCTTGAGATACTTACGAAGTACTGAATGAGGGAGAAGCATTGGGTTCAGAAGACCGACCCCCAAAGAGCGGTTGAAACATCGAGTCTAACAGCTGAAGCAGCAGCAGGCTTAGCACTAATGCTGCGTATAGATTCAGTCTCAGATAATGCATTGCTTATTTGATGGCCAATGTCTGAAAGTATGCGAGTAGTGACAGAATCTAAGTCATCATATTTGTCACCGATAGCTGCTTCGAGAGTGTCTCCACACAGTTTTTCAAGCGCTTCAAAAAGAACAGATAATTCTGTCATGGATACTTAAAGACTACCTCTAGCGATACGAGCATTTAAGGTACTCAAGGCTTTTTGTGTCAGAAACCGAGAGTACGAACGTATAAAAGAATTTGTTGACCTAGCTTGGGATTTGAAGCATTTTGTCAAAAGATCAATTTTATACTGAAGACCTTTTTCAGTGGGACACAACTCACGATCTGAGCGACGAGGTTTGACCTCAAAAGTACCCGAATCCGGTACGGAAGTAGTATTATTTTTCAGCCATTGTATCTTGAGTGTATTTACCACCAAGTAAAAATTGCAAATAACGAGAAAGCGAATCTGAGTACATTTGGCAACTTCCATTCAATTAAAAACTCATTGCTTATAAAAATAACTATTGTTTAAAACAAAGGTCACAGCGTTGCAAAATGAAGTTTCGATCACTGCACACAAAACAGCACTAAACAAAGGACCCCTGAAAATCAAATGCAAATGTCGTTTGGCCTAACCGAGAACGTCACGTATTGTAACATGAAACAAATATGCAAGTGCCTCAGCACAGCACAACAATATTTATGCACAAGTCTTTGTCGATACATAATACTCAATTCGATACGAGTGTACGATAGTTTAGAAGAGAGCACTTTATTGCAAAACACTATATGTGCACATCACGCACTGTATGAGTTTGCCATAATTGACGATCGCGTTGATGTCAGTATGAGCACATTGTGGTAACCTACACGAGTGTCTTGTAGTGGTCTGCGCAAACACATGATGATCAGCACCAAACGTTCCAAGCGCGCCGTAAACAAACTGTCCGTCACTGGCAAATATTCAACGCTTGAGGTGAACAAAATCTCCGGCACGGACATAATGTCCTACACAACATGCCAGAAATGTCCGGCACTGACTAAATATCCTGCAATCGACGTGTGCCCAAAATATTTGGCACGGGAGAGATGTCATGCGTATGACATGAACGAAGTGTCCGGCACAGGAGAGATTTCATACGTACGGCGTTCGCCATCAACGAATCCGACAAGGTCCGACGCGTGTGGCGATTACGGAGCTCACGAAATGTCCGAGCAAGTGAGGTGTGTCGACGGGTCCGATGCGTGTGGTGATGACGAAGCTGATGAAATGCCCATTAAACAAATCCGGTGTTGTCATTTACTGTGACCGCAGAGGTCGAGGAAAACATCAAGACAATCACTTACGCGTTTATTCACGATGGCGATGACAACGACAACGGTAAATTGAAAAAATAAATACCCCTTTGGGGCATACACATTCATAGTTTAAAGCATTCAATACATAAATATTAAATAACATAATATAATATGCAAGGTAAAACAGGGATTTGAAAAATTTGACTAACAACAGCCCTATCATATTCTCTACGGTACAGAGCGAAGGAAACGTCAAAAAATTACCAATAAATTTGAAATATCAAGACCATTTTAATAGACTTGCACCAAAATAAAATACTAACTGATTTGAAAAGTTGCGATAAAGGATTTAAGAAATCAAATAAACATATAAACTGAACAGAGAATAAATCAATTCAGCTGAACATGTGTCAATTAAACGGATTAAACGTACCTTGAAATAGCCATATAAAATACAGGGCGTTTCAAAGGTAAATAGAGAAAAGCAAATTATCGATATCTACACAGCGCATATATTATTTATTTTACATAAGTATATTCTAATAATTGATAATTTTTTTTGAAAATTTGAAAACGTTACTAACCAGTCAGTTAATTGCCTCATCGTAGAGCGAGTTCTTCATTATACTTCAGGATTCTAATCCCGATTGTTCTTTGAATTCGCACCAACCTTTCCAATCTGTTTCTTTTTTCGCCAGTATTACTAACTCGTGTGACACCATTAGAGCTAAGAGAAACAAATTATGCAAACACAGAGTGTAGCATGTCTAGTTGCATGAGTCTAAAAGGCTTTGCGATCTGGTGTTGTGTGACATTTAAGGCTAAAAACGCCTGAATGTTTGGTTCTATATGTAAATTTTTTTAGCGCACATACACAATAAAACAGCTTATGAGTGGCTGTCAGTTGGTTCAGCAGTCATCTGTTTTCAATTTTGGCATCCTGTCAGAGCTCTCCCAGTCCATCGTGTTACATTTTCTAGTCCATTTGGAATCCCACGCCCTCTTTATTCAGAATGTTGCAATAATTTTACACACAGAACCACCCAAGTTGCCAAACTTGTTGATCTTACTAGTTACATTTTACTTAAAAAATCGTTTTTAATCAAGAAGCTTTTTTAGAATTTATCAATTCAGCTGTCTCCTGTCGATCATCTTCCCTGTTACTTCGAAGTGAACTTTACCCCAATGCTGTTCTAGACTATTGCATTAACGCACCAATTGCATTAGTCAGTAAAAATGGGCCTTTCTCTTCTGCAAATTAACAATGGGAAAGTGCTGTAAGTTTCCTTGTGTATTGTATCGCATAAGAAAGGCAAAGTACTACTGTAGTTTGAAATTCAATATATATGCAAAAACGGACATTCAAATTTTGACATTGAAGCCCACATATAAGCCATATCTATAATTATTCAAGTCTTCCAAAAACACTGGACAGCAAACTTTTCGGGTCTGCTGTTTATAAGTCGCGTTTCAGTTTTTTAAGAACTTTTCTACAGTTACTTATTAACCTTTGTCTTGCACTTCCAGGCTTTTCCTTAACACTAATTAAAATGCAATATTTTTATTTGGATGTTTCGTGTGAGATATATCGGCATTTAACTCATCTTTAAATATTTACATTTTATCAGTCATTTTACATGTACCAGTCATCCAACTGAGTATAATTTAAAAATTTTGAAGAATAAGATATATTTTTTTGAGAATGAAAGTAGCAGCAATGCAACTGAGGAACAGAATCTCACATATTTTTCCACAGCTTCTAAAGACGTTTAATGGTTTTAACTCATATCATGGCTCAACTCATACTGTAACTATTCAATTATTTTTGTATTTATTTGTGCTATGTACATACTCGCTTTCTGTGGCACAGAATCCCTCTTTCTCAGCTTGCGTAAATTTGAACGATCTGGATAAAATGTGATCAGCTTTTGTTATAAATCTGACATTATAAAAAAATAAGAAAACTTTTCTTGCAGTCACTTAATGAAAAGTTTAGCTAACTGAGTATTTATATCATTTTTCGTTGTTTCTTTTGTGCATTTTACACTTAAAAATTGGAAAATTAAATATACCTTAGAAGATCTAATTCCGAAATTTGTTGGGGTTGAAAATTCTTCAGTCGCAATCAGTCACCGTTTGTTTGACATAATCAGAACTTGTCCTTGAAAATGAAGAGCATGGTACCCAAAACAATCTTGCTGGCTGACACGAAGAGTGCGTAACGTTAAGCGATACCCCTGTATCCGAGTTTTCTGTACAGTACAACTAGAATCTGGACTCGTCACTCAACTAACATTACGTATTATCAACAGACCTAACGCATTCGAATTCGGTGTCTTAAGTCATTCAACACCAATTCGATGCGCAGTCTCTGCATGGGATTATTAAGAATTATTATCCTGTCCTTCCTGATGTCTCCGCTGCGGTCATGGCCACAATGTAAAGACGGTCTAGAAGGTGCGTATTTTGATAGGCTGATCCTTACTAGGCGTAGAACAAGAGGAAGATGATTTTGAGCTCTTTCGTAAGTGCGTACTTTGTGACGATAAAGCCTCCGAAGCCTGTAAACAGCAGTTTTACTTCATTAACAGTGTCAAGCCACCGCTTTTATTCAAGCAAGAACCTGTAATCTGCTTAGAGTTTGTTTGCGACAGTGTTGTTGAAGTAGCAGCATCTTAACGCAAGGTCGTTCTTGCTGAGCCATTTGCACAGTACTGCAATTACAAGAAAAAGAAAAAACTTAAAAGAACATAGCCTGACACCGGTTGTTTGCCGCATGTCAAAATGTGCATAACTATTTTTGTTGACTCTACACTTTATGGCGGCTATATTGGAAGCCAGTAACTGACAATATTTGTTTGTTTTGTTGATGACTATTAAAATAACTTATCTCATTGTGCACTATGCTTGTATAATATTTTTTTTCACGGTGATCCCCTCAAATGGTGCCCTTATTTTGCACATACCGTGAAAAGCAAACAGTTACCTTAGTCCTTTTTCCCCTTTTCCCCTGTGTTCATCGTGTCACTTTTGTGAATAATCTTTCCTTGAATACGCCTATATTTGCCTCAGTTAAAAGTTTTTCCCTGAGTTAATCGCATCTTTTTTTATAAACAAAGTTTTTGCAGCACAGTGAAATAAGCAAAGCCAGCGCACGATGAGAAAACTGTCTTCATCCTTAAGGGAAGCTTCCTAGTGAGACGATACAACATCGGCAAACACTTGCCACATTTCTTCAACAAATAACAAACCCACCTTCTGATTGTCTGCTAGGAATTAAAAAACATCGCCTCAGACAAACTTCGAGAGAAGTTGACATGGAATTAGAACAGAGCTAATTTCCAAGACAGTGGCATGAAGTGTCTAATCCTGTCAACGATCACAGCGACCATGTGCGAACTTCGCAGAAGAATCCGCACCTATTGCAAGACGCTTCCCTCTGAGCCTACTTCGATGGTGCTGGGAAAAGAGAACGGCACGTTTTAAGAGACTGGCTATACGTGACTACCAGTCAAAATAGCTCAACAGGACAAAACATTGAAACTCGCGAAAATGATATCTGCCCAAATAGACGATTTTCTCCATGGCACCCAGATGATTCATGAACTATTCTGCAAGAGACGCGGGGCCTGGGAGCAGAGCAATGATGTTCGATAACTTTTGAATCTGTGACTGAGGTGAAAAGTTCTGCCTTGCACAAAATCCAGAAGGTCGAAGAAAAATTCTGTCTGCTGAACCGGGACTGATTCTGTCTTCCTCTAATTGACAAAAAGGCCGAGAGCGAAGCACAGTTTCAGTAACGTGATCACCTGAGGCAGAAGAACATCTTTGTTTCTGTTGATCAATAATTTTCAATAATTCTTTAGCCTTTAACCTACGGGCATACTTGGTTTTTGCTCAACCAAGAAACGAGATTTACACAAGCACTTAAAGTATCTGAACGAGATCGATATATAGTCTCCAGTGGATACTTTGATTAGTTGCAACCTCGACTAAAAGGAAACAGTCCTATTTTTCCAGTCTGGTTTCTTGATCTGAGGATTGGAGACGTCGTGGGTCACTTCAAGTCGTCGATGTACACTAATGGCGCTATTTAGGCCGAGTCTCCAGCGGTGTCAACGCCTTTCTCATAAGTGCGTCCTGTGACTTGACCCGTTCTGTGTCAGTTGCTTCCTTCAACAACACAGGAAGAAACAGCTCCAACTTTCCGTCTATACTAAACGTAAATATCGTGCATCTTCGGTGCAGTTGCTTGAGTGTGGCAGAGATTGAACACAACTTTGCATAACTTACGACGTCACTAAGTAAGCATTCAGTCTGAGTAAGTCCGACGAGAGTGCTGCTACTGAGTCGAACACATGGACCTATGCGGCGAGTGTAATCAGAAACTGACATTGAAGCAAGTCATTACTTGAATGACACGTCGTGGCTTTGACATTTAAATGTCTGGAAGGCAACAGATGTGACCAAGGTCAAGGCTTTGTACCTAGGAGTGCTTGCAATTCTTCTTTGTTGCTTGTAGCGAGTTAACAATACAGGGAGTAGTGGATAAACCAACAAAGTTTTCCTTCGATAGTGGCTGCAACTATTTGTTTGATAACTTGAGTGTCTGATGTCGTTGGAGGCTGCGATGAGTTCTTTGCTATCAACTTGACAATGTCCATGGGGAAATCACAGTCAGAACGGAGACTGGCTCATCCTTTTGCTATCCACCCCCGATGTAGAAGGTGTGAATAGAGCGAAGCGGCCTGAAATCATCAGGACCCATAGCTTGCGACAAAGGCTGATACGCGATCGTCTCTGGAGAAGATGTGCTAGCCAGATGAAGAGGAAGACGAACCACAGATCGACTCGCCTTCTAATTACTATTCACACGCCGTTGTACAGGAGTTATTATTAATGGTATAGTGGACGGTTGCGACAATTGTTGCGATCTAGATTCTGTCGTGACAATCGATGACGGAACGGTACTGAGACGCAAGGTTGCCAGTGCAAGAGAGCCAGACTTAGAGGTAAGGCTGCGCAGCACTTTGAGTTCCTCATCTGAAGCATGCATAAGTTTGTTTAGGTGTACATTTAAACTGGTGGCAAACTGTTTGAAAGGTCTTGAGCAAAACGTGGTTCTGCATAGATAAATGCCTGTTGAGTCGCTAATTCAATCTTAAATTCACTCTCATACGCTCTCTCTTTGTTGCAACAAAAATGAGATACGTATACAATGGCGACACCGATTGTCTAGCTGGTGTCTTGGGTACAAGAGTCTTGAATTGACCATTATTCTGTAACATATCGTCACGTTGCCGAGACATGACGCATTAGTGAGTAACACGTGATCGAGTCGCCACATGCATGACCCTATGCAATTTCGGCCCGCTGAGTGCTCAACCCGCTACATTCACGATCCATTGCATGCCTGAGACGTGACAGGTACAATCCACTACATGATCAACCCCTGACAATGACAGTCAAACTATCGTCAAGAAGTACTTTTTAAAATTGCAAATAAAAACCTAGTTAACAGACTCCTACTGAAGCTACGTGTCCGTGGCAAAGTCAGGAAGGGGAAGTAGCAAGCGAATCCATCATTCGGCATTGTGCCAAGTCTCCGCAACACGATCATCCCAATCAATCTACTCTCTCTCATGACTGAGTCATTGGTTGGAGCCATTCCACAAAAAGCAACTGCCTGCAGTGTCCACCACATGGGAGATCCAAGCTGATCAAGATGGGTTCAAATACATACCTAAGGATCCTACAGTGCTCTTCTCTGGCAAATACTTTGAATTTCGAACAAAAATATTGCCTTGTAGACTACGAAGCCATCACTATGGGTTTCCAGTGTGTTTAACATTCGTTATTGCGATCTATAATAGAAATTTTACGAGATATTACCGTAAAGTAAATTTTGACGGGGTTCCCCCATGTTACTATGTCGGCTGTCAACCAATCAACACATCAGCGTCGAAGCAGTGTCAGTCATGTGATCAAACCATACCAACTTATCGCGATCCGATAAACAAGAGTTTTTCTCCGTCAGCAATTTCTTTAATTATAAAGGAGCAAAACCAACATATATGCATAATATATCTTTGATAACAGATTTACGTATGCTGTAAGTTTCATCTTATTGGGTTTACGTACACGTGATAGTTCTGGGTTTTTTTTCAAACCGGCATTCGTTCGGTAAATGCTTTCCAGTCATCAAGAGCGTAGTGTAGGTTATAAGTAATTCACAGTGAGGCGATGTTTGAGTGACTTCTTTAAAAATCCTATCTCGAGGTTTTACCTCGTTGTCAGCAAACAGTTTGCATCAGTTGGGCTCTACAAACCGCAAGATTTCAACTTTCCATCGTCCTTCTTCCCTTCTGCCAACAACAGGGCATTGTAGGGTCCTCGGATGCGCAGTTAATCCCACGTTGATGAAGTCATGTCTTCCACTTGGTCGATACTGTGGCAACTCTTCTTTGTGAGATTGCAACAACTATCTCCTACTGTGGCAATCATGCAAACACTAATGTGTTGCGACGACTTGACAAAGGATCGAGTAGTGCCGCTCATGTTCATCTCTGACGGCGTTGAGTCGTTCACGTGGTCGTTACAGCGGTGTTGTACCTGTAACGATTTGTTGTTACACCAACGCGGTGTAAACATCGATCACGTGTCACGGTACGAGGCCTTCCTCCAGCTTCACCACGGGAGTAGAGCTCGGTAAGCCGATATCTTCTACACGGCAGTGTTGCTCTTACACGCGATTTAACGATCATCTGACGGGACGCTGCTAGTACGGGTCGTGCATGAAATGAGTCGTCATATGTAAACTCATTCCTATTATGTTTATGCTGCCAATGGATTGTCACTGTCACGATCCGTAATGATGTCCATCATGTCGCTGATGGGTCATAGTCGTGACTGTGACTTGTCGTGTTTGTGACAGGTTGGTGATATCACGACTCGTCCATGTTACGGGTTGTATCTGTCGAGCAAAAAATCCCGGGTGCCGACACAGTGGTATCGGATAGGGCAGCTGGGTGCGTTTTAAGTTACAGTTTCTTTGACTGCCGTGACCCCTCCGATTTATCATTTGTGGTGATGGCGGTGGGTGACAGCGTGTTTACCGAGGCTGAAGGCTCTTAACGCGTACTCGAGATGTTTCCTGCGGCTGAATAAAAAAGGAGAACAGATAATCTCCAAGCATCGACGCTTCGTCGGGTTGAGCATGTCACAGGCTGTTTTAAAAAGCGTATTAAGAGAATAATGCCCACTTTTTCACACTTTTGCCATTAGTATGATGTGTTTAAGTCATGTCATATTTCTTAAAGTATCTTAGTGATCAAGAAAAGTTCTAACTTCTTACTTATGAGGTTTGATTTTGTTGTGGAGTCACTGTCAATCCAGACTCATATGTGCACGTCAAGCGGGCAGGTGATCCTTACTCCAGTAGTGCATGTCTTCGTCGATGGGGCATACAGCCCTGTACACTGGACAACCGTTGTGACCAATGTGTTCATCTTGGGGATTCTCTGTTCTCCTTTTTTAGTCAGCCGCAGGAGACAGCTAGAGTACGCGCTAAGAGCCTTCAGCCTTGGTACACACGCTGTCACACAGCGCCATCACCACAATTGATAAATCGGAGGGGTCACGGCAGTCAAAGAAACTGTAACTTAAAACGCTCCCAGCTGCCCTATCCGATATCACTGTGTAGGCACCCGGGATTTTTTGCTCGACCCAGGCCGGGCTGACATTGCGTCGGCGATGGGTACACGTATCATCACCGCAACTCCTGCTATACAGGCACCTATTCATTCAGTGACATCAAAACCTTTTCTGAACGATCTCCCTACGGAGACAAAATAGTTCAGGCTGTGCTGAGCATTCTCCGTTAAATATTTTGCGTTGAGTTTAAATTTACACTCGGACACTTTAAAACACACATCGAATGAGGAACTTAACGCGTTATGCTGTCTTCTCTCGAACTCCGGTTCAGTAGCCTCGGCAGTGTCACGCCCTAATGCAGTTCCAACGGCTACTACGGAGCCTTCGTCGCCTACTGACAACCGCCGGCTCTGCCTTTCATGGCCCCTATACAGCCAGTGACCGGAAGTAGTCATCATTTCCATGAGGATTCAATTTATGGCTCGTCCTCTTCTTCCTTAGCGGACAACTCTTCGTCGGGCTAGGGAGAACTAGCGGTCACAAGCGAACAAGAGCAAATCCCGTCTACGCTTGGTAGAGGAACAGCGGTGCATAACACACCCACGTCATCGGTTTCGACTTGGTATGTCACGCTGTTCCTCAGTCAACTACCCGAGCATCGGTGCTGGCTTTATCACAACCGATGTCATACCACTCCTCTCAACGTGTCATTACCCAGTAAGATTACAAGTCTTTATGACCAGCACGCCCTCCTAGTCCGACGGGTGTTGAGTTCGTACCAGAGGACTGGGAGGAAGACAATTCTGCTTTTTTCCTCACCACTACAATGCCGCAAAACAGTAGATCGTGATTTTGCTTCGCGGCTTAATCACAACCGCCACCGCGTGAAAATTTTCTGGGACTGTCCAAGGCTCCATGCGTGCCAAATGAAATACAAGGCAGGATGGAGGAGTTGCAAGCGCTAAGGGATACACGTCCTCGGCAGTGGTCACGTCTCCTGCCGTCGAAAGTATTACATGTCAAGGCAGCTACATATCAATCGAATGACGGTGTAATACAGACCCAACCGCTCACCTACCCCAAGGACATAGAACCGCGGCTCACTAATGTGAACCCAGAGTCCAGTGTTCCAATGGCTGAACGTAATTGTAGGAATTTAGAGGAAGTATCACGAAAGAGTTTGCGAATCTATCCTTCAAGATGCAGCCTTCCAAGCACTTAGGAAATTTGCTGATCCTTGGACCAATACATTGTTCGACCATGTGGTTGGAGCATCGTCGGACGTATTGAAGCTCAATGCTCATCTGCTCACATCATTAGTCGTACTGAGGTGAGATCAAGCGCTACCACTCTCAAATGGCAGCACAGAAGACGCGCATAAACTCCGTTTTGCGCGAATAGAAGGGCAATCCGAATTGTTTCCACTCTAAATACTAAAGAGCGTTATTGAGTCAACGCGAGAGAAATCGCAAGACGAACTGATGCGTAAAGCACTGAACCCCCATGGCAGCAGGCGAAGGCAGTGTCAAGCGGACTTCCACCCACGGCAACGCCGAAGAAGAGACCCGTTCTATAGCCACTTTCGACGAGGCAGGTCAAGAAGCATCAGCCGGACACAAAAAAGCAGACTGTTCCGCCCAAGCAGGGAAGGCTAAAGAATTTTTAGCGAGGTTGGAAAGCGTTGGAGCTCAGAAATACATAGTTGGTTGCGTTGAGTGTACACCTTACCGCTTGCAGGTCGGATCGTTCAAATCCTTCCACCATTAACCAAGCTTCCCGATCCTTCTTTAGTCAGGTCGTACGAGCAGTATCCAGAAAAGCAGTTGGCTTTGTAAACCATGATTCATGAACTGGTAGAAAAGGGAGCCATAAAAAGGTGCCTATGGGCAATCAAGGTGTTTTAATAGTCATTCTTGTTCCGAAAAAGTCGGGCAACTGGCGTCTTGTCACAGACTTGTCACATCTCAGTCAGTTCATTCACCTCACGTCTTTCAGTATAAACACCCCATAAATTGATCAAATCCACTCTAAACCAGGGCATGTGGGCCATATCAGTGGATGCATACTTACACATTCCAATGCACGACGCGTCTCGTCGTTATCTGGCCTTCAGGGATTTCTTACCCTACCGTTCGACTTGTCGACAGCACATTATATGTTTACCCAGGTTAAAGGCAATCAAACGTTGGGGCCGTCAAATAGACTTGCTCATTTTCCAGTATCTCGACGATTGGTTGTTGGTGAACGGAGACATGAAGGTAATTCTATCCCAGATGGCCACACTAGTCAAAAAGTGCCACGTCCTCGGTCTGTTGGTCAATTACAGGAAGTCGAACTAATCCCGGTTCAAGGGATATAGATCTTGGGCGAATTCCTAAATTTTGTAAGGACAGAGCGTTTCCTGCTCAAAAGCGGATGCAAAAAATCTCAGGTCTAATTGCACAAGTCGTATCCTCTCGCAATCCTCGGGTTTTCCTATTAAAGTCGCTTCTTGGATTAGTGGTAGCAACGCGAAGACAGGTGAGCTAAGCAAGCTTTTTCGAAAGTTTCAACGCTTTGTTTTGAAGGCGTTGCGTCGGGGCAGGTCACCGGGTCATCGGACACGCCTTTTCTTGTTAGCTCTGAGGGATCTAGATTGGTGGTCGTGCCAACACAGTATCTTTCTCTCTCCGACCCATCGAAGCAGGTATAGACCGTTGCGTCTTGCAGCGCTTGGGGTTTCTTTTTCCAGGGTCACACTTGAAGTGTCATTGCTCGGATTACGAACGCAGACTGCATATCAATATGTTGAAAATGAAGGCAGTGTTCCTTGCTTGTCAAGATCTCGCCAAGTTTCTCAAGGGTCATGTGGTTCAGTTTCTCGTGGACAGCCAGACAGTAGTACCTTATTTGTCCAAGCATGGCAGCACGCGTTCACCAGCGTTATCTCGTCTCACCAAACAGGTCCTCTTGCATGCTCGAGACTATGACTATGTCATTCAAGCATCACACATTGTAGGCATCCTGAATGTTCTGGCCTATCTAGCTTCCAGAATGGGCGAAATCGTACACACGGAGTGGACCTTATCGGATTACAAGTTTTACTGAATTGCAACTCAATCTCGTGGTAATCGCCCCAGGTCGACGTCTTTGCCAATTGTCTCAACCGTCGTCTTCCACCGTAGATTTCTCCGTGTCCGAACTTGCGATCGATGCGTTTCCGTGTCACTGGCCTCCAGCGGTTTTTTCGTTTTTTACCGTCCTTTCTAATGTTGAAAGTACTCAGGAAGATTTGGCACGAGAAACCAAACCGTCTGTTGCTAGTGGCTCCTGATCTTTCAGAACTACCTTAGTTTCTTTTGTTGATGCGTTTACCGTGCCCTATGGGTCTCTCAATTCCCTTGGAGTATGGCAGTCTGCGACAACCTTATTGGAAATATTATCACCCAAATCCCCAGTTTTCGACTGAACCTATGGTGCATAGGTGTTCCTTCATGAAAGCCAAGGATTTCTCTCAGAGAGTGATGCAGAAAATGGACAGGATCCAAAAAGGTTCCACGAATAAAGTTTACTTGTCACATTGGCGACTTTTCGGGGCATGGTGTGTTGATAGAAGTATTGATCCTATGCCGGCTACGGCGGTGGCATTGTCCATTTCTTTCTTTACCTGTTCGAAGTCAGGAAGGTTTCGGTTAAAGCGATTATGACACACCGCTCAACTCTCAGAATTATTCTGCGGCATTCATCCGGTTATGATTTGTCTACTTGTGATATGTTGTCGGATGTACTAAGGTTTTCACCAGAGCGCCCTATTTCAACTTGAGCATCCTCTGTCCAACAGGTGCCTTGGAATTTGTCCCTGGTCTTGAAATATCTCACGTCTCCACTTTTCCATCACTCTATCATTTAGGACGAGTTACTTATCCTGAAATGTGTTTCGTCGTGAGTCAGAAAAGCTTCGCGGGGAAATACACGCATTACAAAACTCTATTCATCAAGGTAATGGTTCATGGAAGGTGGTGGTCTTAATACCATTATCGTCTTTTCTAGGCAAGACGGACATTGCGACCAAGGGCTTAGGTATATTTCAGCAAATTGTGTGACCAGCCATGCCGGGTGTGAAGTCCCGTGGTAGTGTCGACACCGCGTCGTTATGCCCCATCTCCCTACTACGCGAATATAGTAAACGATGAAGTACTTACCGTAGCACGTTACGGCGTCGTCTGTTTTTATCCTTTACGCGTAGTATTATAGTAGATTTTTCTAAGGTGTCTATATCAAATTATATCAAGGAAATCTTATTGTTAGAATATGATGATATAATTAAAGAACCTGAAGATGTAATTCATAAGCGATTGCCAATTAAAGCTCATCAGGAAAGACATGTAATGCTAATGGTGTGTAAATGTCTGATTTATCATCGGTTGGCTGTTGGATCTGGCCAAACCCTATCTGCAAGAATATACAACTGATACGTTGAATAGTCTTGGCCCGTTTGTTCTGCTAAATCAGTAATTCATAACAGCCTTCCTGCTTGCAGGACTGCCCAGCAATCAGGCGGAAAGAAAACCTACCAAAAGAAGAAGGCGGTTGTTACTTTGTTTATCATGTGTTGTCAACCAACCGACCAATCAGCGTCGGTGCAGTTCCTGTCATATGATAGAAAAATATCCAACTTACGGTGCACCCTGATCCCAGTTGATAAGGGGGGTGGACGGGTATAATTTTTGTTATTGCTTCTACATCTACAAGATGTTTTAAGACTCGAACTGGTGGTAGGAACTGAATACCCAATACATCGGAACTGCTTGACACGCCGCCCTACACGACATTGTGCCGGAAAGGCAGAAACAAAAGAAACTGGACCATTCTTGCTACCGAGTAGCGAAAATTGCACTAGGTGGTCACAAAAAATACGACTCTGAACTCTTAACCTCTTAAATATCGTCTTTTAGGCCCAAAGGGTATAAAATAAGCTCAAAATCGTTCTATCTTTAACCGTTTTCGAGATAATGGCCTGCTTCCAATTTTCACTTTCTCCGAGGAGGTCAAGGTCACCGAGGTACATCTTACTTATCGTCTTTTCGGCCCAAAGGGCCGAAAATAACATCGGAATCGCTCTGTCTTTAACCGTTTACAAGATGATGGTCAACTTCCGGTATTTGACTTTGACTATGTTTAAGGAGGTCAAGGTCACCGAGGTAACTGTTGCCTATCGTCATTTAAGCCCAAAGGGTTGAAAATAAGCTCAAAATCGCTCTTTCTCTAACCGTTTTCGAGATAATTGGCCATGACCGAGGAGGTCAAGGTCACCGAGATACCTATTACATACTGTCTTTTAGGTCGAGGATGTCAATCGCTCTCTAAGGACATGGTTAAAAAATGCGGATTTTACGACGTTTAATCACCCTCTATCAGTGAGCCAAATTTCATCACTCTTTGGCAATTGGAAAAAACCCAAACGCTGCAGCCAACTTCAGCTTGCACACACATACTGTAATCACTCTCATTGTGGAGAGTCGGGCTATCAATACGCCTAGTCTGATAGCATAACAGTTCCTTTAACTACGCAAGCAAAGCGTTTGCCTGCCTTTTAATGGGCATGCTGTGATGGCTTTCATTGAGAGTTGGGCGATCAATACAGCGAGGCTGATATCATGCCAGTTTAAAATACTGCTCTCAGCTTCTTGCCGCCTGTTTCGCAAATTTGTTTTGTCGTTTTTTAATTGAAAATTGTGCGAATTTAAGGAAAAATACAGGAGAATCAACTAGACATACTGAAGTTTATCATATCCAAATTTCATCTTCCTAACCCTAACGGCCTCTGACTAGTTCCACGTACAAAGTGAAAAAAAAGCGGAAAAACATGCCACTAAAGTTTTCGTACAAATTCAATACACTAGGGGAATTTAGCAAATCTCCAAGTGTTATTCAATTCAATTTATCTTTTACTTCAACGGGATCTCACCGCGATCTGCTCCTCACAAATAACAATGCTAAGTGGGGCTTCACCACGAACTGCCCATTATTAACAACGTTACATGCTGGAACACAAGTACAGACAGACTGATACGAGCTCATGTCAGCCCTCTTTCTATTATTAAAAGAAATGACATATAACATCATTAGCCGAATGCAGGATAAAACTATATGCCGACCCGTCACAGTATCGTGTTATACCATGTGCAAAACCGCACTGTCAAAAAACTTAACCATGATACAAGACGGGACTCTGCCTTGTTGACACAGCGTTGGTCACGTGACGGACACTGGTACATTGAGATCGGTGCAGGGCTGAACCGTACATACACAAAACCAGAGTCTATTTAATTGCCTTCTTCCTCTTGAAGGTTTTCTTTACGCCAGGTTGCTGCGAAGTCCTGCAAGAAGAAGGGCTGTTACGAATCACTGATTCAACAGCAACGAACGGACCAAGACTATGAAAATTAGTTAACATCGCAGTTGTGTATTCTTGTAAATAGTGCTTAATAAACGTATTTGAAGAATCCCAACAGCCAACCCGTACTAAACCACGCTATGACACACCATTAGCCCTGCACATGGAGTGCGATACAAGTCTGACCTGATGAGCTTTAATTGACACCTTCTTTTGCCTTACATCTTCAGGTTCTTTCAGAATATCATCATATGGCAACAATGTCTTTCTTGGCATAATGAGATACAGATGCTTTAGAAAGATCTACCGTGATATTACGTCTGAATTATATAAAAAGACGACGCTATTGTGAGTACTGTTGTTAGTACTTGATGTCTAGTATATGCGGGTAGTAGGGAACGGTGTATAAGGACGCAGTTTCGGAAATGCCGCGTGACCTAAGACCCGGAAAGGCTGGTATCACAATTTGCTTAAACGTACCTAATCACTTGGTCGCAATGTGCGTCTTGCTAAAAAACGGTTATTGTTTTAGAACCACCGCCTCCTATGAACCATCAACTGGACTAATGGAGTTTTGCAATATGCGTACCTCTCCGCGACGTTTAGCCGGCGCCAAAGCCACGAGGAAAACACATGTCAAGAAAGTAACTTGTCTGAAATAATAGAGAGATGGAAAAGTGAAGATGTGACATATTTCAAGACCAGGGACAAATCCCAAGGCACCAATAACCTGTCGGAGAGGGAATGCTCAAGTTGAAAGGACCTGAGCAAATCCGACAATACATCATAGGCAGACAAAATCATGATCAGTCGAGACAACATCGGTGAACACGTGCCGCCCTACTTGAACAAATAAGAGACCACTGTCTGCTTGTCCACCAGAAACTGAACACGCGTAGAAAGGAGTTCGCAAGCAAACAATACTGCTTTCCTTTCCAACACATTGATATGCAATGTGAGGTTGTGAGCAGACCACTGCCTTTTCCAAGTGTTCCTTGGAAAAGAATCCCCAATCGTTCCAAGACGCATCGGTCTGGACCTGTCTAGATAGGGATGGAAGAGGGAAACGCACAGCTTTCAGGTTGGCCTGACGCGATCGCCAGCCGAGATCCCTTAGTGCTAGGAAGGAGATCCGTAGTAAATGGTGTAGCGACCAGTAACGATACAGCGCTCCCAGAACCACACGCTGAAAATGGCAACAATGACACCTACTTAACTCGACCGTCTTGTCCGAGGCAACTAATAAACAGAAAAATGACTCCAACAGAGAGACCTGAGGCTTGGGAGTGGACACTACTTAAGCAATCAGAGTTGACAATTTTTCAATCGGTGTTTGAGTGGGAAACTCTCTCGCCCTTTCAAAATCTACGAAGTCGCCCATAAACTCTATCCGCTGAGCTGGAACCCACTCCGACTTCTTGAAATAGACCAACAGACCGAGGTCACCATACTGTTTGAGTAAAGTGGTCCCAAACGGTGGGTTAACTCAAACGGTACTACAACCCAAAAGATAGAGGGAGAAACCAATAGCTCATCTCCCCTACCCTAAAGGATAGACAACTGCGGGAGGTCTAGCGCATCAGAATGTAAAGATTTGAATCGGAAAGATTCAATGAGACGGCCCATATGCTCTGGATTAGTGTACATTTGATAAGAGATGGAATGTTCATACTGAACGACTTGAGCTCTAAGTATTGATTGAATTCTGAAAAGTCTGTTGGTAGGCTCCAACTGCCCGACTTTTTGGTACAATAAAGACTCGGCTGAAAAACTCTTGAATGCCCACAGGCATCTTTTCTATGGCTTGTTTTATCTATTAGTTCCTGAATCATCGTATCTAACGCCAATTGCTTATGTGTTTGGTGTTGGTACGACATGACTAAAGAAGGTCGGGAAGCTTGACCGTGCGTCTTCTGGTCTGATGTTTGAATGAGGCAACGTTTGGTCACGCCGTAGCACACCAAAGAAGCTAGCAGATAAGCATGCAGCTTAAACAGGTCAAAAGACGCTGCCATCGTTGAATCGAAACACGATCAAACAGTGAATTGTCTCCGGTTCCACAAGTGTGCGCAGACGAAGTATCACTCTTCGAACGCTTACGACCCTTAGCCCACACACGAGCCGACTCCCTCAGCTTCAACAGGTAAGAAAAGATTGAATCCTCCAGGTGCACGCATTGGTCGCAGCGATTTTCCAAAGGGCAAAGCCGTATGTTTCAGAGCGGTAGACATGCTTTGCAGCTCGTGTGTATCGCTGGTCTGCTTGATGTGAGCTCAGGAGTTCGGAATCGACTCTAAGTCTACAACAGAGAGAAAGCCACATATGTAAGTAATAACAAGTGCTGTTGCATAACAAGTCAATTAATATAACACGCTCTAATCACTTTAAAATGCATAAAAACACTGAGAAGTGTGATAGAAAGTTAATATAAAGTCGGCAACGCTAATACGTGATCGAGACATTGCGCTAGCGATCCGTGACATGCTCGACACTCGACACTGCGTCGATACCCGTCACCGCAGCGGGTAACACCCGACCGGCCGCAGTGACGGCCCGTCACAGTCACGGGTTGTGACAGTGACAACTCGTCACGTGGGCAACCCTTGGCAAGAACGACCAGTCACAGCGACGAGTCAACATTCACGACACGTCACACGCACTGCGCGTGTCAACAAAGACCGGTCACAAGATCGACCCGTCACCGCCACGGTGGTGACTGACGACCCGTTACGTGCATGTCTCGTAACTTGTCAAATAAACCACCCGTCACTGCCACGGGTCCTGACAGTGATGACATGCACGAGTCGTTAGTCACGACAAATCACACACACACAACACTTCACAATCACAGGCCGTGACAGTCAGGTCACAGCATATGTGCGACTGACTGCGAAATATAGGTAAGGCTTCACATGGTCAATTTGCCATCGCAACAAATCGTGGGAAACACGACAAGCAGGCGCACGGCTAACGACCACATGACCGCTGCCTATCCTAGTCGGCGCAGCTACAACGCAGCAATTGACATCGCAGCAACAGTGACAACAGCTTATGAATGATCACACCAGTCAGTGTGACGGATCGCTGCAGGCAGGACATCAACATATGCCCGATCACGTGATCGTGACGATAACATAACCAGACGTTAAGGTAATTCATGTAGAAAGTGAAACACGAACCACATACCGAAGCTACATGCCCTTGGCAAAGATAGAGGAGACCTCGTACAGTGATGCAGAGACGATGAATGCACATTGTCAGTGATGCAACGACCCGACAGAGTGTCGAGATGACATCAAATTCGAAAAACGTAAACCAAATAACATGAAACTTACAGTATACGGAAAAGTACTATCCAAGATAAATAATATCTATAAAATAGGCATTTTCCTTGGTTTTTGATCCGTCATATTTAACAAAATGTGAATGAAGAAAAAACTCCTGCTACTCGGATCGTGATAAGTTCGGAATACTCCCATCACATGGCTGGAACTGCATCGACGCTAATTTGTCGGTTGGTTGACAACACATTGCAACATAGTAGCATCGGGTCCCTGTTCTTTGTGATTTATCCCCCCAATTTTTTTATTTTGGGTCGCGATAACCAATGTTGAACTATTGGAAAGCTTTTAAGATGGCTTTAAAGTCTACAAGACGATATTTTCGAAATTAAAAATATACATAAATTATCACAATAGTGTCATCAATAGTTGAATGATCTATAAGATATATATTTGTTGTACCTATTTGATGAAACATCAGGTGATGGGCTCTTGGTTTATTGTCTCATTTTGAGTCGGTGAACTAACTTATCTGGTAATAGTTTGTTTTGTTTTCGTTCTGTTATGCTTTGAACATTTTTCTTCTTGCTTGTTTTCTTCTATTTGGTAGCGTGGTTAACCTTGTGCTTGCAGAGACTTCTTCATAATTTTAGTTGGGAAAGATAATTTTAAGCGCTGTTTTTTATTCATTCTAGGTTTTTTCGTATCATTGAAAAGTTGTCTATATTGGGCTACAATATTCACGATTTTGTCGTATGATAGTTTTGCATTACTAGATCATGTTCACTAGCTCTCGCCTTCTTAGGTTGACATAACAACAAATTTTATGGACTTGTTTTGCATATAACCAATATGTACTGACCACTTAAGACAATTTTGCATATTCTCTCGCAGAAGTTTGCTTATGGTTATTCTTTTTGTTTCGTCATTGACTACTGGGGGAGTGGAAAGATTTTTTCATGCTTTGATAAAATTTTCTGTGTTATCTTATTGCTATTGTGTAGAGCGCATTGAAAGATTTCGCCTATTGCTTATCCCTTTGTTCGATGACAATTAATGTATCTGTTGATATGTTGTTGTTCTGTTCATTTAAGTATATAGTCAGGATGCCAGCAGTGGCGCGTCAAAATCAGGATCACTGTGTAAACTTAAAAACCCATCAGGTAGCCCCGGAAGTTATTGGCAGGTCACATGATCTCCGCCATCATAATTGTTTTCAAAACAAATAAAAACAGTATTAAATATCTCTTTTTATCACAGCGATCCCTTATTTTTCTGAAGTCTTAATTATATATTTCAACTTTGTAAGCAAGATGATCAGCACGTGGAAAATACGAGAGTTAGCCGATAAAGTGTAAGTTGAGTGTACGTTAATTGCATCTGCTGCCACTCCCATCTCAAGCTCCAAGAGCCCCTTGAATGGGATTGGAGTTGGTAGAGCTGCGTTCCTTTCCACATATTTTTTCAAAATACGTTTTGTAATGTTTTCAGTTGTTTTCCGTGCTTTTAATGCGAAATATAAACTGTAATAAAAAGGAATTGCAATAGTTCCGAGTCGGCTCTTCCTTAAATCATTTCATATCTCTCTGTCATAGCTACGAGGCCCCCCCCCCCCATAGTTCCGCTTGTAAGGGTCAACTCCATATGTTTTAAGGCACGAGTCCCAGGACTGAGATTTCGCGGTCGCTCGTGGCGACCAACTTTTGGCTAGGGCGACCAACTTTTTCGAGTTGGTCGCCCGAGTGGCGACTAACCTTTTTCTGAGTATTTTTAGGTAAATTTTGTAAAAATTGCACCGGGCGACTGATTTTTGTGCCGGGCGACCAGAAAATTGTACGAAGTCTCAACTCTGGTCCCTGTTTTTAGATATCTACTGATAATTCATGCATACTGTACCCCATTTAGTCTGTTATTAACCTAGCTCCGAGTAGCTCTGACTTGTATAACGTCGTATATCTCTCTGTCAGAGCTACGAAGCCTTCCATTGCTCCACTAATAGGGATCAATTTCACATGTTCTGAGGCACGAATCCTGCATACTAGCCCCTATTATTCAAACATGTACAGAAAGTTCATGCCCACTATGCCCTTTTTGTAAAACAGGCACAGTTTCTACTGAGTTGTATATCTTTTATTTGTTCATGAAAGTGCGGAAAAGTTAGCTTCCGCACCCACCTGTCAAATGTCTGTTTACATTATGGCCTTTAAATGTCACGTGACCAAAATCAAGGGACCGAAAATTTAAATAAAGGGATTGTAGTTTATTTGTAAAATATATACTAAAATAGTTGATAGATGCAGAATTACGTATAAATTTATTTTGTACACCCACAATATTTGACTTTTTATTTTTACGTTCTTTTTGAAATATAAATTTAAAAGTTTTTTGGTGGATAATTGCAAAAAGTATTGTTACTATTTCACGTAATAAAGTATGCTCCCCGTATACAAACAAATGTCAATTATTGCGGGAGATTTAGGGTTATTTCCGTATTATTTTCTTTTAAAGAAAGCGTAACACAGAAGTTGTATATGATTACCGTTGTACTTTGAGGGCCTTTAGCAAATGGCAATAAAAACTTATGGGTAGTTGAATCTCGCACAAAGTAGCCACAGGAGTGCCTCAAAGCGAGCGCGGTTGACTTGCTTATCGTTATATAGCGAGGCTTTGAAGCGGTGCCTGGAAACCTTTTGGCGCACCGCTTCTTGGAGCTATTATTAACCCAGTTTTAGCCTTCTTGACCAACCCCACCGCAGGTCTACATTCGGACAAATGTCGTCATTCATGTACGAGAATTGCCACGTGTGTTGTCTCGTACGAGTCGGGGCTGAAAAAAATCCGATTAAAAAATGTCATTTTTTTTGTTTAAATTGGATGTTTTTAGCCCAGCTTACGTTATACGTAAGCTGGGGTATTCCTATCGGTTTGCGGGTGGCGTCCGTTAGTTAGTTTATTAGTTCGTTAGTTAGTTGTTTATTTAGTAAACTTTGTTTCAAAATGCATCTCCTCCTACAGTTTTAAACCGATGTCATTTATTTTTCGTATGAGGCATCCCCAGGGTTGAGACTTCGTAAAATTTTCTGGTCGCCCGGCACAAGAGTTAGTCGCCCAGCGCAATTTTTGCAATTTATGTCTAGCCCGCCTCACATGAAAAAACAACAACAAATAGGTGTCTTAAGCAGGGCTGGAAAAAAATCCGATTTTTAAAAAAAAATCATGATTTTTTATTTTTTTGATTTAAATCGGATTTTTTTGATTTTTTTTATTTAAATCAACCCCCCCCCCCCCACAAAAAAAAAACAAAAAACGACAAAATATAAAAAAGCACCACCTTTTTACCAGTTTACTGAAGACTCATTACACTCTCTTGTAAGATATTTCTAAACACATTTACAGTTCACAAAATAGGTGAAAACAGTGATAACTTTAATTGTTCAAAGCTTATTTAAGGACTGGTAACAAAACAAAGCTTCCAATGTTGTTGTTGTCTCAGGTTCTCAATGAATAAGTAAAGAAGCAGTCGATTTAGGGGATTTAAATACACCTTGCGTGATGTGTAACACATAATACTTTGTTTGCAAGCACATGGTGTACACACGCTTTTCCAACACTGGAGTAAGTACAGTTTGAGATGCTACCGGGATTTTCCAAATAAAAGCTGGCCGCCTAAATGTCTACTCCCGAGTTAATGTTTGTATAATGGTAACGCTTATAATCACCTAATACTGTGGGGTATCTTCTGAGACACCACCGGTATTGACCTTCTCACAGAGTGCTGCTCGCGTGCCTTATGAATACTTTCTTCAAACAGAAGGGGTTGCAAACAAATGCTCGGTGCCGTAACAGCACATGAAGGCCTTTAACACAGACCATTGTTTAAAAAAATCGAAAAAATCCAAAAACCTGATTTCTTTACGTTGATTTAAATCATGATTTAAATCGTGATTTAAATCACTTGATTTAAATCATACCAGCCCTGGTCTTAAGTATCCATAATTTGTAGTTATTTGAAATTTATTTCAAATGTGAAAATCGCCCTGAAAGCAAAATTTATACAGAAATCATTTTCATGTAAAATGGTGTTTAAAATAATCAACAGTATTTACCTGAAAATACTCAGAAAAAAGTTAGTCGCCACCCGGGCGACCAACTCGAAAAAGTTGGTCGCCCGAGCCAAAAGTTGGTCGCCACGGGCGACCGGGCGACCGCGAAATCTCAACCCTGCATCCCTAAGGGGTCGTGCATACGGCTTGTGCTTTTTTAGTCGATCGGGTGATTTTTGGGGAATTTTTAAAGAAAAATTTTTAAAATGTATCTCCTCCTACATTTTTGATCCGATGTCGTTCATTTTTGGTATGAGGCACCCCTGAGGGGTCATGCATGCGCCTTTTGCTTTTTTAATCGATCGGACAATTTTTGTAATTTTGGTGAGTTTTTGAAGGAAAATTTTTAAAATAAAATTCAAAATGCATCTCCTCTTACATTTTTAAACCGATATCATTTATTTTCGGTATGAGGTTTCTCTAAGGGATCTTGCGTACGGCTTATGCTTTTTTAGTTGATTGGATAATTTTTGAATTTTTGGGGAGTTTTTGAAGAAAAAATTGTAAAATGAATCTCCACCTACATTTTTTATCCGATGTCGATCATTTTTGGTATGAAGCACTTCTAAGGGGTCCAGCGTACGATTATGGGTTTTTTAGTCGGTCGGACAATTTTTGTATTTTTGGAGAATTTTTGAAGAAAAAACTTCAAAATGCAATTCCTCCTAAAGTTTTTATCCAATTTCATTTATCTTTGGTATGAGGCATTCTAGATGGGTCTTACATGCGGCCTGTGCTTTTTTAGTCGATCGGACCATTTTTGTATTTTTGGGGGAATTTTTGAAGAAAAAATTTCAAAATGCATTTCCCCCTACAGTTTTTATCCGATTTCATTTATTTTTGGTATGCGACATTCTAATGGGTCATGCATATGATTTGCGCTTTTTTAGTGGATCGGACAATTTTTGTATTTTTGGGGAAATTTTTGAAGGAAAAACTTCAAAATGCATTTGCCCCTACAGTTTTTATCCGATTTCATTTATTTTTGGTATGCGACATTCTAATGGGTCATGCATATGATTTGGGCTTTTTTAGTGGATCGGACAATTTTTGTATTTTTGGGGGAATTTTTGAAGAAAAAACTTCAAAATGCATTTCCCCCTACAGTTTTTATCCGATTTCATTTATTTTTGGTATGCGACATTCTTGATGGGTCATGCATATGATTTGGGCTTTTTTTTTTAGTGGATAGGACAATTTTTGTATTTTTTTGGGAATTTTTGAAAAAAAAAACTTTAAAATGCCCTTCCTCCTGTAGTTTTTAACATGGGCAGTGGTCCAAAATAAGCACCACGCATCAACGCAAATTAAATAAACATGCGCACTGACCCGAAATGCGAACCGCACATCATCGCAAGTTAAAAAAACATGCGCACTGGTTTGAAATGCGAACCGCGCATTAACGCAAGTTGAGAAAAAACATGTGCAGTGGTCCAAAATGCGAACCGCGCATTAACGCAAGTTGAGAAAAAAACATGTGCAGTGGTCCAAAATGCGAACCGCGCATCGACGCAAGTTAAATAAACATGCGCACTGGTCCGAAATGCAAATCGCGCGCCAATGCAAGTTAAATAAACATGCGCACTGGTTTGAAATGCGAACTGCACATTAACGCAAGTTTAAAAAAACCAGCGCAGTGGTCCGAAATGCGAACCGCACATCGACACATGCTAAATATACATGCATATTGGTCCAAAATAAGCACCGCGCATCAATGCAAGGTGAAACAACATGCGCACTGGTTCAAAATGCAAACCGCGCATCAACGCAACTTCAATAAACATGCGCACTGGTCCAAAATATGAACCCCACGTCAACTCAAGTTAAAAAAATACACGCATTGATCCGAAATAAGAACTGCGCATCGACGCAAGCATAATAAACATGCGCACTGGTCCGAAATGCGAACTGCTAATCAACGCAACCTTAAGAAACATGCGCACTGGTCCAAAATAAGAACTGCACATCAACGCAAGTTAAATAGACATGCGCATTGGTCTGAAATAAGAACTGCGCATCGATGCAAGTTGAATAAACATGCGCATTGGCCCGAAATGCGAACCACTCATCAACGCAAATTGAATAAGCATGCGCATTTCTCCGAAACGCGAACCGCACATCGACGCAAGTTAAATAATCATTCGCACTGGTCCGAAATGTGAACTGCTCATCAACGCAAGTTGAATAGACATGCCCACTGGTCCGAAATGCGAACCGGGCATCGACGCAAGTTAAATATACGTGTGCACTGGTCCAAAATGTTAGAAGAAGTTACATAACATGCGCACTTTTCTGAAATGCGAACCGCAAAATAGTTGTGTATGTCCGACCAACAGTACACGTGTATGGATACAATTTCGATACGTTGCTCGAATGTATCTCTGGTATACTATCCGCTCTACCAGAGATGCACAAGATTTGTCGAGCGGTTTTCTTGGAAACAAATCTTATGTATGTATTTATCGGTCTGTGTTCGGGTCCGTTTCTAAATTAATTATTTAGCTAGCTCTTTGCCCTCTCGTCTTTTGAAGCCCAAATTTTCAGGGAAATCGCCTTGCCCATGCACGCTAGCATTGGCCTTATCGCTTTTCGTAAGCTAGGACTTTGTCCTTGGACAAACTTGTTGATTTTTTAAAATGAAATTCGACAATTGAAGGCAGAAAAAAGAAAAAAAAGCAAACTTTTAATTATTTATTGCACATTATTGCACAAGTACATTTACATGTAACAATATCTCCGATAACTACCCGCAAATTCAATTGTTCGGATTTCTTATGGATTTTTACTGTTTCAGTGTCTCTATCAAAGTATCTTAAAACAGGAGCAAGACGTTTCCCAGATATTTCTGAGTTTGCATTGATTTTTTTCTGACAGAGTCTGAATTAATAATTGAAGAAGCAGTTAGTGTCGGTTTAATACACCTTGCGCAACGCGTAACGCTAATACTTTGTTTGCAAGCACACGGGATAAAGACAAGCTTGACCAACACCGGACTAGTTGCAGCTGCCAGCACTGGCCCTTTCGTAACCTGCTTATCCTCGCTCTCCCTCCGAAGCTCATGTGCGCTGATAGGTGTAAATTTTTTTTTTAAAAATCATGATTTTTTTTAATCGGATTTTTTTCCAACCCTGCCTAGTATAGAATGTTAAGGCACGAAACATTGTAAAATTTGTAAAAGGTTGGACATATGTGTATATTTTATGTATTTTTCCTGCTTGGCACGTATGACAAAATGGCTTTGTGACATTTGTTTATAATATATTCATGTCTGTAACACTCAAGTAAGTTTTTAGTTTTTGCCAGGTGCGCCGAACCTCAGTGGCGAGGCGCTTCTTGGAGCTAGAATTGCAAACAGTAAAGAACGTTGTCACTATTAATTAGACTGAGACAGGAAATGGAAGTGACGAATCCCAGAGATTCGGTCCTTTGTAGAAAAAGCTTCCCCCTTGCATAATATTCCTTCATTTCTGCACTCGGGGAGAACATCATTAGCAGGGTTGAGACTTCGTAAAATTTTCTGGTCGCCCTCCGGGCGACCAACTTTAAAAAGTTAGTCACCCGGCACAAGAGTTAGTCGCCCAGCGCAATTTTTGCAATTTTTGTCTAGCCCGCCTCACATGAAAAAACAACAACAAATAGGTGTCTTAAGTATCCATAATTTGTAGTTATTTGAAATTTATTTCAAATGTGAAAATCGCCCTGAAAGCAAAATTTATACAGAAATCATTTTCATGTAAAATGGTGTTTAAAATAATCAACAGTATTTACCTGAAAATACTCAGAAAAAAATTAGTCGCCACTCGGGCGACCAACTCGAAAAAGTTGGTCGCCCGAGCCAAAAGTTGGTCGCCACGGGCGACCGGGCGACCGCGAAATCTCAACCCTGCATTAGTAGGCGAAAGAACCCCATTAGTTCATCCCAATCTGCCAGACTTTTTTTATATCTTGACCGCAAGTTTATAAAATCCCACGTCCATTTGATGACAAGTGTCGTCCGTCCTTGGTCTTGCACTTAACGGACAGCCAGTCGGAGCAAGGGGAACACGTGTTTTGGAATTCCCGGCCATTTCTAAGCTCCAATTACATTTACCCACTGTGACTTCGCTGCAACCACCAAAATTGAGATTATTGCCAAAGGAATACTCAAATCAAGAACAAATCTACACCTGAATAACCAATGGTTGCAGTATTAACAGACTTTCTTCATTAAAATATAATAATTGTTCATTATACTAGACTGGCCAGTGTTTTTGTTAAAACAAAAAAAAAAACGGATAAGTCTCCCCCGCTCCTCAATCAGTCACGTGGAAAAAAATTCCTTGCTTAAAAGTACAACATTGGCGAGCCCCAAAAATTGAAAAAAAAAAAAAAATTGCCAAAAATACATTTTTTACAGAAAATGAAGAAAAAGGTCGCAGTAAACATTTGCACTATATGTAGGTTCTTCTTGCCACGTTTCAGCCTAATCCGACAAATTGTTTCAGAGATATCGCAACAATATGGCCAAAATACTTAAAAATAAAAAAATTAGAAAATCGCCAAAAATACATATTCAACGGAAATGAAGAAAAACTTCGCAGTAAACATTCGCACTATATTTGGGTTCTTCCTGCCCCGTTTCAGCCTAATCCAACGACCTGTTTCGGAGATATCGCAACAATATGGCCAAAAAACTGCCACTTCGGCCCTTTGCCAGTACGGTACTGCCACTTCGGTCCTTTGCCGGTACGGTACTGCCATTTCGGCCCTTTGCCAGTCCGGTACTTCCACTTCAGCCCTGTGCCAGTATGGTACTGCCACTTCGGCCCTTTGCCAGTACGGTACTTCTACTTCGGTCCTTTGCCGGTACGGTACTGCTATTTCGGCCCTTTGCCAGTCCGGTACTTCCACTTGGGCCTTTGCCAGTACGGTACTGCCATTTCGGCCCTTTGCCAGTCCGGTACTACCACTTCGGCCTTTGCTAGTAAGGTGCAGCCACTTCGGCCCTTAGCCGGTACGGTACAGCCGCACGCCGCTCGATTTCCAGAAATGCCGTTAGTTGCAACAGACTGGTTTGTGTATGTTGTTGATTCTCGTGAATATCGATTGTTGCCCATTCTTGCCACATCCGGTACAATCATGTGTGACGTGTTATAAAAAAACGAACTGGAAGCAGCTGCCGCCGGAAGTTATCCTTGCCTCATCGAAACCGGTTAATTCCCTTGTCCAAAGAAAGCCATGTTTTAGCGATTAATGCGAATACATACGAAATCGGTTAATCACATAAACCGATTAATTACTTTCTGTTATAAAATTCGTTTCCATCCTTGTTTTCATGTAAAATATACCGAATGATCGCATAAATCTTTTAAACGCATGCTATTCTTTGGTAAATTGTCCATGCAGTTAACTGGTTCCGACCATACACGGTTTGATGACTTGAGAGGCATGATAACGGATTTTAAAATAGCATGCCATTAGCCATCTCCATATAAATGTTAAACTTACAGCACCAATGTGGTGATGAACTACACCGAGGTGGAGGCCAAGGTGAGAGAGGCCACGAACGACGATGCATGGGGACCGCACGGCTCGATCATGCAGGAGATCGCCAACTACACCTTCACATATGAGCACTTCCCGGAAGTCATGGGCATGCTCTGGAAACGTATGCTACACGACAATAAGAAAAATTGGAGGCGGGTGTACAAGGTGAGCTAATGTATGTTGTGACCTTGTATTGTTATTTGTATTGTCAGAAAACAGACACTCGATCGGTCAGTTTTGAAAAGTTCAACGACAAGGGTTAACTCGAGTTCTCTTCCTGAGATATTTAGGTCAAAGGTAATGGTGAGGTCAAAACACAACGGAAATATGCAGTGGAAAGCTCCTTTAGTTGTGAATGTTTTTATATTTACGACCACTGCACTGTGTACTGTATTTTGTGTGTGTATATAAATATTGCGGTGTTTAAATTGGTCATTAAGCTGTACCGTTTTGAAGTTGGAAAAAATTTAGCATTATGTTTCAGTGTAAACAATGTTTTGCACTTTCCACACTGTGTTGTACTTTTGACATTGTGTTGTACTGTTGGGATTATGTTGGGGCATGGTGTCGCACTTTTGGCACAATAGTGACACTCTGTTGTACGGTTTCTGGACGTTTCGGCCCAAAACCAGTTCGGCCCAACCGGTTCGGCCCAACGTGAAAAACGATTCGGCCCAGCTTTGGACGTTTCGGCCCATTGTTTCCGATGACATAAATGTTAAATGAAACTTAAAATCAAGGCAGTTCATGCTTTTATTTTGAATACAAAATGAAAAAAGGATTCGACAGAACACTGAAACTCTGCAGTTTTACACACCATAATTCTGTTGATATCCTTAAAAAGATTAACAACAAGCCACAAATGCAGTTAACAATTACACACCGGAGATTTACATAAGGTATTTAACTTCAACTCAGTTAATGGCATATCAAAAGGGAGCGAGGCTGTGTTTTTTTTTTTTTTTTTTTTTTTTTTAATTACATATAAATCGGAACACGTAATTAGACTGACATTCAGGTCAGCTGCACTTCATATACCGGAGAAATGTTAAAACAATTGAAATGAGTTCTTTCATAATATAACAAAAGGGTAACAGAATAAAGGATGGGTTAATGATATCTGTGTGGATCACTAGCTGAGACTTAAGTAATTGTTGTTGAAAGGGTTTTTTCGTGTATATTAATAATAGCAGTACATTCTTGTTTATATGTCTTTTCCACACGCACAAATTATGGTGTGTGAAAAAGTAATGTGCAACTCACATTGAACTCACTCACTGGAACTTGGAAGTCAAAAAACTTTTATGAAGATCTCTCTGAAAACATTGGGCCGAATCATCCAATTTGGGCCGAACTGGTTTTGGGCCGAACCGGTCAGGTGAAAAAAATCCTGGGCCGAATCATCCAAATTGGGCCGAACCGGTTCTGGGCCGAATCGACCAAATCCCTGTTGTACTCTCGTAGATGTTGCAGAATGAGCTCGTGTAAATGCGTGGCGGTTTGTGCATTTCAGTCGCTGCTTCTGTTGACGTACCTCATAAAGAACGGGTCGGAGCGCGTTGTGACGAGTGCGCGGGAACACTTGTACGACCTGCGGCAGCTCGACAGCTACAGCTTCCACGACGAGCACGGGCGCGACCAGGGAATCAATGGTCAGTATTGCTGCCAAGACCTGACATAATAATTACAAACATTGACTTCAATCATGTTAACATGAAGTGTTATTATCAATTAAAAAACGTTAATTTTTAAGTCGACATGTTCTTAAAAGTGAATACTATCTTCCTATGAACTTGAAATGAGCGAGTATTTGCTTGTTACACGACTTGAATGGCGTTTGGTTTACAAATAACTGCAGTATCTTTCCGTTTCTCTCAGCATTGAAAAATTATGAACTTTGGAATTGACCAATGAAAATACAGTATTTCGCCAAGCCATGTAACAACTGTACCTATTTTAATCTTTATCAGAGTGATACCTACTCATTTTGCCCTCCTCCTCCTCCTCCTCCTCCTCCTCCTCCTCCTCCTTCTTCTTCTTCTTCTTCTTCTTCTTCTTCTTCTTTTCTCTGTCTATCTCGTTTTTTTTTCAATTTGACAAAAACCTTTCATGACAAGGCATAACTGAACAGCTGTTAGTAAGGCGTCACAAATTCGCCACACGAACTGTCTGCTTTAAAATGAGGTATAAATAACCCTACCTGCCAACAATGTAATTAAGCATTGCTACCACCTGCTCATGGCTTTAAGTTATATATTTGCAGTGCGGCAGAAGACAAAAGACTTGATAGAGTTCATACAAGATGACGACAGACTTAGAGACGAAAGGAAAAAGGCCAAGAAAAATAAGGACAAGTACACGGGCATATCCGCCGAGGCGGCGTCGGGCAGATTTGGTTTCAGTAAGTAGAGCTTTCTGTCATACAACTTTATGTGCATTAGTGTACCCTCTCCCCATCAAAAGAAAAAAAATCAAAGAAAGAAAAAAAAAGGAAATAAAAAAAAATAAATAAGTGCGTGAGGCGCAGTGTCTGTTCTTAGAAGCCCGCAGGTGACAAGAGTCTGTTGCTTTGGAGGGGGGTGGGGGTGTGGGTGTTAGCCTGAAATTGTATGCAGTGAATACATAGATGTTGTGACATGTGTCATGCATTGACCGAATGCATTGTTGATAAAAATTAGACGAAATTCATTTCAGCGTGAATGTTTTGTCTTCACATGTTTTGTGAAAGTGTATAGTGAAATTTTATAGTGAAATATTATGGTATGATGTGCTTGTTAAAAATTTAAAAAAAAAAAAAAAAAAAGCTTCAGACTTGGGCGTTTAACGGGCGTCAGATTTACCCCTTTTCTGCGAAGTAGTGAAAAACCGGGATTTGGCATTTCCCGCCCAAAACGTAAAAACCGTATGGTCATTTCCAACGCTTATCGCGCCAAGCCGTAAAAAACGGCATTGAAAACATATTAAATTTGAATGCTTTTATCTCCAAAAATATTTAACCAAGTAAAGCGGTATCAGATTGTAGGTCATTTCGTGAAAAATTTGCTTAAGTGCTTCAATAAAAAAGTGCAAATTTACGGCAAAAAAAGCTTACACAGGGTGATGTAGCTACAAGAGTAAGAGTTGCTTTTAATATCCAATATCAGACATAGCTTGTTCAGAATCGGAGATGAATGGTTGAAGTGTTTAACAACGACAAATGTGGCTAGTTCTGGTAGTGTCGTAACGTAACGCCAAAAGAACAGGGACATTACGCTTCATGTACACATGACGTCACGCTGAACGTACAGATACATGCACGCATCATAGACACACGACGTCACGCTGAACATGCTGGGACATGCACACGTGACGTAACAGGGGTAGATAGTAGTCAGTCATGCGCAGTATCTAAGAAGCATTTTGTTGTTATGTGGATTATATCTGAAACGACATAATAAAAGCAACTATATAACCAAGCTCATGTGTCCTGTGGGAAAATCATAACATTCGAAGCTTATGAAGGAGATCATTTTTGTACCACGTCTAACTTAAGCCAGAAGGGGCGTTTCAGTTCTGATTTTTCTGTCATCTGGCTGTCTGTCCATGTGCCCGTTCATTGGGCAATGTTAACAGGGTCATTTCTTCAGTCTTTGCACAAACAGATTCCTTACGGTCTTGGGAAGGTTTCTATTTAAATATATGCCAGGTCCGACAAAATTGCCTTACTCATGTGAAGAAAGTTATCTGTTGATAACGGGACTTAACTGCCAAAAAAAGAAAGGTTGGTAAATAAGGTTTCAGCAAATAGTAGTAAGTCGAAAAAGTGAAAATGCTGTTCGGGATGACTGTTCAACGACTGATGGATTTGCATTTGTGGCTAATTCTGGCATCTTCGTCCTTGTTAAAAGTTGCCTTGCCCCTGTGAGCTTGTACGTTTGAAGTTGCGCTTCGAATGGTCTTTATCTCTGAACCCTAAGTCGGGCGTTAAAAATAAACCTTATTTGGTGCTGCGGCGGGTATGAAAGGTGGTTTGTATTATCTCCTGATTAAAGTGGAAATCAAGGGATGACGTAAATGTGTCGTACTACTCGAAAGGTTCTTCCTTTTGAAAATTTAGAAATCTGAAAATTTGAAATTTGTTGTTTCAGTTCTCAAACTAATAGAAAGCACTGTGGCCAGTGATAAGAAATGTCGGTGAGGCGTGTTGGAAAATTGAAGTGACATTGTTTTGATTGATTCGATCATCGTCTGCTCCAATTTTCGTGGTGTGGAATGACACGCTTAACAGTCCTGACCCTTTCTGCATAATGTAACCTTATCGGTTTTGGTTTCACGTTGGTTAATGTGTAAAAACACCAGCAGTCTTTCGCGTGAAACTGCATCAATACCCGAGTAGAAATGCAGTGGATTCATCAAGTAAAATAGCATCTGATATCCTCAAAACAACAACTTGCCTGCTTTACCTTTTACAAAATGAGCCATGTCAGTGACTCGTTTACTGTATGTGGTCCTTATGCGCACTATATCCGAACTTCTGTATAATGAGCACTTGCGGGAGTGATCGGCATGCAAAAAAAAAAAAAAAAAATACTCAGTTTCTATTGGAGACGTGAGGGTGGTGACGGACAGGTTTTTCTCTGCTTTTAATCATGTTTGTGAAAAAGACAGAAGGTGCAGAATGTGTGGGCGTGAATCAACAGTTTGTGTAATAATTGAAAGGGCGTTCAGGTGGGTTATTCGAGTTAGTAATATATGCTGTATACAGTACAAGGCAACTTAAAACTCCGACAACTCGATTTTCAAAATATCGAAAAATACAACTCGAACAGTAGTAAATTTTCCTACTTTCTTTCCCGATAATTCGAATAGTCGATATCCCTTAGAATTTAGTTTTGATCAAGTGAGATTCGATTGATCGAAAACCGTCTGTAATCAGGAAAGATAAGCCCAATCATAGTTCTGTGCTTCTCGATAATCTCGCCGGTGTCAACCAATCAAATGCACGACATAAAGTCGGTCAAGTCAGGAACTCGGCAGGTGCGTTAGACCAACCGAAGAAGGTTTTGTATACTGTATATAGAAGAAATACCGACATTCAACATGGGCAAGTGACAGGTAAATGAATGTCATGAATAAAAAAAAGTAATAATAAATACTTTCGGACAGTATTTTTGCAAAGTTCTGGCAAGTACAAATAGGTCTATAATGACACGGTATGTTGCTGGTCAGCCGGTTCACCTCACCTGATTCTTTATGTGTGATTTCACTTATTATCCCCCGCCGCCCTAGCCGGGGGCGTGGGATATAGAAAAGCCTCGTGTCCTCGTAGACCAATAAAACCCTACAGGTAGAAAGTATATAACGTGTAGTTGTGCAACGTCAGGTTATTTTTCGATTTCTTCAAAAAATGTAATTTTTACGATTTTTCACAATTTGGACTTTGTTGTTTTTCAGACAAATTTGTCCAGGCTGTATCTTTGTTACTATTCACCATAGACCAATAAAACTCTACAGCTGGAAAGTATATAAAGTGTAATTGTGCAACGTCAGAATACACGTCTGTTCTGGGATAAAGTCCGAGAGCTCCTGAATTCATTATCCCTCATTAAATTCCCTTCTGTCATTTGTGGTGACTTCAACCTAGATACAGTGCAACGGGAAAAACTTTCTCAAATGATGCCAACGTTCAATCTAAAGCAGCCAGACTTTGGTCCGACTCATAGGCACGGTGGCCATCTTGAATTAATGTTCAGTTCACGTCCTGTGGCTGATATTGCTACCTTCCCTGTATGTTATACAAACCATCAGTACCTCTACATGTAGATATAAACTAGCCCACAAGCTGTGACTTTGCCATGGTCGGGAACACTTCGTATTTATTAATTTCCATTTCTGTTAAAGTAACAAGTTTGTTGCTAACAAAGCAAGGCGTAAGCATGCAAACGAAGAAAACAATTGTTGTAACTGTCTTTATCCAGGCCATACATCTCTGGAACTATTCATCGTTTATCATACCTTAAGGGGAGAAAATGTATATAGTCAAAGAAGATTAATGTTCATTAATATTCTTTGATATAGTGTAGATGAGCGCGGCGGGGGATGTGCAATCTACGATTGTCTTGTTACGTTTTGGCCCCAAGTTGCACTTAGGTAGTAACGTGCTTTCTGTTCCCACGGGCACGTATTCAAGAACTCTCCACACTCAACAACGCCTTTGTGAAAGTATTTTGGTTTAGCAACAGCGTGGAATTAAAAATGAACAAACCCCACCCCACCCACCATAACAAAAAAAATCTGAAAAGATGTAGTTGCCCATGATAGACCAGTGCTTGTGGTGGCTGCGTGTGTTTGACGTCACATGGATGGTGTGGCTGCGCGTGTGTGACGTCACATGGATGTGGTGGTGGCTGTGTGTGTATGGCGTCACATGGATGCTGTGGTGTCTGCGTGTGTGTGTGACGTCACATGGATGTTGTGGTGGCTACGTGTGTGTGACGTCACATGGATGCGGTGGTGGCTACGTGTGTGTGACGTCACATGGATGTTGTGGTGGCCGTGCCACTGTATAGACACCGAGTGCTGGGGTAGCCCCAAACAAAGGAAGTTTTCCGCAGGTGATGTTCTTGTTCTCAGATTGTGCAACAAAGGTTACAAAATATGCCACAGTTTAATTGAATAATTCTCTTTCTTCCATTGCACTCGGCTGGCCCTTAGCTAAGATTGTTATTAATTAATGTGGGGGGTGTGAGGGAGGTGGTGAGGTAGAGGCATTGTTCTTTGGATGTTTTTCTGCTCTTTGTGTCGGACTGTGAATGTTAGCAGGGTCCCTGGGGATGGCCTACACCGCGTTATTTGCATCCAACTGTGTTTGGCTGAGAAAGGTCATAGGAGCCCACGAATAGGGATTGTTTTTCACTGCTGTATTTAATACTCTCGAATTACAGTATGCAATTTGGCTTTCAGCGGTTTTGTGATGTGTTTCTAAACAATCATCGCGAGCATTTAGTGTGTTATCGATAGTTTTGAGTTAAGGATTTGACGCTCGGAGACGGCGCTATAACAAACACCTGTGTTCAAAATACTAGAAAAACTGGTTGTTAAATTCCTGGCGGTGGTGTGGTGAATTAGCTGCAGATTCTCTTGTGAATTGTTAATTAAAGGATATTGTTGAGGACGGAATAGATTGTGAGCATTGTTTGTGTCTTGTGAGAGGAAGTCATTGTCAACGCCAAGTGTTTGTAGGTTATAAAACAGGAAGAGATCTGGAGTTCTAAATGGCAAGCGATTTAACAACAATATACTCAAGTGCACTTGGACTCGAAGTTTGAAAATTTTCTGTTGCACTGATCGAATATCAACTTGTGTTTTATGTGACGTTATTTTGATTATCTGAGCTACAGGAAAGGTCGTGTTAGTGATAAGTTAAACAAGCGAGAGCAAATTCAAGGGTTGTCTGGATACACGTCTGCAAATTTAATGCTTTTGATACAAGTAGCCTGGATAACTGCACAAAAATGAGCCTTCGGGTCGGCTTGTTAAATTTCCAGTCACTCAGGGAGAAGAGTAGAAATAAGTACAATTTATTTGATGATGATGAAGGTCGGAACATTTATTCTTAACTAATTTATTTGCATACTTTAATTGATTGATTAATTGATTGGTTCTTCACAAACATTTGAAGCTACTTTCGTTTTTTTTCGCCTGCATTTTTTTTTCTTTGAAGGTCACTGCAAAATGAGTTTGTCCTCAGCTTGGTCTCATACTTTTTCTTTGGTCTGCAAATCTGCGACGCGATGGTTTGGGAAAGTATGAAGATTTGTGTCTTTAGTCGCGCCGCAGAAAACAGGGTTCGCGTTGGCTGGGTTTTTGTCCACTTTTTGGGCATTATTTTTAACGAAATGACTCACTTTTTGGGAACCCACCGAGTTTTCTCGACCCAACTGAGTCAACCCTGAGAAAGCATTCTATTTTGAGATGCTGAGATGTGTCTTTTGTTGAGGTGATTATGCGAGCTTTAAACATCTGTGGCTGGCTCTAAGTCTGAAAGCTACCTTCATTTGTGTCATCTTGTGTGTTTTACTTGGCGCAGTGCGCGTTATTTACTCGGCGTCAGACATCCGTCCTCCGTTCCCGTGGAGCCCTAGCCATATAAAGTACAATAATCGCAGGCTGATTGTTGCCCCAAGAAAAACTTCTGCACAGCTCAGTGCCAACATGCCTTCTACATAAAGTTAAAAAAACACGATCTCTGTAATTTGCTTAAAACATCTTGAAATAAATGTTAACAATACGGTTACAGAACGAGAGTTTTCAAGTAGCCTAAGGTTATTTGACTACTGCGCGTTCCAGTGAAATTTTGAGCAAGGCCTGTGCACGTGTTTGGTGCCGCTGTAGGGCTGGAGGGGAGGGCTGGAGGTTTGTTTTTGGTCGGGTGGCAAGCACGGCGAGCGCACACTAAGCGTGGCACCTGTGGCTGTTTACAGGCGACTATGGCCGCTACGACCGTGACCGCTACGATGACGAGCCGCGCAGCTACAACTCCAGCCAGAAGTCGTCCTCCAGGGGCCCGCCACAGTCACGCCTGGACGACATCAACGACTGGGAGGACGGCAAGAAGAATGTGGCGCAGGAGGCCATAGGCAAGGTCAAGGACTTCGTCAACAAGATGAAAGGATTTGACGACCCGCCCGACTACGAGTAAGCACTTTCTGCTTCTATTGTTTGTTGCAATCTAGGGCTGGAATGCACAATTTTGAATTGTGCCTGTTGACGTAGTACGTCAGATGTACTAAGTGCGGAGCTGTCCTTGAACCTCAAAAGTCGGGGTGGGGGAGGGGATAAAGTTTAACACTATTTCAGATCGATTTGTGAAAAATATAGAACACCAAAACCTAAACCAAAAGTTAACCTGGTCTATCCTTGCATCCACTTGTGCGTTTTCTGATCTCCGCTACTGCGTAATAAAGGCGAAGCACGGTAAAGCTAAAATTACAAAAATGTCAACTTTGAACCGGATATTAGTGCACAGGCAAGTTTCCAAGTCATGCGCAAGTCGACTTGTTCTCTTTTATATCTATTTTTTCTTTCCAGTGTGGTTTTTGCTCTGATCAGTTTCTTGGCTACTTAATACAAGTAGTGTTTGCATAATCAATTTCAGATGTGTCATCGCATCAATTAGCCAAAACTATTTGCATTTTGAATGTTGAGGCTTTCACTGCAAAGTAAATGAAGTGCGTGAACATTCACTTCAATTTCGTTTGGCAAAAGCCTAGACGTAAAAGAAAAAAAGATGAAAGCTAGAAAATGTCTGATTTATCCCAACGATCATTTCAAATCAAAGCTTGACTTGTGGATACTTTATCACAGTATCTGCACCCCACCCGCCCCCACCACCACCATGGGCCAGCCGGAATTCACCCGGAATTTGTAAAAGTACAACAGCTGATTTCTTTGAAAATCTATGAAGATAGATGGAATTTATAAAACCTAAAGCCACTTGACTGCAAGTTTATCAGATAAAAAGAATATACCCTAGATTTCTGAAAACGACAGTGATTGAATGTGCGTTAACGTTTCTGCAGTGCTGTTCTTTCCGCTATGAAACTTTTTCCCGTTTTGCTTTTCGCCGTGGCATCAGTTCCCCTGTGACGACGTGGCATTGTTTCCACCGTGACGCTGTTTCCGGCATGACACGGCTCCTGTGACATTGTTTCCCAATTGACGTTATTTCCGGCGTGACATTGCGGCTGCTCTGACATTGTTTCCGCTGTGACATTGTGGCTGCTGTGACATTGTTTCCGCTGTGACATTGCGGCTGCTCTGACATTGTTTCCGCTGTGACATTGCGGCTGCTCTGACATTGTTTCCGCTGTGACATTGTTTCCGCTCTGACGTTATTTCCGACGTTACACGGGTGCTCTGACATTGTTTCTGGCGTGACGTTATTTCAGCAACAACGACGACCTGTTCGACGACGAGCCGACACCGGCGTCGTCCCGGGGCGGCGACGCCTGGCATAAGGAGTACCGCGACAGCGACGAGGAGTTCACCACCATCGAGCGCAAGTCCACCACCACCACCGAGAAGGTCACCACCGGTAAGCCCCACCCCCTCCCATTCTCAACCATCGATCACCACAACCACCACCGTGAAGGTCACCGCTATTAAGCACCCCCTCCCCGCCAATTCACAACAGTCGAGAAAATTTGTGAAGGGGGAGGGGTGCCTACCTCCGCGGCCTCCTTCCCACACCGTCAATGCAATTGCTGTAACACACAGCTGTTGATTGCTTGACAGTGAACAAAAAAGTTAATTATATCAGACAGGTTGCGTGGTAAAAGTCTAGCAATTCTGAGTGTTAGTTATTGACTGCATAAAATCGGGGGGAAAACGCGTGATCTGTGAAAGCCTGAGAAAACGAATGGCAGCACCGGAAGTGAGCTGTGTGGACAAGTTGTCTTCTGTCTTGTTGCCTTATGCTTTGTCAATACGAGTAACACGATAGCGATCAAAAAACAAATAGATGACAACAGTACTGTAAAAAATCTCTCAGTGGTTGTTCGTGTGATGCATTAAATGCTGCTTATCATCTGGGCGTAAATTTTCCGGCCTGCAGGGAAGCTGTAGTACAGGGCGATCTTAAGCCCTCCTCTAGGCTGAGTGTCACATTTATTTGCCTACAATGACAGGTAGTCTTCGACAAGCTCAAAGAAAAAGAATTGAAGACATTTAATGATATTTATGAAATAACTGCATGAATTTGTGGAAGCGGCTGAGTGTGTACATAGGAGTTAATAACGCTTGCAGATGCCCACGATTCCATTGCAGGAAAGAGAGCGCGGTCCAACAAAAAGATCGACTTAGGAGCCGCAGCTAATTACGGAAAAGACCAAACAGTATGTACACAATTCTCTGACGCTTTCAGTGTTGACATGACTGGCTGTATGCACGCCGTTGCGTTTAAAAAATATGAACGTTAAAATCATTTGAACAAAGGTTGTTTTTCAAAAGTACTGCTCGCGATTTCAAAGCCTCTCGGTTGTTCACTTAATTGTAATCCTTTCCCATTTAATGCTGTTTTCACTTAAGATTGAACAGATATTAAAGCAAAAGGGTTTATTTAGAAAATTGTTATCTTCAGCAAATTTCAGTAAGATAAACTCTTTGTGTGAATATGCACAACCATTTCTTGGCAACGTTACACTGTCGAAATCGAGGTCGTGTTGGGCAGCCATTGGGCAGGACATTTCGTGGCATACTAAAACCAGAATTAATGCTTATCGGTATATGTATTTTCTTAAAAGATTGTTTTGCTGATCGCAGAAACCTACAAGCATGCTTCTTTTACATAATCTCAAATACCCCCCCCCCCAAAAAAAAAACTTATAGAATTACTCCACCCCCCCCCCCAAAAAAAAAAAAAAAAAATTAATCAGTCAGCTGGGTCAGTAATTGCTGACCGGAATAAGGTCTAAAACAAATTGCTTGTATCAAGTCTGCTCAACGCGTTTCAGAGCACGGCGAGGAATGGTCAAGGTGATCTCATTTCCGGTTTTGGGACGTCGCCCGTCTCCGGCAATGCCGACGAATTCAACCCCAGGGCAGGGGAAGGTAGGCTTTGGGGACTCCTGCTGCCGGTACAGTCATGGGTCTCGTTTAGGGATTCTCTGGAGTGTTGCATGTAGTAAAGTTGTCACAGAACCGGAAAATGGAAGATGGTTGTAAAAAAAAACCTGCAGTTATTGTCATGAATTTTGTAATTTGGTAAACATTATGAAGTGTATAACTAAGAGTGGGTTTAGGTGAGTGATAATTAGAGTGTATTTAGGTGAACGTATAGTAATATTTTAGCAAAGCATCAACATTCGTCTGGTGTCATATTGTATATGGAGCAGTTTAATTGGGGGAGGGGAGGAGTTGTGAGCATGGGCGTCGTTGCTGAATAACCAGTTATGTGATTACATTTTTTACGAGCACTGATGTACGGGTACCCTGACCATTCTAGTTTTTACGAGCAATAGCATGAGACTTATTTTTCTCTCATTGTAGCTTCTGCTAATGGAAACTTCGGTGATTTCTCTCAGTTCAATTCGTCCACTACAAATTCAGGGTACGTATTTCCATGACGGAGCCTCCTCCCCCCTCCCCTCCTCATTTTCTCGCTGATGTTCTGCACGCTTTGTCATGCCACCAATTTTATATTTGAAGACTGCCCGTAGAGCCTTTCCAAGTACTGTGGGTCGATTTTGTCGGTAGGGATGATTAGTTCTCAGTGGTCGTTGCAGCGTCAAGCCGTGAAATAAAACATTTTAGGACCACGAAAAAAATCGAAATAACGTGCTGTAAAGCAAAATGCACACACATAAAAAAGTGCTGGTTCATGTTTCTTGTGTGCTGGCTCAAATACTAGCTGTGTTGGCTTCAAGTGGCCTCTACATCCCTTACCTCAGGGATTTGCCGGATTGATCAGCACTCAGTTGAATAGGAAAGAATAAGAAAATGGTCTTACCTAATCAGTATTTCCTTGCCGACCCGTTCCTTATAATGCTCGACAGTAATAGGAGTGCATTATTTGTTAATTTTTAGCTTCCGAGGGCTGCATGGTGTATACGTTTGCTTTTAAACATGCTTTTAGTTCGATTTTCCAATTTTATGTTAGTTATTGGTACCCCACCCTCTTCTCCTCATCCCTTTCCACTTTAGGGATCACCACAATCGGTACTAATCAAGGAGATTTTAGGAGTTATAAACCAGGTGCCCTTACCCCTGAATGTATATTAGGTGTCAAATGTATTGTTCAATTTTGCTTTACTAAAGGTTCTTGTCTGTATTTTAATAATGTATTTGCAAACTGCGAAAAGAAAGTTAAAAAAAGTAGAACGTATTGGAATATACCGGATATACCGGTTGCCTATTCCACATCTTTCCTGGATACTTCGTACCTTTGCCGTTTCGTAACCTTGCCTTTTGTTACCTTTTCGGACGCTTCGTACCCTAATTTGTCTACCACTTCGTAACATTGCGAAAGCCACTTCGTACCCTTGTTTACCATTTCGTGTACCTTTCCAAAATTCACTTTGCGTAACTTTTTGTGTGTATAATTGAGGGCGATTTATTTGATTGCAATTGCGAAATTGTGTTCAGTTATAATTAATTGCAATTCAAGTCGTCAGCCTTGACTACATTTTCAGGGGTAAATCACAACATTTCATTTTCATTGGTTCATGAGTACACAAATTAGTTGTGCCAAGTCAACAAGAAAAACAAAAATGTCCAGGGACATTATGCCCAGCCGAGATCCAGTCAATTAAATATCAAAAGGTTTGTAGGATCACAAAAAGGTAGAGGTATTTAAAAAAAAATTAACTGAATAGAGACCTTGAGCAACTCTTATGAAGTTTTGAAAGCAATCGAGTAAAACTACATGCAGGACAATTTTGAAAAACTGGATCCTCAAAAATTTTAAGGATAGAACTGAAGCTCCTGTTCCCAGCAATTGTACCTTTTCAGTGTACACGTACAGGAAACGCTGCAGATGTACAACGGATAATTTGTTAGCCCAACGTGTTTCGGAAAAAAAATGACTTACCAATGGTTTAAATTGTCATTTGGCCAATATTTGGCGAATCGCCAAAATGTTTTTAAAGACAGGACTATGGAGAGAATATTCACGCAAAATTTTGAAAGCTATCCGATTAAAATTGTTGGAAAATAAGCGTGCTGAAAATAAGTGAATGTTCGGGAACATCGTATAATATATGAAAGCAATTCGATCAAAACTGTAAGTGGAGAAGCATTTAGGTAAAAGTTTACACATGAACATGCAGACGACGGATGCCCGCCCTGTTCCCCACTGATGTGACCCCGCCCCCCACACACATTCCACATGGGTCCAGAAATAAATTTTTATGGAGAGTCGTTACAATTATTTATTCCCCACAGGTAGAATCTGTGGGGAATATATGCGATCGACCGCATGTCGGTCTCTCGGTCTGTCAGCAAGAGCTTGTTAAAACGATAACTTAAAAACTCCTGCAAGGATTGCCATGAAACTTGGTGTGTAGCTGCTATAGGAACAAACACAAATCGGTATTGTAAATGGCTCAGGTTCGTCCAAGGAAAAGGGACCAGCTGGACTTTCAGCTATTGATTGACTATTGATGGCCGTGTTTAACTGATGGGGCGCCTGTGAGGAATATGTGGGCTATGCACACTGCTCTAGTTTTACAAAGCGGTAATTATTTAAGGGGGAAAATCTTAACCTCTGTGTCTTGCCGGGTCTGTTGTAAAACGAAGCCCGCCTTGCAATTGTGCATGTCATACCTACTTCATATGGTTGACTACAGCGAGCCCAGAAGAGCAAATACCGCGCGGTATCGGTAAAACTAGAGAAATTATGGGACGAGTACCGCAAAGGGTCAAGATCTGCCTCGAAGCTACTGAGGGCTGTTGGCGTGATATTTGTTCCCGTACTGTAAATTATGGAGCGGGTGCCGCAACGGATCAGGGTCTTTGTCACCATGTTCAAACATACGAACACTTGTACCAGGAAGTGAAACAAGCGATGCAGGTTCAGGAGAGATTAAATACAGGGAAATTCCACATGTCATGGGTAGTTTCGTGGGCAAATTCTTTTGAAATTTCCTGCGAGTAGTTTCGTTTTCATTTAATATAGCAGTAATTTTTGGCAGATTGTTCCACTACCCGAAAGTCAGGGCTCAATACGACTCACAGGTGGTTGCTTTAACGCGTATTGACGTTAAATTATTGAACAAAGTATGAAAGTTATGTTTTTGTGTCCTTGTATTACAAAACACTCATTGTATTGCTAGGGTATGAAGTGGCGTGCGTAGTTACGAAGTGTCTCAATGGTACGAAATACTAAAAATTAGGGTATGACGCGTCTTCCGCAAGAGCACGAAATGGTAGGGTACGAAAGTTACGGTGTCTCGTTTCCTTGCACATAGCCTCCTACCACCCCCTCCCAACCCAACCCAACCCCACCCACCCAGTGCAGTGAAATAGAGTTACATCCGACTCTTATAATTTTAATGCACCGAGTAACTTCACAGGCGTGTCGTTTATTGACGGTAGTTGCTGTGTATAGAGCTGGCATGTAGAGTGTTGTGCAGGCTTTCTCTTGTGTTTTTATTGCAGACAGGATGATTTTGCTGATTTTGCCAAATTTGATACGACTTCTCAGTCACCTCAGAGGTATAGTTGCCCGCCCCCCACCCTCACCCCATGTAAACCCGTGTAATCTTGCACATTATTCCCTACCTTAGTGAAATCAATGGTACATAAAATCGCCCAGGAAATAACAGATCATTTGTGCAGGTTTTAACCTTAGATCCTTGGACCGTTCTGAGGGCGTGGGGGGGGGGGGGGGTTAGCATACATGCTGAAAATCTGATCCCAGATCTGACAGCATGTGGTTCTGCCATTGGAAAGTCGTCGACTAGTTGCTTTTGTTGGGGTGGGGGTTACTGTGAATGGCTTTTAGACTGCGATTTGCACGTGGGGACTTGTTAAGACATAAGTGTGTTTGATGTTAGTATGTAGAGCAAACTGGCAGTGCTAATTTTTGACGCGAGGCGGTGCTAGTCGCTGTAGAGTGCTATCCATGATGTGCATAACACACAAAAAGGATGGTTTTGGTGGTAGAGGGTTGTACAAAAAAAAAATAATAATAAGAGTCGCTTCTTGTTGTTAACCTTGACGCCAGGCAAACCAAAAGGAAAAACCAGAATAGAAAACGAAGTTCAGGTATTTCTGTTCAAATATTTGATGATTTGCTGTGGTGTGTTTGTGTTACAGTGGCGGCTACACGCTAGCGCTAGGGGATGGCCCCAGTCAGTCGAGCGCGGTCAGTGCTCCGCTCAGTAACGTCGATCTGCTCGCCAGTCCCACGGCCGGCGCCGCCCCGCTCACGCCCTTCAACTCCGCCGTGGTACGTCATTCCCAGTCAGTCATAAAAAGTCACCAATACATAAATAGTTGGGTAACCTTTTTTTTCAGCAAGAACTTGCAAGTTTTCTGTGATATTGTTTTTTTTTTTTTTTTTGGAGGGCGGGGGAAGAGCTTTCGATTTTGTGATTTAATAAAAGTATAAAAATATGAGCACTTTAAGACCACCGCTGGTTGTGCGGGATGTGACACATGTCGTCATGTCTTGCTCTCTCACTTGTCATGATTGTCTTTTGCGGAGGTGAAATTTGGCGCTTTGTGCTTTATTCATACAGAGAAATATAAATGCCGAAATAACCAAACAGATATCAATCTCTAAAATTTCCAAAACGCATATTTAAGAAATTAAATTTAAGGTTTCGTGAAGCATAATTGAAAATAAAATATTTAAACTTTGACTCTTAATGCTTTATGAATTAGAAGTTTGTGCTGCTATGAATATATGCTTTCGAACCCACAAATTAAAGACTCAGATAAATGGGAAGCCTTCACACCGCAAAAAAAGTGAATGAAAATCAATTTTATAATTTTACCCTGTACAGAAAGTCCGTAACTTCGGATAGGTTGATAATCGTTGGAAATTTGGTGGCTTAGTACCGTGAGTTAACTCGGCTGCCTTTGTTTTGACACTCGAACAGCCTTCGCTACTTGACCAGAGCCCTCCATTGATGCAGCCTTCTCAGACCCAGCAACCTATGATGCCACAACAAAATCTGATGACGTCAGCCGCACAGCAGCCAAATATGATGTCACAAACTAGTGCCATGCCTCCCACGAACAATATGATGTCATCGCAGAATATGATGACGCCACAAAACACAATGATGTCCTCACAAAGTAACATGATGACGTCACAGAACACTATGTTTTCGTCACAAAACAAGATGATGTCATCGGGCTTGATGTCACCTACGGGGACGATGTCTGGCAGTCAGCCAATGGGAATGCAGCAGGGTCTGCAGATGGGCATGTCACCGATGCAGCCTCAGGTATATACAAGTGCCGTGGTCATGTAGCCGTGAATGTTACGTATACACAGCGCAGATATTTCCCAAGTCCCGGCATGACAAATATAATTATATTTGGTAGTAATTCCCGGGAATATGATTAAATTATCGCTCACCTGTAGTGCCATCCTCTTACCCAAGTGCTTAGCATAGAGAATCAGCGTTGTTTGTTTGATTGGCATAGCAACAGGGGATCTTATCCTTCCATTGCTGTATGTTTGATTAGCGTAGCAACAGGGGAGCTTATCCTCGCTTTTATGAACCGTTGCGAGGTTGACTGTTGATGCTCTGAGCGTCTTTCATATCTGCTCAGCAAACACACGCATAATCCGTTTAGTAAATTTGATGCACAAGTTGTTGTAACATGCATACCGGGAGAAAATAGGGGGTTGGAGGAGGGGGGAACCGCATGATTCTGTATTATTTTCCCTTTGTGATGCATGCTTGAGTTTTCAGTGACGTCAAAATATTCAGCTAGCAGGAGTGTGGGAAACGTAATTTTCAAAGGAATGCTGCCCAACAGTCCATCTAAAATTGTGAACCTTAAAAAATCTATTTAAAAAAAAACAGACTTCTTTTAGTTGGGAAGAGTCCAAGTTCTTTGGTATAATCTTTCGGAAACCGATACGTGGTCACACATCATCCTTTATTGCTGTGTTTGTTATTGTGACGTCATTGAATATCCCAAGAGAAGTGTCAGCATGGTAACTATTGCTAGTGCAGTGCCATGTAGTTCTGTGAGAATTGGAAGGAGAGTGGTGGGGTTGGGGATGGGAGGTGGTTGAGGGGCAAGCCGGCGGTGAATAAGCATGTGTGTGTGCTGTTGTGTGCACGCAGATGGGCATGCAGCCCGCCATGCGAATGCAGCAACCACCGATGGCCATGCAGCAACAACCTGTGATGCAGCAGCAGAATGATTTCATGGTAGGATCAACCTCCCTTCCCCCTCCGCAACCCCTAGGACCCACCTCCCTTCCCCTCTCCACAACCCCTAGGATCCACCTCCCTTCCCCCCTCCACAACTCCTAGGATCCACCTCCCTCCCCCCCTCCACAACTCCTAGGATTCACCTCCCTTCCTCCCCTCCACAACCCCTAGGATCCACCTCCCTTTCTCCCTTCCACAACCCTTAGGATCCACCTCCCTTCCTCCCTCCACAACTCCTAGGATCCACCTCCCTTTCTCCCTTCCACAACCCCTAGGATCCACCTCCCTTCCTCCCCTCCACAACCCCTAGGATCCACCTCCCTTCCTCCCCTCCACAACCCCTAGGATCCACCTCCCTTCCTCCCCTCCACAACCCCTAGGATTCACCTCCCTTCCTCCCCTCCACAACCCCTAGGATCCACCTCCCTTCCTTCCCTCCACAACCCCTAGGATCCACCTCCCTTCCTCCCCTCCACAACCCCTAGGATCCACCTCCCTTCCTCCCCTCCACAACCCCTAGGATCCACCTCCCTTCCTCCCCTCCACAACCCCTAGGATCCACCTCCCTTCCTTCCCTCCACAACCCCTAGGATCCACCTCCCTTTCTCCCTTCCACAACCCCTAGGATCCACCTCCCTTCCTTCCCTCCACAACCCCTAGGATCCACCTCCCTTCCTCCCTCCACAACTCCTAGGATCCACCTCCCTTCCTCCCTCCACAACTCCTAGGATCCACCTCCCTTTCTCCCCTCCACAACCCCTAGGATCCACCTCCCTTTCTCCCTTCCACAACCCTTAGGATCCACCTCCCTTCCTCCCTCCACAACTCCTAGGATCCACCTCCCTTTCTCCCTTCCACAACCCCTAGGATCCACCTCCCTTCCTCCCCTCCACAACCTATAGGATCCACCTCCCTTCCTCCCCTCCACAACCCCTAGGATTCACCTCCCTTCCTCCCCTCCACAACCCCTAGGATCCACCTCCCTTCCTCCCTTCCACAACCCCTAGGATCCACCTCCCTTCCTCCCCTCCACAACCCCTAGGATCCACCTCCCTTCCTCCCCTCCACAACCCCTAGGATCCACCTCCCTTTCTCCCTTCCACAACCCTTAGGATCCACCTCCCTTCCTCCCTCCACAACTCCTAGGATCCACCTCCCTTCCTCCCCTCCACAACCCCTAGGATCCACCTCCCTTCCTTCCCTCCACAACCCCTAGGATCCACCTCCCTTCCTTCCCTCCACAACCCCTAGGATCCACCTCCCTTCCTTCCCTCCACAACCCCTAGGATCCACCTCCCTTCCTCCCCTCCACAACCCCTAGGATTCACCTCCCTTCCTCCCCTCCACAACCCCTAGGATCCACCTCCCTTCCTCCCTTCCACAACCCCTAGGATCCACCTCCCTTCCTTCCCTCCACAACCCCTAGGATCCACCTCCCTTTCTCCCTTCCACAACCCTTAGGATCCACCTCCCTTCCTCCCTCCACAACCCCTAGGATCCACCTCCCTTCCTCCCCTCCACAACCTATAGGATCCACCTCCCTTCCTCCCCTCCACAACCCCTAGAATTCACCTCCCTTCCCCCCTCCCAAACCCCTAGAATCCACCTCCCTTCCCCCTCCTCAGCCCCTAGGATCCACCTCCCTTCCTTCCCTCCACAACCCCTAGGATCCACCTCCCTTCCTCCCCTCCACAACCCCTAGGATTCACCTCCCTTCCTCCCCTCCACAACCCCTAGGATCCACCTCCCCCCCTGTACAACCCCTAGGATCCACCTCCCCCCCCTGTACAACCCCTAGGATCCACCCCCCCCCTCCACAACCCCTAGGATCCACCTCCCTTTCTCCCCTCCACAACCCCTAGGATCCACCTCCCCCCCCCCCGTACAACCCCTAGGATCCGCCTCCCTTCCCCCCTCCACAACCCCTAGGATCCACCTTCCTTCCTTCCTCCACAACCGTGACTAACCTGTCACTTTGCCTGTTCTGTAGACTAAGATGAGTTAGGTCTGATGGGGGCTCCGAACGGGACAGAGCGGAGTCATGGATTTCCCCATTCGCCATGCGACCGAAGCTTCTTAAACCGAAAAACCTGGAACCTCAACAACAAAACTTAACTTTAAAATCATAGCCCAAAACAAGACCGATTTTTATTTAATTATTTCTTTATTTTATTTTATTTATTTATTTTTTTTGGAGGGGAGGGGGAAGGATGGCGGGCTTTTGGTACGTACATAGAAGAAATGTTTGCTTTTGAATACCAGTAGTGAGAGAAGCCCATTCTCTATAGCCATTCCCGTCCTACCTCCGCTCTGCTTCGCTCACCAATTTGGATCGTGGGGGAGGGTGAGACTATATATCTCGGGAGCAGTGCCATTTGGATCGTGGGGGAGGGGGAAAACTATATATCCCGGGAGTAGTGCCAATTGGATCGTGGGGAAGGGGGGAAACTATATATCTCGGGAGCAGTGCCATTTGGATCGTGGGGGAGGGGGGAGACTATATATCTCGGGAGCAGTGCAATTTGGATCGTAGGGGAGAGGTTGAGACTATATATCTCGGGAGCAGTGCCATTTGGATCGTAGGGGAGAGGGGAGAGACTATATGTCTCGGGAGCAGTGCCATTTTGGTCGTAGGGGAGAGGTTGAGACTATACATCTCGGGAGCAGTGCAATTTGGATCGTAGGGGAGAGGGGGGAGACTGTATATCTCGGGAGCAGTGCAATTTGGATCGTAGGGGAGGGGGGAGACCATATATCTCGGGAGCAGTGCCATTTGGATCGTGGGGGAGGGGGGAGACTATATATCTCGGGAGCAGTGCCATTTGGATCGTGGGGGAGGGGTAGACTATATATCTCGGGAGCAGTGCCATTTGGATCGTGGGGGAGGGGGGAGACCATATATCTCGGAAGCAGTGCGATTTGGATCGTAGGGGAGGTGGGAGATTATATATCTCGGGAGCAGTGCCATTTGGATCGTAGGGGAGGTGGGAGACTATATATCTCCGGACCAGTGCCATTTTGATCGTAGGGGAGAGGTTGAGACTATACATCTCGGGAGCAGTGCAATTTGGATCGTAGGGGAGAGGGGGGAGACTGTATATCTCGAGAGCAGTGCCATTTGGATCGTAAGGGAGGGGGGAGACTATATATCTCGGGACCAGTGCCATTTTGATCGTAGGGGAGAGGTTGAGACTATATATCTCGGGAGCAGTGCCATTTGGATCGTAGGGGAGAGGTTGAGACTATATATCTCGGGAGCAGTGCCATTTGGATCGTAGGGGAGAGGGGAGAGACTATATGTCTTGGGAGCAGTGCCATTTTGATCGTAGGGGAGAGGTTGAGACTATATATCTCGGGAGCAGTGCCATTTGGATCGTAGGGGAGAGGGGAGAGACTATATGTCTCGGGAGCAGTGCCATTTTGATCGTAGGGGAGAGGTTGAGACTATATATCTCGGGAGCAGCGCCATTTGGATCGTAGGGGAGAGGGGAGAGACTATATATCTCGGGAGCAGTGCCATTTTGATCGTAGGGGAGAGGTTGAGACTATATATCTCGGGAGCAGTGCCATTTGGATCGTAGGGGAGAGGTTGAGACTATATATCTCGGGAGCAGTGCCATTTGGATCGTAGGGGAGAGGGGAGAGACTATATGTCTCGGGAGCAGTGCCATTTGGATCGTGGGGGAGAGGGGAGAGACTATGTATCTCGGGAGCAGTGCGATTCGGATTATTTCGGTACTGGCCCAAAATAAACGATGTACCAGGTCCAAATGTTATATATAGAGTCATAATTGTGTATGTGATCAACACTAAGGGAGCTTCAATATCAGGCCGGGAGCTGTACAATGTCCCTCCGGTCCTCGTCTGCATGTTCAAATACCTATGCTCAGAGCCAAAGTAGAAATGTGTTTTTGTGCATTGTTTGCTTTGTTCAGTGACTGATTGCCAGTTGTTTTGATTTTATAGTTAAATAATTGTTTAATTTCAACAAATATTTTGTGCAGTGCATTTGCTATTAGTAGAACATTCAGTGAATAATTCACCCCTTTGTGATTTTATATAAATAGGGTTAGACTAGAATAGTAGTTTACTTTAAAAAAATGCCATTTTGGTAGACATGATTGAATGTTGTCAATAGATGTTGTCAGTGAGAGCGTTTTCTTAAGTTTGACTTTTTGCACTTCAAAACTATAAACCTACCTGAGTTTTCATTGGCTTATTTTGCACAGTTTTCATTGGCTGATTTGGCACGAGTGATTGTGCTCAAAACACAGCCACTAAGATGCCAAAAGTAACTCCTTGCCCGCATAAATGTTGTTTATCTGGTGATCATTCCCTAAGTGAAACGCTCCATCTACAGCTCGTCGTACTATGCATGTTACAGCGGAACGGATCTATCAATTCGGATACTTGCTACTTTCGACCGACCTAAAACTACTTTTACGAAACATTTAACAGTGATTTAAGCCCAAATCTAATCGGATAGTACCCCTTTACATAATTTGAAAACTGCAGAATTGATAATTGTAAAATGGTTTTTAGTCCGGTACAAAGTCGCCCATTTGACAGATCCGCCTGTAAAACACACATGACGTAATAAGACGTGGAAGGAAAATGTAGTCACCAATGTTTGGCAGGAGACCGCACAAATTGTTGTATGCTGCACTGATCACTGTTCAGTGTGTGACTGTGTTTTTGGTACTGCAGGGCATGCCTCTAACGCCGGTCAGTGTTGGCCAGGTCACGACGCAGACGACCGCGTCATCGGCTGCGACACCGAGTCAGCCAGTCGCACAGGTCTGCCCATTCTGTGGTCCTACGATGGGAGGGGAGGGGGAGGGGGAGGGGGAGAGAGGGGGAGGGGGGGGGGGGTCGGGGGTCGAGAATGTTTTCAGCTCGTGCCTGGGGATTCGTCACGTCTCTAACACTGCTCGCTTTGGTGTTGCTGGAATCACGTGATCTTTTCTGTTGTCGCTTTGATTGGGAAAACTAAGTTTGCCTTCTGTGTCATTAGCACATTGATTCGGTTAAACCGGAAGTCCTGTAGATTTTTCCTGTATTTTAGTTAGTTATTAGTTTCAGTAGCGATTTTATGTGAACATTTCACCTTTTTTACTTGCCTCTTACAAATCGTGCACATTTTGAAGTGACCTTGATTAAAATTTTAGACGAATGAGGAATGTAGATGATGTCTGTAAATCGTTTGTATTTTATGGTCTGGTAGCAGTAAACCTGTAGTAGAATGGTACGTCAATCATGATGCCAAATATAGCAAAACAAAATCAAACCGTGGTATTCAGAACGGGCTTCTTTTTCTTCAGAATTCTAATAAAAATAGCTCAAACACGTGGTCCAATGTCAGTGGTGTCAACATCAACTTAGATAACTTGAGCTCAGCTAGCAAGTTCCAGAAGACAGCTGCGCCATCTATGAACCAACTCAGCCAGACGAGCATGATTGGTATGCTGCTATCTCTTCTTCGTTTTGTTTCAAGTAAATTTAAAGGAACGAAGTGCACGCCTTTACAAACCTTCCCGTGTGCTATGAAAATTTTGATTACTTTTGAAAAAACTCCTGTTGAAGTTTATTAAAGTGAAATATTTTAGGAGAGCCTGAAGCAAAATGGCTTAATTTGATTGGCTTGAGGTCGTGACGTTTTATTTAGTGACCGGATCATAGCCAAGAAGTAAGAGAAGGGTCCAACACCAAGCAAAAGCAAACAAAACATCAGTGTCGTTAAAAAAAACGTTGTTATTAGAATATAGATATAGTTTTGTTATTACAAAAGTTTGTTTAACGGGACGAACTGTTTGCATGTTTTATAGAGTACCTCCAAATACTCTGGAAAATGACTGGTAAAAAAAAATATTTTTGGGATTGTTTTCTTCAGAAAACGTTGTGCGTAATTATTTTATGATGGATTACTGGTATATTTATTGGATGGTCGGACAGTGTGGAAGTGTCGATGTCTGTAAAAAGCAGTTAGTGCTGGGTAGTTCAAGGTGCATGTGTTGCATTTAAGGTAGATTGGGTATAATACAGGTGAAAACATTCAAAGGCTGTCAGTACTTTAAGTATTTTTTCTCGATTTTTAAGAACAGAGATATCGAAGAAATCCTTATTTTTTTGCGTATTTTATTGTTTACGTGTGATAGCATGCAGTTGCCTTTGGGAGTGGTTTATCAAAGACAGTACACGGAATTGTGTGAGCGATTTACAAAAAAAATATGATTTACTTTATAGTTGTACGTAGTATGGTCCGCTTTTTCCGAGAAAGTCCCCCGAACAACCAGTGCTTCATTTATGGTTGGTCAACATTTATGGTTGGTCAACATTCGATTGACCACAGTTGACACCACGGTTAACGGTATCGGTCAACAGTGGATATTTTTTTGTTGACCGATGACGAAGCCTGTTATTTATTCATTGCTTGGAAGTGGATAGGTGTGGTGTGGAGATTTCCTATTTAGTTACGTGTGCTGTGTGACCGGGCTGGTAGTAATGGATTAATGTGTTGTGGTTCATGTCAAAATCTTAGCCATCCGCGTTGATAATAAGGGATAATAGTGTACAAAATAGCATGATAGAAAAAGATCAAGTGAATTGTTTTTTTGTTTTTTTTTAGCGGGGGGGGGGGGGGGGGGAGGAGTATAAGTTGACAAAAAAAATGAGCAGAAAACTGTTTCGGTGATGTAATAAGTGGTAGTCCAAAAAACTACTTATAACTTGACTGTGCTTGTGACTCCTTTGTTATAACCTCACCTTCGTAATTTGAGAGAAAAGAAATCTTTATATTATTCCCCTCCCCCCGCACAGGGATGCAGCAACCGAGTAACTTGTACCCACACAACCAGATGATGGGCGTGGGCATGCAGCCAAATGTGCAGGGCGTCACTTCCGGCATGGGCCAGATGAACATTAACCCCGGTAAGCTTCGCGCGGTCCCGCCTGTGAAGTGTGACGCTCTAGGAGTAACCCTCACTGCCCCTCCCTCCAAGCTACTCTGCCCCACTTTCTCACGCTTACACGTCTTCTCTCGCCTTTTCGCCTGTCTCCTCTTCTCTTTTTCTACGGTCTATCCAATCATGTTCACCTCTGCCACCCACCCGTACGATTTTCAAATCAGTGATATTAAATTATGATACTTAGAAAAAGATAAATGATCAAATTTTGCTTCGAAGGATTTTGTCAGTCACACAGGAACCACAGTGATATGAACCGTGTTTGAATATTTTAGGTATGGGAAGCGGCATGATGCAGTCAGGATTGCGGCAGCCAGGCATGGGGATGCAGCAACCAGGCATGGGAATGCAGCAACCAGGCATGGGAATGCAGCAACCAGGCATGGGGATGCAGCAACCAGGCATGGGAATGCAGCAGCCAGGAATGGGGATGCAGCAGCAGCAGCAGCAAGCGTTCCAGCAAAGAACGAACAGTGCTTTTAGTAGCTTCGGTTCATTTCAAAAATGATTAATAGTTTAGTCACTATGTTATTTAATGCGAATAAAATACCGTAGAGAAAAAAAAGAAAAGAAAATGGTGCCTGCTGTTTTCTCTTAGCGAGGGGTTTTCTAATATACATAAAAGCACGAGAGTGTGAAAAATCGGAAACAACAGTCAGATGTTGCGCGCTTCTGACAGCGCGGTATCTGGTGCTGATATATAGGGAGACTATACGCTGATATCTTATCTATACGCTGATATCTTATCATACACCTTAAACAGGCTTACCGTATTCACAGTTATCGGGAACACAGTAGTGATTTTGCGGCTTGTTTTATTCTGTTAATTAAAATTAATGAACTGTTTCTGCTGATTCGTATGGTCGAGGTTGTTATATTTACAACTGGAAATGTAAGTGTGCGTAGGGAATCCAAAAAAAAAAAAAAAAAACAATACCGCATTTCGATTTCAAAGACATTGGTTATCGGAAAATCTCTTCACTGTGTGCTTATTGCATTTGAACATTTTAATCATAACATTCCTGTTTTCACAGAGTATTCCAGATTGTTTTATGATTGGCTGTGTGACCTGTAATGATTTTATACATTAGCAGTGCAACATGTTCGTCTGTTGGGTTATGACGTGATCAGAATGAGTTGTTTTGCCTGTGATCAGGGACATTCTACTCGTGTAATTTTTGTTGTTGTTGTTCGAGTTAACTGCTTAAGGTAGATTGGGTGTGTTGACAAAACGTAAACAATAAGAAGCACGTGATCTCGACAGTGTTCACCTCTCTTCCCATCAGATGAATCCAAATCTTGAAAGTCTGTTTCATGGATTTTATTGTGTGTACATTTTCTTTTACATGAATTTTGTGCGAAAATACAGTCAATTTTTTCTTCCCTGTAATAGTTCAGTGTTTTAATAATCGAGCGTTTTGTGAAATCCGATACACTGTAAAAAGGTACTTGGTTTCTTTTTAAACATTAGCCTGTATGCCTTTCATCAATTGATTGTATACTGTGTTGAGCTGTCAGTACTTGTGCAGGTGCTGTGCCGAGGTGTCAGTACGTGTGCAGGTACTGTGCCGATTTGTCAGTACTTGTGCAGGTACTGTGCCGATTTGTCAGTACTTGTGCAGGTACTGTGCCGATTTGTCAGTACGTGTGCAGGTACTGTGCCGAGGTGTCAGTACTTGTGCAGGTACTGTATGGAGAATATGTAGACATGTGTGGATGGCATGTATGTATTGTTATACTGTGATACTTGAATGTTTTTTTTTTAGCTGTTTTCTGTAACGTCGAATTCTATATCGCTTCCTGGATATTGTGCAGATTTGATTTATTTTATACAAAGGCTTAAGAAACCTTGACAAGCCCCTGCCATCTTAATCAGGGGCCATTTCAGACAGACACTTGTTGTCTTTGCTGTCTTTCTCCCTAGGTCTTATCATTATTATCTATATATGTATTTTGAAGCCTGCGTGAATAAAAACACGCTTTATCGTTGCAGTACTTTTCAGTGTTGGGCTGAGAGAAAACAAAGGTTGTCGCTTGATATATCGGTTCTTGTGTAAGGCGTTTTATGCGTGTTATTTTGGTCGTAGGTTCACGTTTATGGCTTGAACGTTCTGCCATCGTTGGCACTTTACGGTTTAGATTCCACATGAAGATGGGCGTTTCAGTTAAAATGTGTTGACGACCGCTAAAGGCAGAAGTCGTTGTATCCCATAATGTGCTGACGACAGGTGAAAACAGAAGTCATTGTGGCCCGTACTCGCATAAACTCAATTTTTTGTTCAGAGTAGTTTGGACTGTTCCTCTTCGTTTATTTAGACGGCTCCACACTTTATGATTGCTTGAGGGGGAAGGGCGGGGAGGGTTGTACATGAGCTTCTTCCAACCGTTCTGTGGCGCAGGGGGGGGGGGGGCTTCATCCCAGCTAATAATCTTTTTCTTCCCTTAAGAAAACTTGTAGAACATATCCGATAAGAAATCATTCGACTTGTGTATTGGTTTTACCTATACCATTCAGCTGCATTTATAGCGTCTCTTAATAACACCGTCCCGAACAATGTAGCTTCGTGATCGCATGCTTGTGTTGAGAACGTGGGTTAAATTCTTTTTGCAAAGTTCACTTCAAGACGTGTATAGTGGCAATTATTTAGTACGCTGTAGCCTCATACATATCAAATTGCTTTTTTTCCCGTGCTTGCCTTATCAGCCAAGAGGAAATGTTTTAGTTCGCATTGAAATAGAAACGCCGCTAAATGACAGACTGAGGATTAAATGTGGCACTGCACGAGTAACCGATTTGGAAATTGACGTTGAATGAAGATTACGTCATCACTTAGCTTTAAGTGTGTGAAATTTAAGTCTTGTCCTGAGAATTGTGACGAGCGGTCTGGTCTGGGGACATTATGGATGGGGAAAGCGAGTACGTATGGTTCCCCAGACCACAAGTAGATCTGATTGGTTGGGGCTGGATTTAGTCCTGTGCACACCCAGTAACTTAAGTGTTAAATCCCAGTGTTTTTCTTTTGAATCGTTTGTATTACAGTCCCCCAACAGAACATAAGAGTTTCACTGGGATTATGTGATTTATTTGTCATTTTATTGTATTGTTCTTACAATGGTAACGATGATTTCGCGTGCTTAATTCACACAGAACTTTGTTATATTCGAGGCTCTTTTATGTAGTGCTGAAGATTACAGTTTTCTTCAGACCTTGTCCCAACAGTACGTATGGTGTTAGAATAGTGATAAGGACTACTTGGCGCTGTGCGTCTGATGCTCAAGTGGGAGTTTTCATAGCCGTTGTACATGGTTCTGGATTCTTTCTGGTGGCCGGAGAAAGCGTAGTGTCGCTGTTTTTATAACTTCGGTCAGTTAATGTGTTGTTAAAGTGTCCATATGTACATACACAAGTCAATAAAGAATATAAAATGTTTAAATTTGAATCTCTGATTTCCTGAAAAAAAAATACCGCGAAATAATATGCAAGCAACACCAAATATCCCAAATAATCTTGAATGTGGAAAGGCCTATCTTTGCTTGTAGTTTTTAGTACAGGCGGCCATTAGCCACAGTGTGCTACACCCACTGTTTGTGGCGTTTGTCGGTCCGTCTGTCTAGCCGTCTGTAAGCTTTTGTTTTGGGCTACTCTTTCAATTTTCATTTGATCGAAATAACATTTTCGAGAATTATGGCCTCCTCGTGGGGTCAAATGCCCGTAATTTTATTTTTGCCAATTTGGCGAACAGATCACCACCTCGCAAAAAACCTACTCCTACAAATCGTGTTGAATGTGCTCGAAATTTTGCATTAAGGTAGCTTGGGTCAGAGCTAAAAAAAGTACCAGAGTCGATTTTTTATTTTCGACAATTTGGCAAATTGGTTCAACTTTTGTCAAAAATAATTTTTCTCTGTAAGTTGTGTATTCTCTGAGAAATTGTTAACACTGGTGCTTGAGTCGAATTTTCATGTTTTGGTGGTTCGCCAAATTTTGGTGCTTTGATGGCCAGTTTTTTACTCATTTCTGCACTTTTTAACCAAGCCGATTTTGTCGGACTGGGTTAGTCGTATCACTATAGGGGGCTTGAATGTATGTGCGTATGTTAAACTTTTTCTTTAAAATGCTACTGCTCCCACAGTTTTGCTCCAATCGTTTTGATATTACGCAGGAATGTTCCCTGGGTGGTCCCCTGCCTGGCTATTTCATTTTTGACGATTGACGAAAAACTGACAAAATGGCGGCACTTTGTGCCCGTTTGAACCATTTTTAAAATGCTTTTCCTTCAGTTTTACTCCAATCGTTTAGATTTCGCGCACGGATGTTTCCCAGGGGTTCGCCTACCAGGCTTTTGTTGTTTTTTTTCAAAAACTGCCGAAATGGCTCTATAAACTCGGTTTTTGTTAAACATTAAATCGCGCAAAAAGTATCACGTGATATATTTGCAGTGGGTGAATCTAATGCCAACCCCTGCCCCCTCCCCCCACCCCTTATCCGTTTTGTCGGCTCTTTTGTTAACTAAGTATAGTTACATGTAGTAACAAGGCTTGGGATTTCAGCATTTTCCAGATTCTTCGATGTTCCTACATTCTTTAGGCATACTTGGAACCAGTGGCAGCACAATTAGCGATCATTTCCTAACTTTTGTGTAGTTGACCTTTTTGTGCGTTACTCACCTACAGCTATTGTTCTCATTTGGTTGCTAAGCGGTTTCATATATGGGAGTAATTATGTTTGCAGTACCTGGCACCGACATCTCGCCCCCTCCCCATCCTTCTCCCACAGAGGTGAGTAATCTGTGGCATTTATAAAGAACGTCATTCTAGTGCTTTTTGGCAGATGGGAATGAAGACAAGGTAGTATGTATCATCGCTATAACTGCACATAGGGAAAGACCGTTACCGCTATCTTGGGTACAAGGGTTGGGGTTGCGTATAGAGTCGTACCTACATTAGATGGCTGGAGAGGAGGGGGAGGCAGCACATTTTCACAATTTTCTCCTAATTCTTAGAATTGCCCACAAAGGTAAAAATAAAACTGAGTTGCAGCATTTCAATGATTTTATTACTGAAGCATCTAGCATGAAATATCTCAAGGCTCATGTTAAAACGAAGAGCACTGTAACTATCAACTGCAGCTCTACAGAATTCTAACAGCATCAAAACCATGCAAAGGCACACATTAGTAAATGCAAATCTTCGCATAGAAACCTTTAAATATACTGAGTTTTTGTGTGTTGGTCAAGCCTTTTGTCGTATCCTTATACCATTCATTTACGGTACAAATCATGCCGTAGGCCACTTAAGGATAACGTCTACTCGCTGACATTCAACCAATAAAATCATACCACAGCAAAACCGTTACGCGTGAAAATCTGCCGTGCAAGAGGCGTTATCTCTGTGCACTAAACGATGGACTTCAAATTCAGATTATTTTACCGTTTTCTCCATTACATCCGTTTTCCCAGTAAACAGTGTTCGAAATTTTATTTAATCTCTTCCTTGAAAAAAATTTTCACCTCGAACTGCTGGGTCATAAAAAGACTTCTAACAGTGTGGATGGTCATCGCTCTAATCGGGGATGTTCGTTCATCGCTCTAATCGGGGATGTTCGTTCATCGCTCTAATCGGGGATGTTCGTTCATCGCTCTAATCGGGGATGTTCGTTCATCGCTCTAATCGGGGATGTTCGTTCATCGCTCTAATCTAAACTCTATTTGATCTTATTCGTACATATATTGCTTTAGATTACCAGTACGTGCAGAATGAACATTAAAACACAAACATTCTTCATAAAAACGTTTGAGCGTGTGTGTGTTTTTATTAAAAAAAATCAAACTAATCGGGTGAAACGTGTATAGAGAACGAAGAACATCTTTTTTTCAATTTCTAGGTTACCAAAACATAAATGTCAAAATGGTAAGTGTCCAAACTTAATTGTTCTGTAGCGATAAATTTCACGAAGTCGCACAGTCTTCAGATATACATAATATTTGTACTATTCATCAGTGTTGCGATACTGAAGAGGCTGTGGAGCAAACACGTGTATGTCCTGTTGTGGAGCAAACACGTGTATGTATTGTTGTGCAGCAAACACGTACATGTCAAACACGTGCACGTCCTACTGTGGAGCAAACACGTGTATGTCCTGTTGTGAAGCAAACACGTGTATGTCCTGTTGTGAAGCAAACACGTGCATGTCTTGCTGCGCAGCAAACACGTGCACGTCCTTCTGTGGAGCAAACACGTGCATCACCTGCTGTGCAGCAAACATGAAACGGAACCGGTTGATCGACTAGCACGTTAATCGCTTAAGCCCGCTTTACGGTATCCCAGCTGAAATCCCTCCCAGTTCTTGCTTCTCCTACACATTACAGGACAAACGTAAACACTGGCTACACGCATTCCTTTCCTGGGAAAATGGGTTATGTACTAACTACTTTTAACTTACAAAATTATAACAATATACACAAATTTGCTGAACAGCTCAGTACTATTTATAACAAGACATTACTACTTTGCTCTTGGTCAAAAACATACCTACTGTTAGTCCCTAGTCACCAAGACACCCCTCCTCCCCCCACCCCCTCCGTATCCCTGTCGTGCATAAAATACAATATTATGTAAATGTAAGCCTAAGCTTTCAAACTATAACAAAATCACTCTCATAGTTTCGAGAAACACCCATTGTGTACCGTAGTTCATTTCTGTCATACCTTAACACGAATACATATATTGTTCTTGATAAAACCTTTTGAATCGTACATCCTGTATCAGCATTAACATGACCCGCTGCTTCACACGCAACTGGCAATGTGTAGCATGTAGCATTTCACACCAATGCTTCACCGAAAACCTCTTGTAGTTATGTAATAACTTTATACGCCGTTCATTTATTCAAATTACAGTCATATTATAATCTAGATAGAGAACTTAATACTTGCACACATTCCCAGAGCAATACCAGCGAATCTACATATAACACCTCCTGACCTCTGGGAAGAATGCGAACCCCAAAATTACTTCTGCAGAAGAAACGTTTTTAGCCTTGTGACCCCGACAAACTACGACAGTCTGTTCCCGAAATAGATCGCCCACACCCACTCCAGCTTCACGTGTTTGCAAAACTTTTTCTGTAGTTCTGACTTCAAGCGCCAGTTGCAATATTATAAACCTGGTCACCTAGAAATTCGCAAATACAGTAAAACACAAAACAATCCGATTTCAATAGATTATTCAGAAACATATTACGACCACCTTGAAAGATCTCATACCAGCGATAAGAAAAAAAAAACGGATCTAAATTCTATTTTTTCAGTTGCATTCTTCGTTGAAATAACTTGGTGTTATATTAATATTTAGACGTGATGTTCTCAGCGGCTACCTCGAGTATCATTCTTGAATTATCGCCATTATGCGAGACACTCAATACCTGAAATTACTCGGTACACACGAACAGAAATCCTGAATGGGAGTGTCTTTTGGCAGAACAAACATTTGCTTTTTTTAGTTTGTATCGATGTAGCATTGCAAATTACACAGGTTTTAAAGAGAGGCTGGTTGGGTAACAGAAAACATGTTTTATTCTTTTCGCTCTAACTTATAAACAAAAACATAAAATACATAAGTCACTATGAAACAATAAACAATAAAATAAAACTTTTTTCCAACGCAACAAATACCCCACCAATCAGTTCTCATCGCAGTTACTTTTGCATCGACTTAATAAAACAAAAACTAAAGAGGGCCTGTAAATTACCAGAATTATTAAATACTCATAAAAAACGTGTTAGAAATAAAACTACAATTAATCATAAGGTTTCTGTACTGCATATAAACGGGGATATATATTTCGAGATAAAAAAATGTCCATAACTTTAGATTTTAGATAAGGTGCCCTTTACTCTTTATGAATGACATTCCATAATTTGATGTTGGAGTCGGTGGCCGCGGAAACGAGTGTGTTATCGTCCAGCCACGCGCACCGCGTTATGTTAGTCATAAGATGGGCACCTGCAACAACAACAGCCAAAGATCAACCAAGGCCAACAAGCTCTTTTACATACTTGTTTGTAATATCCAGGCGGGGTCATTCAAAAAAGAAAAAAAAGAGAATGGTAATAAAAACAAATGAAAACTACAACCGTATTTCGCTAGCAAAATGTTAAACACTTGGCAAAAATTAAAACGCAAAAATACTTCCTTCAGTGGGTTATTTCTTGAATAATATAAAGTATTTTACAACATGCATACAGTGTGTTATACAACTATGCACAAAGCTTATGACACAGCATGTATGCGGCTTATAATATTTTAAAAAATCGGACCACTGTCAAGAAAAAAACTCCATAGGTTGATAACTTAATACCAGCTTAATATATTAGCAAACAACACAGCTTGAATACGTCTTATAAGCTGAGGAGTGTTTGGTTTTTGTTGACTTAACGTTTGATTGACTGATCAGGCATATGCTGTGTTATCTGTTTACGCAGTGAGAGCTCTCACAAAGCTGAGCAGCTGTAGCCAACGCAGAAGACTACTACCCGAAGGTAGCGATGTCATTGCGCATTTCGAACTTGCAGAGCCGCTCCTAGAGACGTTAGGAGAGACCCATGGGCTGCGTTACCCATAAAAAGAGCATTGGCTCTGATGACTACGGCATGAACTCTATTTGCTTTCCTCCTCGTTTGTTCACGGATCAGTCACACCAGGCTGGCCTTGAGTTGTAAGGAGTACTTGTAAAAAAATACACTCTTTTCACATGGCGTTTTAACAAAGAAAACGAAATCGAAGACGAAAATAAACACGTTCAGATCAAGCTTCTCATAAGTCCCAAGTTTCATGGTCCTACGGCTCATAGTGTCCGAGAAGAAGAAGACACAAAAAATCGGAAAACTGTTAAGAAAAAAAAAGGACGAACGGCTGCTCGCACAAATTCATATAACCCTTGCAAGCTAACAGGTTGTCAAGTGTTAATGACCAAAAATGTTGAAAAAAAAAATAAAAATGGAAAAAATTTTCCCGCAAAGCAGAAAAAGGACTGAAAAACTGCAATTAAAAACGCAATTTTTCAGTTATCACTAATGTAGCTTTCTGGTCTAAAATGTGAGTGAAATGACTGCGTTTTATTTATTTATTTATTTTTAATTTTGATTTGATAAAAAAACTAGACGGTCAGAGACCGGGGTATCACCCGTGCTGATGGCTGTCTCATCAACAAGTGCATCAGTGAAATTGATTATAGTTTTTTCTTGTTCCCTGCCGACATATATATTTGCAAAAACATATTCAAAGATCCGCTATTTCAAAAATTTAGCTGAAATTCAAAATAACCCCTCCCCCTTCCCCCCCCCCCCCCCCCATGCACAGCTGCAGTATGTGATCTTTCTATATGCAAGCGAACAATCGAATCGTATAAATGGTAACTGAGCTACGGTGCGTACAAACTCCCTCGTAACTGACAAATTTAAGCAAATTCAAAGTTTCGCAATTTTTTCAATTTTACCTAAAATTAAAAAATAACCCCCTATGCACCGCTGCAGCATGTGGTCTTTCTATGTGCATGCGAATAATTGAATCGCTTCCATAGTAACTGAGATATGGCGCGTACAAACACCCTCAAAACTCACAAATGCTGGGCATATTCAAAGTTGCGCCATATTGACAATTTTACCTGAAATTCAAAAATAGCCCCCCCCCCCCCTCCCCCATCCCTATGCACAGCTCCAGTGTGTGGTCTTTCTATGTGCAAGCGGACAATTGATTGCTTCAATAGTAACTGAGCTATGGCGCGTAAAAACGGAGCCAAAGTGCCAACAGACGGACACACAGACGGACATTGTGAAAACTATATCACTCCGTTTCACGGGTGATAATGACCTCCAGATCATGAAACGTTGATAACGCAAAATGGTGTGTATATCTGACATGGAAAATTTCATACCTGGAAATTTCAACGCCGGTCTTCTTGGGTTACTTGCATCAAAGACTGCGATCATGCAGTCCAGACTGGCCGAACAGATGTGAGAGCTGTCAGGGGACCAGTCCAAGCTGTTAACGCGTGCCGTGTGTACGGTCCAATCCCTGCTTACGATAGTCTGAAAAAAAAAAAACAACGCTCGTACAAGGATCGTGTGTCACTTATGTCATACAGGAAAACATTATGCAAACAATTAAGAACCAAGACTGAGCATGACTGTGTTTTGTCTATACAAAATAGTTTTTAGAGAATAAAAATTACTCCATAGAAATCAGAACGTTTTTAGCTAGAACCACTTCCAGAAATACGAACAAGCCCGTCGTTTCAGATCACCCGAAAAGGACGAACGCAAAAGTGTCCTAAATCTTTCCAGAACAAAGTGATGTACTGCTCAGCTTACAGGTAAAGCAAACACCAAAAACCTCTTATTTGCTCCCCAAGTGAATATGAAACTGAATATCTATGTACCTATGTACCTATGAACTCAAAACGTTTTGCCAACGGGAGGAAAGGCAGGAAAGTCTCTATGAAATAAAGAGACAAATATATGAATATTCACGCAAAGCTCAATCCAGCAAAACAAAAAAATTCAGCCTAAAAACCTCATAAACAGGTATGTGATGTTAGCATAAATGAGGTCATCGTTGTTGTTGCTGCTGTTTCTTTACCTTATATTCGGGCAGCTCGTACAAACAGATAGCTCTCCTCGCGTCGGCCGTCGCGAGGAATTTGCCGTCATGTGAGTAGCGGGCACAAAACAGTTCACTTGACTGATCCAGTTCTTGCTTGGCGACAAGCGTGTCCCCGTTTAACTCGAATATATGCACTGTCTTGTCCTGTCAAACGCAATAACAATGTTAATGAACTAGAGCAATCAGTGACTCAGAATCCCCCACCAGCTTCATCAGTGTATTCAAATACGTTAAACAATTTTATCAGCCAGCCATTGCGTTTTGTTTTGTAAACAAAGACCAATATTCCCCCTCCCCCTCCCCCCGACAGCCCTTTCCCAACCCCTTTCTATCGCTTACTCATCCTTCGGTTTACAAAGTTTTACTTTGACAATTTTGTACCATGTCAGAATTACAAGACTTCCCGGAAATCGGGTTACGTAACCCCTTTTTCCCATTTCTGATGGGGAGGAAGTGTGAGTATCTTAATTCCGAATTTCTATAATCCAGGAACAGGTGTTGCAATGTGGAATCTAGGCACTACTGGACTTATATTCTAAGTCTTTTTTATCCGGGTCTAGAATGTGGTCACTGCAAAAATTTTTTACTGTACCTCTTTTTATCCGGGTCTGGAAGGTGGTCACTACAGAGGTTTTACAGTACATGTGTTTTTATCCTTCTCTTGAGATGGTCACGACAAGTAGGACTTACTGTACGTCTTTTTAGCCGGTTCTGGAAGGTGGTCACTAAAACAAGTTTAACTGTACGTCTTTTATCCAGGTCTGGGAGGTGCGCCCTACAAGCAAGTTTGCGGTATGTCTTTTTCATCCGGTATGTCTTTTTTATCCGGGTCTAGGAGGTGGTCACTACAAACAAGTTTTACTGTACGGCTTTGTATTCGGGTCTTTTTTTATAGCTTACTGTCCCTCTTCCCCCAACTCCCCCCCCCCCCCCCTCCCACCCACTCGGCAACCTAACGGTTTTTTCGGCTCTGAACGCAAGCCTCACCCTTTCACGGGATGTATCTGTACCCGAAGTGCAGCTACATCCATGATATAAACTTTGTGTCTGTACATTCTCATCGGCCAAAAAAACTCGTAAATTATCCCTCATACCTGACAAACAGAGGACTCACCTCGGTAGGGACGGGGGAGAGGAGACATTTTGGTGTCAAAACGGTGAGCTATTTGTCATACCATAACAAGCATGTCCAAGGACATGACCCAGCCGAGTTACCAAACAAGGAAAGAAAGAAAAACCCTGAAACGAATACTGTTAGGCCAAAAAAATGAAGTATGTAAAATGCATTTAATTCGAATTTGGAAGCTACCCGAAAAGGGATGTTGGAGAGGTTGGGTTTTGATGATTCATGTATTTACCGACATTTACACAATTTTACAAAATTTTAAAAATTCCACCATTTCGGCATTTTTTTGTCATTTGCGAAAAAAGTCCAGGTGGAGAAGCACCTAAGAAGCTGCCGATTAAAATTTTATAGCTATTTGAAAAAGACAGAGAAATGAACGGTTGGACAATTCAGTTATTTACTACCATTTATTCCAGTTTTTGCCGAACTTCAAAGTCCCGCAATTTCGGCAGTTTTTGGCGAACCGCTAAAAAAAATAGCCTGTTAGGCGAACTCCTGGGGAACATTCCTGCGTAACATCTAAACGATTGGAGTAAAACTGTAGGAGGAGTAGCATTTTAAAAATGGGTCAAAACGGGCACAAAAGTGCCGCCATTTTGTCAGTATTTCGTCAATCGTCAAAAAAAGTAAGAGAAAGTTTAACATACGCACACACATTCAAGCCCTTATAGTGATACGACTAAACTAGTCCGACAAAGTCGACTGGGTTAAAAAAAAGGTGAAACGTACTACACACAATGCTAAGTTTGCATAAAATCTCCCACACATGAAACAACTTGGCAACCAAGTGAAACTACTTTGCTTTAAGCCCAATAAAATCCACAGCCAGTTCTGCAGTCACGTGAATACGACCACAACAAGCCGAGATCAGTCGTTTTATTTCTGAATTATGGAGGAGGGAATTTGGGGCGGTTGGGATCCTTTATAACAACGCAGTAGGCAAGAGTGTGGAGTGTAAACTCCAGTGCGCAACGTTATGGCGTTCTGTGACCTATCTAATATACGCACCAGCCTTAACTAGAGCAGTGTGCATAGCCCACATATTCCCCAAAGCCCCACCCCCCCCCCCCCCACCCCATCAGTTAAACACGGCCACCAATAGTCCATCAAGAGCAGAAATTTTTCAAGTCCAGTTGGTGCATTTTCCTTGGACGAACCTGGCCCATTTACAATACCGATCTGTGTTTGTTCCCATAGAAGATACACACCAAGTTTCATTAAAATCCATCAGTTGTTCTTGAGATATCGTGTTAACAAACTCATTCCGATGCTGAATAATTTCCACGATTTGGTAAATTTCAAAGTCCATAGAAGCTACATACCAAGTTTCATTAAAATCCCTGCAGTTGCTCTTGAGATATCGTGTTAACAAACTCATTCCGATGCTGAATAATTTTCAGGATTTGGTAAATTTCAAAATCCAATTGGTTCAATGTCCTTGGGCCAACGTAACCCATTTACAATACCGATCTTTGTTAGTACCCGCAGAAGCTACACTCCAAGTTTCATTACAATCCTTGCAGTTGTTCTTGAGATATCGTGTTAATAATAGTCAATCAAGAGCTGAAATTTTCTAAGTCCAGTTGGTCCATTTTCCTTGGACGAACCTGGTCCATTTACAATACCGATCTGTGTTTCTCACCATAGAAGCAACATACCACGATTCATTAAAATCCTTGCAGCATAATTGAAGTTATCGTGTTAACAAGCTCTTGATGACAGACCGACTTGCCGACCGACCGACAGACCGACACGCAGTCGATCGCATATATTCCCCACAGATTCTATCTGTGGGGAATAAATAAAATTTACAACTAATTTGCTCTTAACATGGGAAATACCGCTTAAAAATTATCAAATTGCCCAGACAATCGAAAGCCCCCAAGAACACATCCAGACGTGTTGGTTGTTAGGTTCAGAACCATTAAATTGATCCCCCAAGGAGTTCCGGAGGCATCGCCCATACAAAATCTTTTATTCGAATTCAGACCCAGACAATCGAACCCAAAAAGGCATATTCATGATTGTTATGTGTGTATCAGTTGTACATTCGATCCGCCGGTAACTGCCGGAGAAACAGCTCGGACAAAAGTTGGCGACGGAAAGACAGGCGCAGTTCGTTTCTAGATCTCTCTTCGTCGGATAAAAATCTTAGTTGCAAATTCAAGATTCCTAAAAAAATTAGGAGTAAGACTTCAGAGTTTAGCCAAGTTTTTATCGAAACTGGAAATAATACCAAGCCAAAGTGGACTGATATACATACCGTACGAAAACAAATATCAGGATGTAAACTGCTACACATACCCAACAGCCAGCCACCATTCACAGGCGGACATTGCTTACCGTAGTGCCACCGACAGCCACTTCGGTCAGTCCTGGATGAATGGTAACACAGGACGCTTCCCAGCTGACCCCTTGCGTAAACACTATATTGCCATCGCGCACCACTACAACCTGATTAAAAAAAGTAACATAAAATACGCCGTTGTTCTTAACGACCGATGTCTTTGGGGATCCAAGTGCAGTCAAGAATTTTAATACGATGTAGAAGTACTATTTTTTTGTTGTGACCGTTTCTTTGTCAACCCACATGGAATTGAAACATTGTCTCGACACTTACAGAAATGGCAGTTTTTCGTATTCAGTTTTACAGTATATGGTAAAACGAAATAAAACTTACATGATTAATGCAAGCAACGACACAGAGCCCACCTTCGGCGGCATCCAGGCCTCTTGGCTGGGAGGGCAACTTCACCGAATTCCTACAGCAAAACAAAAATGCCTTAACAAAACAAAAACAACCTACGCAAAACAAAATGGCTCCAGTAAAATAAAGAAATGTCAACAACAAACTAAAATGGCCACAGCAAAATAAAAAAAAGTCACCAAAAAAAAACAATATGTCTACAGTAAAACGAAAACATTACCACATTTGTCACGATTTTTTTATCTAACGTGTCATTGTATGCTTTATGCCTCTTTCTGGCTTTTGTTGACTCGTTTTAATAGTTCTTGGCATGCACACATGTGCGTCTGTAGCCGAGTTTGAATGTGATTTACAGACTTTACTAACGCGTTTACTTTTCCATTATCTAAACATTGTTTGACTGAGAAGCAGAGTCACGTCTACCATGTAAAAATAAGTTAAAAAATACGAAACTAAAAGCAATAAACTGCAGCGTTACACCGTGCTTGTACTCCTTTATTTGGTAGACAACTGACTTAACAGCTATTCAGAAAAGAAGTTATACGCATAATATGTTAAGTGACTAAATATGAACATTCTGGTCCTTTACTTAACAAAATGACGTTTTGTACCTTTACGGATATTGTTAACTTATACACTGGTGTCTTTATGTTTCCAGTTTACAGAAAATTAATACCGTCAATTTTGTTACAATATTCTAATGTTACTGGTCAAAATTCAGGTCACAGAACTCGCCAGCATAAAAAATTTAAACAAAGAACAAAGAAATCTCTGTGTTGGTCAGCTAAAGGGGTACAACTTTGGAATAGTTTAGGCAATGATTTGCCAAATATAACAAATACAAAGGCTTTCAAAAAGGCTTACAGCAATCGTCTGTTTAATGAATATTATCAGTACATTTTATATTTTTAACTTTATGCTGTGATAGTACTTAATTGTTATATATTGCGAATATTTAAACTTTTTATGTTTAGGAATGGAAATATAGCGCCGTTAGTTTTACATAATGACTACTTTAGTACAAAAGGCCAAACAATTTATAAGATCGGAGCTTCAGTTTGTGCCTTTTTTGTTACATTTGAAAGTATTTATTCATTTTCTTTTATGTTGCTTACTGTTATACAATTCGCTTAAATAAAATTATATTTAGAAATTGTATCAGAGACATGTTCAGAATAAACTTTATTTGATTTTGACTTGAATGCGACAAATACTCAAAATGTTTTTTTATAACATCACAATATTCAAGTGACTTTAGTGCATATGGTGCTATCCACGAAAACCTGGATTCATTCGATATTAAAATTTTATGCCAAATCAGCTTTTCTTCATCGAAATCAAGCGTTCCGTTAGCAGACATACATCTATGGAGCGAAAACGTAAACCGCTTGTCACTTACCCATATGTACAACTTATTGCATCACTGATAAGCATCGTGTCATCCATGGCAACGGTGATCAGCTTCGAGCCAACCACCTTCATGTCCTGCACCTGGTTACTATGGCCCTTCCCGGACATCAATTCGCAGCTTCCGTCACTACTTTTCCAAACACCTGAATCCACTGTTAAGGTTTCCGCACACGCCTGGTTATGTATTTTTTTTTTTTTTTTTGGTGTTTTTTTTTTTTTGTCAGTAAAATTGTACAAAACAATTCCATGCTATTGATTTTTCATATTAACTTAAGTACACTGCATCTCCAAATAAATACAGCTGCACAAGAACGTAGAAACAAGAGCGACTGCGGACATTAAGACCAGCACAGATCTAGTTAATCTGGTTAACAAAAATAAGTGTACTGACTTATATTACGCACTTTCACTCAACACCTATTTAGTGGCCAGCAGTAGGGCTCTAATTTCTGCAGAGAATACTGATGACCCATCTGGAGTCTAGTTTTCAGAATATTATACTCTGTTACTATTGAAGCCGCTGCTTTATCGTCAAGCTTAGAGCCATCGATATAAAAAATGTCTCTTTCGGTAAGTATGAAAGGGTTTTCAAAAAACTAGAGGCTAGGCTAGTGTCCATTTCGGGCCACTAGGAACCCTACAGTTTGCAATCTACGATGATCCCAGCTTCCTCTAGATGAGGTAAAATTCTTGCACCAAACGGTGGGATAGCATTAGGTTTCCTATCAACAAGACCTGAGAAATCTGTTCCAAGGACTACTTCATGTGTAGGGTTCTTCTGTTCGCATACAGGTTTACTGCATGGCAAATTTTAACCTTCGAACCTTAAGCGGTTGTGAATTCGCTTCTACTTGTAGGCTGTCAGATGGCGAATTTCGAAAAGCATTAGGCATCGCCGTATACCTTGGTTTTGTATGGGTTCAAGAATCTTAGTAGGATTCTGTATGTCTAGCTGAGCTAATCTTCAGGTAGAATAGTCTATACTACGCTACACCACACCATATATATATATATATGGTGTGGTGTAGCGTAGTATAGACTTACACAGTAATGTAGTTTAGTATTACTAACACAGGGTTTTGTGTAGCGCATAGTGCTGTAGCTTGCCTGGGGGTTACTTTGCTTTTAAGTAATACTTCAGCCGCTGGCTGGTCTTCAGATGAAAGGGTAGGCAGAGTGCGTAAGTCATTTCCCCGCTAGTACATAGCTTCTCCATAACCAAGACTCTTGCAGTGTCTCCTCGTGACGCACCATAGTAACTGGGTACCTCGCGGCCCCAGACCTTAACAAGGGATCTCGGAACAGGTTGAGGCCCCAGAAGTTCGATACGCATGGCCCACTGGCATGTGGACACGCCCTGGTATGCACCAACTCAACCCCCACTTATGGCCACATAAGAGGACAGAACAGATCCTTTAGCCTTCGGTGACAACTGATCTAGGAGAATGTGCACTCCGAATCTATAGCGACACACCTGCTCGCTTTTTACAATAGTCTACAGTTTGGCTTCGGGCAGTTGTAGCTACGTTTGTGGAAATGGAAAGGGGCGCTGTTGCAGGTGCTTATTAGGATGCAGCCTCCAGCCACACCTTTGGAAGTCCTTTAGCAACTGTCCATGTACTACAGCTAAATCACCCACCATGCCAGCACAAACTATACTTAACGGCCCTCAGTCCCGGGCACTCGAACGAGAGAGGGTGCTAGGAATCTCCCGGTTAACTGTTGCGACATGAAATGTGGGGACGCTGAACAACGAAGGTTCTCTTGAAATACCCCTCAATGAAATGGCCAAATTCAACATCGACATATTGGGAGTGGCAGAAACACACTGAAATGAAGATCATTGTGAGGCCTTCGTGAAGCAAAATTTTGCCAACATACAGTCATCAAGAATAGACGAGACAAGAAGACAAGGAGTAGCCGTAATTTTTAGGAAAAACATTTCAGCTTGTTTTCATACGACTGCATATCAGAACGACTCATGAGTGTAACACTGGATACAGAAACAGGTCCCATGACCATCTTTCAAGTGTACGCTCCGGATACAGCATATTCGGATGAAGAATACGAGGATTGTTTAGATCAGCTACAACAAAAAATCAATGGCCTTCCACAAAACGAAGCTTTTATTATTATCGTTGATTTAAATGCAAAAGTCGGAAATCATCAAGCAAACAACTGGCCAGACTTTGTTGAGAAATACGGATTAGGATCGTCAAACGACCGCGGGTTCCACCTGCTTCAATTTTGTGCCATCCATTCGTTAGTAGTAATCAACACCATGTTTCGACATTCAGAAAAAAGACGAGCCACCTGGATATCCCAGGTTACAAAACAAGGAAAGAAACAGACTACACCATAGCTCAGAAAATTGCACTGTATTGTTCTGTAGATCCATTTCAACCGCTATGGTCATGTCGGGATCCCCCTGCCACATTATACTGAAATGGGGCATTCCAGCCCTGCTTCTATCCCTTACATGTAGAGTGTCTCACAGGGTAGCAAGGAGAAGTCCCAATATTAAAGTCTTTGGTATGACCCGACCGGGGTTTGAACCCACGATCCCAAAGTGTCTCGAGGCGGACACTCTAACCACTAGGCCATCGAGGCTGAGGCTGGTTAGCTCAGAAAAAGTGGAAAAGTCTGATGGAACACAGCCGTGCATATCACTCTGCAAATGTGGGTTCGGATCACTTCTTGCTCATGGCAACATGTACGAAACCGAAAGCACCAAGAAAGACAAGCCGCATACCGAAACACTTCGATGTAGAAAAGCTAGAATCTCCGTTAGTTTCCCACACTCTAGAAATAAAAATCGGCGGATTGTTTGAACCACTGATCAGTTTAGAAACAAACAGCATTGAGGAGATCTATGACAAGTTCAAACAAATAAGGCAACAGAAGAAGTCGTTGGCTATAAGAAGAGAAGTAAAGTACATGGTTTTCCGACGGAAGTAGAAAGAAAGCAATGATGTGAGGCTAGGAAGCAATTACTTAACAAGCCTTACTGTCATATAAAGAAAGGAGAATACAACAAAATCAATCGAGAGGTGAAAAGAGCTGTAGAAGAGGCTAAAAACGGAGAGTTAGAATATAAAATAGAGCAAACAGAGGAAGATTTCAAGCAGCATAAAACAAACAACCTATTTAGAACTGTTCGAGAACTAGAGGGAAAACCCAATAAACCATTGAGTGCAGTGAAAGATAAGTCGGGCAATATACATACCATACACGCGGAAGTGCTAAGCTGCTGGAAAGAACACTTCAAGAATCACCTGAATAGAATCAAGAATCAAGAATCACACGATCAGTCAGAAATTCCAGAATCAATAAACCAAGACCATGAACCATCACCAGTTACGAGAGAAGAAATAGAACAAGCAATCGAAAAGATGAAAAATCGTAAAGCACCTGGAATAGACACTATCACAGCAGAAGTGCTTAAAGCATCAGGGAAACCTATGATCGACTTTATATAGAGGGAGGAGAAGACCCCACAAGACTGGTCAAGGATGTTAGTGACACCAATACACAAAAAGGGCGACAAACTCAACCCACAGAACTACAGAGCTATATCTTTGCTGTCAATACCAGGAAGGTTTTCTGTCGCATCTATTCAGAAACAATGAAAGACAAAACAGAGAAAGCCACAAGGGAAAGCCAATTTGGATTTAGATCGACAAGTGGTACTGTAGACGCTATTTGTATCACGAGACAGATTATTGAAAAAGCCAAAGAACACAATGTGCCGCTTCATTTTAATTTCGTGGATTTCAAAGCGGCATTTGACACCGTATGGAGGAAAGCTTTGTGGAAGATGATGAAAGCTATTGGCATTGATCCAAAAATTGTACGTATAATTGAGTCCTTGTATAATGAAACGGAATGCGCGGTAATAATTGATGGGCAACTAACAGACTGGTTTAAGGTTGAAATAGGTGTTCGTCAAGGATGTTTGCTATCGCCAACACTCTTTAATGTATTTCTAGAATATGTTATGAAGGAAATAAAATCCCTAGATCAAACTCTGAATACGAACAACACACTTTCAATAGATATAAGATATGCTGATGCCACCACACTTCTCTCCGCAATATTCGAGAAAGTGCAACTCTCTACAGCTGAACTACAAGCATGTAAAAAAAATGGGGGATGAAAATCAACGGTGCTAAATGCAAGATACTGTCACCAAGTCAAGACCCAATCATGGTGTGCAAATTAAATCAATTAATGAATTTGTCTTCCTCGGCAGCTCGGTACCAGACAGTTCGGCTGACGCTCAGAGAAGAATCGCCTTGGCATCTTCAGCATTTGGTAGCCTAAATCAATCTGTATTGAACGAGCAGAAGATCTTCCGCGCACTGAAAATAAGACTTTACAAAGCCCTCATCTTACCTATCGCGATATATGCCTCCGAAACATGGACATTTAAAGTTAAGATACAAGAAAATTAGAAGTATTTGAAATGAGATGCCTTCGTGCAATCCTCGGTGTCACGTTAAAGGACAAATTACCAAAGGAAACCATACGACAAACTTAATTCAGGACCAACCATAACGGAAGAAATCAAGAAAAGGTGATTGCGATGGTTCGGTGACGTAACTAGACGTCCCCCAGAGAATTATCTTTCAAGAGTGTACCGACAAGACTTCCCCAAATTCAAGAAACCACGGAAGACCAGCCAAACGTTGGATAGAACAAGTAAGGCAAGATACCGGCATACCCATCGCAACAGCTGATAGGAGGCGAGCGAGATACATAGTGGGAGCAACGGGCGACCAACGCCTGTGCCAATAATAATAATAATAAATAAATTATATATATATATATATATATATATATATATATATATATATATATATATATATATATATATATATATATATATATATATATATATATATAGAAGTGTACCTCCAGCAATACGGGGACCATTTTTGCTAAAAAAAAAACCAGTATTAGGGAGACCAAAAATTTAGGGAGACCAAAAGTAGGTGTCCTTAATTCTTAGCGTGTTTAAACGTTACGAAACTACACAGCAGACAAAAAAAAACGAATGATTTTATGGCATAACGAATATAATATACTTTGGTTTGAAATTAAATTTGAGTGTTGACACTTGATAACAAGCTTTCAATTTGATATTTAACTTTATAGCTTGTATAAATATAAGTGCCGACAAATCAGCTTAAAGGAGACCAGAGAAAACTGTCATTTTTATTTAAAATCAGCTATATATTATGTATTTAAAATCATTATAGCAATCAGTATTTTTTTTTCCTTAACTGTTCAGCTTAAAAATGGTTTAGCACGAAATTGAAGAAAAAGATAATTTAGCACTGTAAACAGGCATTTTTTCAAAGAAACGAACACTTTAGAGCAAGATGCATTATGACGTAATAAACGTTATGACGTAATAGAATGTATCCCTACTTTATATATATATATAGTGTGTAAACCGACTTAAGGGGACTATGCTTCACACTTATACAAAACACTTCAATTGGCATTTTGTTTTGTATTCATTACTTTTTTTGCCTACCAAAGTAATTTTTAAGGAGTTTAAATAACATTTAAAACTAATTTTGTCTTAATAATATAAAAATCTTGTACATATTCATGAAAAATATATGGTCTCCTTATTGGTGGTTTTATATTTCTAGGTATATAAACCGACTTAAGACGACCACATATACAACTTGAGGAGACATTTTGTTTATCATTAATGAATACTTCAATTCTTTGCTTTCCAAAATAATGTTGCAGAGTTTAAATGTCACGTAACAATATTTTAACTTATAAACACAAAGCGTCTTGCACATATTTGCATGCAAAGTAGATCCAAATGACTCAGTCATTGGTAATATGTGAAAAGTGTCATCTCTCAAGGACGTCGTACATGGGTATAACTTCTAAACAATACATATACATAACAAATAATAATAATAATAAACATAGGTTTAAAATAAATCTTTAAAAACTCCCAACTAGTAGCAAAATACGCTACTTTGAGAGACCTAATATACAAAGCATTAAACCACACACTTACGGAGACCCAGGAAATTCCGTGGTTTTATCCAGGTCGCCTAAAATGCCACGGAAAATATAGAAAAAATAAGTAGACTAACTTTTTTGTTTATTGTTTGTTACTTAATATTACAAGAAGAAAAATCACACACATTATCTACAACGCATAGGAACATTTTTTGGTAATATTTGTCTTTCTAAACTGCAAGGTAAAAAATATACAAATGGTCTCCCTAAGTGCTATATATATGGCATGGTCTCCCTATGACTGGTTTTATATATATATATATATATATATATATATATATATATAATGTTTCAAGGTCCGTTTTCATATTGTTGGCAGAACTTTTCGTCCCGCGCACTGTTTCTAGGCAATCACCTTGCATGTTAGCGGCCATGGGTGAAACTCGCCAGTTCGCCAAATAATAATAGAAAAAATTTATTTTTTTTTACCCATGATCCAGATAACCCGCATGCAAAATTTGAAGCAACTTTAATTTGTAGGTGGAGACAGCTTTTTCGACAAAGGTGGTGCTGGGTTAGCCAAAGTGGCACAAATGGGCGAATTGCACAAATAAAATAATACTGATTTTTCTCCCTGAGAGACAGACGGACGACAGAGTGCACACTGTGGATGTATTTTATATGTCCAAAGACTATCTGGACTAAGAAGCGAAAAGTAAATTATCCAATCAAGCGTATTAAACAACTAAAATATACATGCATAACGGAATTATTTGTAAAACAGCATTTCCGTTTTTACATCTTTTTTTCAAGAACGTAAGGTTTTTCTTTAAAAAAGAGAGTCGACGGATCTCACATTTTACGTTCTTGATCAACGCTTGAAAAAAAAAAAACAGACTTGACTACGTCTCGAGGAGTACATCTATCCCCCGTGGGCGATATGGTGTAAGGCTGTTGCGTGTTGACCACGCAAAATTTAAAAGTGGAACGATAGGTAGACGTAGTGTCTAACATTCAAACGAATCAATCCATTAACCAGTAGGCGCGCGAGACTGGCGTAGGTACGCTAAGAACAGCGCCGATTTTGCAAAAATCCGCCATTTTGTCAATTTAAGTCCCATCCTGAAAATTATTGGTTACTGCACTGCGGAAGGATCCAGAGAAACCGTGTACAAAATTTGGAACGAATCCATCCATTAATGTGGCGTGTAGGCGCGTGAGACTGCCGTATATACGCTAAGTTCAGTGCCGATTTTCAAAAGTCTGCCATTTTGTCAATTTTTGCCCAATCCGGAAAATTCGTGATTACTGCACTGCGAAATGTTCCAGCGAAGAAGCCGGGTATAAAATCTGAAACGAATCCATCTAACAGTGTAGCCTGTAGACGCGTGAGACTGCTGTATATACGCTAAGTCGAGTGCCGATTTTCAAAAGTCCGCCATCTTGTGAACTTTTGCCCAATCCGGAAAATTCTTGGTCACTGCACTGCGGAAGGTTCCAGAGAAACCGTGTACAAAATCTGAACCGAATCCATACATTAATGTGGCCTGTAGGCGCGTCCAGAGAAGCTGTGTACAAAATTTGAACTGAATCCATGTATTAATGTGGCCTGTAGACGCGTGAGACTGCCGTATATACGCTAAGTCCAGCGCCGATTTTCAAAAGTCCGAAAATTGGAAAATTCTTGGTCACTGCACTGCGGAAGGGTCCACAGAAGCAGTGTACAAAATTTGAACCGAATCCATTTATTAATGTGGTCTGTAGGCGCGTGAGACTGAAGCGTGACAGACGGACAGACGGACAGACCGAAAGGTTCAAAACTATATCCCTCCGTTCCACGGGGGATAATAAGAAAAGGATACATATCTTTCCATCAGAGGCGCCCGTAAAGATGAAAGTTTTGTCCTCTGACGTTGCCAATGCTGTAATCGGCTTGTTATGTCCCTGAAAGATCAGAACAAGCCAACCATGCATCGATTGCCATGAAACGGCTTCCCGCCACATCAACCACCAAACAACCACATTTTTTAGCAGTTTCTAGCAGCTATTGACATACTGACTTTATTACTTACCAGTAAGAAAATGTTGGCCTATCAAATATTTATCCATATTTGCGTTCCGGTCAACATGGAAAACATATTGACTTGGGAATCGACCAATTAGATTACAGCATTTACCGAAATCATCTTGCAATAGATTTCGAAAGTGCCCCTCTATTAGGAGTTTTGCCCCTAACAGCAGGGTGTTCTTGATATAGAGCTTTACCCTTCGCTTTTATTTATCTTATCCATCCGACATGCAGGGCTGATTTTAGGAATTCAAAATTTTGCGCACGCGTGCGCGTCCACTTCAAAAACTTGCGCACCTAATCTGATATCCGCGCACTGTATATATATATATATATATATATATATATATATATATATATATATATATATATATATATATATATATATATTGCAAATGGACCGGATAATGAAACCTAAATAAAACAATATTTTTCAGGATGACTTTTAAGTTGTAGATTATATACAACTTCAAAGGCATCCTGAAAAAAATATATATATATGGCCGCCGCCTCCAACAACCTTTCAAATTATGAGCTATTTGTTACCAATTTGTTAAACATCAACCACAACAAAACATATGCAAAAATATTGTTTTTAACTATTCATCTTCTCGAGTCGCGTTCTCCTTAACATCCAAAATATGACGAAAAGATAAGGAAATGAAGCATCATGTTTCGGTTCACACTCCCCAGCAACCGCCTGCTGCGTGCATACGTACAAAACTTTGACCATATGAAAATCACATTTAAAGAACAAACCTACGTAGTAATTGTCACAATTGTTTACAAAAATGGTGCGTACGTACGCTTTGGTGTAGACCCCCTCTGTACGCAGTGCATACGCGTTGGCTCAAACACCGCCACCACCCCCCCCCCCCTCCCCCCCCCCCCCTGCGTACGTACTTTATAGATTAATCTATAGAATTATGTCGACGCGTAATACACTGAGTAAGAGAAAGCAAAAACATTTGAGCTGTTGAAAAGTCCACGAACAATAGGAACAGCACCGACACCAACAACGCAGATAGCTAAGGTAGCAGAAAAATCAGCTCATAACCGTGGTGGCTACCGTTTTACATGTTAGGATGTCACGCTAATTCACGAAAAAAGATAAAAATTGTAAAAAAAATAATTAACAAATAGATAATTGCTAAAAATAAACTTAACTACACATTATGTGTTATTCCACTTGTTGAACAACGCCTCTTGGTAATATCCTTCTTTGTGTACACGTCAATGTATCAGCCCTTTTATTCAATACCATAACTTTTGGAATCCTTTAAGCTATCCTTAAATACCAGCTCTGGAGGCAAAGAAAGCCACCTTCCTTCACTCTATTTTTACCAGAATCCATTCCAATATAATCTCGGCTCAAATATGAATTATGGTTTGCTTCCTTTTCAAAATATACTGCCATACATACTTAGTTACTATAAAAAGAGTGAAAGTGAATGAAAAAGACGGGAAAATATACAATAAAAAAAATAATCGGTGCGCGCCCTCACGAAAAGTTTGCCCACTCTAACAAAATTTTGCGCACTGTCGTGCGCGTCCTGCTCGCCAGGGCGCACACCTTTTCATTTTTTGCGCACTTTGCGCAATCGCGCGCCCCTAAAATCAGCCCTGGACACGTATTAAATTAAATAGCAATAATAGCAATAAATAGCAACACTTTCCCCATCGCTGGCTTTGACCATTTTGACCAATTCCGTTTTCTTTTAATGCCACCCGTGTTACAGTTCCTTTATCTATTCTGCTATTAACATCTCTTTAATTATTAACTAACTATGGGTGACAGTAACAGTGTTGCCACGGAGTCGTCAAGAAAAAAGGATAAAAAAAGGATAAAAAAGGATAAATTTGAGAAAGAAAAAGTATGAAAAAAAGGATAATTCATATTTTGCTGAAGATCGAAAAAACATTAATGTTAATCATATTGTATCATTTTTCTGTAATTTACAAGGTTCGCGCTGGGTTCTCAGGAAAGTGAGTCCAAAAGGGAAAGTGTGACTCAGTTAGGTCCAGAAAAACTCGGTGGGTTCCGAAAAAGTGAGTCATTTCGTAAAAAATGCCCAAAAAGTGGACAAAAAGCCCGCCAACGCGAACCCTGTAATTTATAATGCTCGTTTTCACAGCGATTAAAAAATGTTTGCATACCTGATTGTACTTTACAAATTTATAAAGGAATCCGGTCAAATTGTGCCGAAAGAAGAGTTTTGAAAATTGGTACTAAGTATTTTTAAATGCCCCCATTTAGCCAATTTTTAGCGGATCGCCAAAAAAAGTAATTTTTTAAGACAGGCCTATCCAGAGAATAAATGTTCAAAATTGGAAAGGAATCCGATCAAAATTGTGGGAGAAGAACCACTTTGAAAATTGGCAACCGAAAAATTTTAAATGCCCCCCATTTAGTCAATTTTTGGCGGATCGCCAAAAAAAATTTTCTTAAAGAGAGGCCTACCTGGAGAACATTCGTTTAAAATTTGAGAGGAATCCGATCAAAACTGAAGGAGAAGAAGCATTTTAATTTAAGTAAAAGTTTACACACGTACATAAAGACGACGGTTACCCCTCTATTGATGTGATAAGACCAGCCGGACATGGTCGGCTGGTGTAAAAAAAAACAAGTTTGTCCAAGGACAAAGTCCCAGCTTACGAAAAGAAATAAGACCAATTCCAGCGTGCATAAGCAAAGGAATTTCCCTAAAAATTTGGGCTTCAAAAGATGAGACGGCAAAAGGCTAGCTCAGTAATTAATTTAGCACCGGACCAGGACATAGACCGATAAATGCATACAAAGATTTGTTTTCCAGAAAAATGGGAAACAAATTTTTGTATCTCTGGTAGACTGGATAGTCTGCAATAGATACCTTCGAACAACGCTCGCATTTCGGATCAGTGCGCATATTTATGTAACTTGCCTCGATGCGAAGTTCTTACTCAGACAAGTGTGCATGTTCAGTCAATTTGCGTTGATGCTCGGCTCTCATTATGGAACAGTGCACATGTTTATTTCACTTGCGTTGATGCGCGGTTCGCAACTCCGACCAGCGCGTATGTTTTTTTGCCTTTTGTCGATGTGCGGTTCTTATTTCGGATCAGTGCGCATCTTTATTTACCTTGTGTTGATGTGCGGTTCTTATTTCGGACCAGTCCGCATGTTTATTTAACTTCCGTCGATGCGCGATTCTTATTTCAGCCAATGCGCATGTTTATTTTACTTGCGTTGTTGAGCGGTACTTATTTTGGACAAGTGCACAGGTTTCCTTAGTTTGCCTTGATACGCGGTTCGCATTTCGGACCAGTTTGCATGTTTATTTAACTTGCGTTGATGAGCAGTTCCAATTTCGGACCACTGCGAATGTTTATTTAACTTGCGTTGATACGCGGTTCGAATTTCGGACCAGTGCGCATGTTTATTCAACTTGAGTTGATAAGCAGTTCGAATTTCGGATCATTGCGAATGTTTATTTAATTTGCGTTGATGCGCGGTGCTTATTTTGGACAAGTGCAAATGTTTGTTTAACTTGCGTTGGCCCGTGGTTCGCATTTCGAACACCTGCGCATGTTTATTTAACGTGCATCGATGCGCGGTTCTTATTTCAGGCCAATGCGCACATTTCTTTAACCTGAGCTGATGCGCGGTTCTTATTCTGGACCAGTGCACATGTTTATTTAAGTTGCACTGATGCGCAGTTCTTACTCTGAATAGTGCGCATGTTATTTAAGTTGCGTTAATGCGCAGTTCGCATTTCGAACCAGTGCGCATGTTTATTTAACTTGCGATGATGTACGCTGCTTATTTTGGTCGAGTGTGCTTGCTTGTTTAGCTTGTGTTGATGTGCGGTTCGCATTTCGGACCAGTGCGCATGTTTTTTTAACTTGGATTAATGCTCCGTTCCCATTTCTGACCAGTGTGTTTGTTTACTTAGATTGCGTTGGTGAGCGCTTCGCATTTTCCACCAGTGCGCATGTTTATTTAGTTTGTGTTGATGCGTGCTTCCCATTTTGGACCAGTGCGCACATTTATTTAACTTGTGTTGATGCGCGGTACTTATTTTGGACCAAGTGCACATGTTTATTTAACTTCCGTTGATGTGCGGTTCGCATTTCGGACCAGTGTACTTGTTTCTTTAGGTTGCGTTGATGCGCGGTTCGCATTTCGGACCACTGCGCATGTCGATTCAACTTGCTTCGATGCGTGGTTCTTTTTTCGGACCAGTGCGCATGTTTAATTAACTTGCGTTGATGCGCGGTGCTTATTTTGGACCAGTTCGCATGTTTATTTATCTTCCGTCGATGCGCGGTTCACATTTCGGACCAATGCGCATGTCTATTGAACTTGCACCAATGCGCAGTGCTTATTTTGGACTACTGCGCATGTTTATTTAGCTTGCGTCGATGTCCGGTTGTTAAATCTGACTACTGCGCAAGTTCATTTACCTTGTGTTTACGCGCTGTAGGAGTCAAATTGAGTCAAATAGCACAAACCGTATGCCCAACCCACCTAAGGATGCCTCGTGCAAAAAATAAATGAAATCGGATAAAAACTGTTGGAGGAAATGCATTTTGAAGTTTTTCTTCAATAATTCCCTAAAAATACAAAAATTGTCCAATCGACTAAAAAAGCACAAGCCGTGCGCACGACCCTTTAGGGGTGCCTCATACCAAAAATAAATGATATCAGGTCAAAAATGTAGGAGGAGATACATTTTGATATTTTTCTTCAAAAATTCGCCAGAAATTAAAAAATCACCCGATCGACTAGAAAAGCACAAGCCATATGCATGACCCCTTCAAGATGCCTCACACCAACAATAAATGACAATGACTCAAAATTGTAGGAGTAGATGCATTTTGAATTATTTTCGAGATTTTTGCTTAAAAAATTCAAATACAAAAATTATCCGATCGACTAAAAGAGCACAAGCCGTATGCACGACCCATTAGGGATGTCTCAGACCAAAAACAAATGACATCGGGTCAAAAATGTAGGACGAGATACATTTTTAATTTTTTCTTCAAAAATTCCCCAGAAATTCAAAAATCACCGGATCGACTAAAAAAGCACACCAAAAATAAATGACATCGGATCAAAATTGTAGGAGGAGATGTATTTTGAAACAAAGTTTACTAAATAAACAATTAACTAACTAACTAACGGGCGCCACCCGCAAACCGATAGGAATACCCCAGCTTACGTGTAACATTTTGTTAAGTTCGAGTTTCATGTCCCTATGGACCATCGATAAAGTGCGTACGCACCTTTTTAGCCCAGCTTACGGAAGCTGGGCTAAAAAGGTGCGTACGTACTTCATCGATGGTCCCTAGGGACATGCAACTGAAACTTACAGAATGAAGTTATTGAAAATCATTCAAGAAATAAAAACTACTCAACATCATTTAGAATACTGGATATTTTACAGTGTGATAAGACATTGAATACGTTTACAGAATGTATTTTCAATTCCATGAAAAAATACCCTTTCTCTACAGATGTATTGATTTTAACAATAGACGCTGCAAAAAAGTTGGAAATTACATACACATACAGTGTAAATGCGGTTAATATTATGGCCTAATCATGGGTTATGACTAGGGTGAGAAAAAATTATAGCAGAAAAAAAACATATAACTAATTAGGAAAAATGATATTTTGAACGAAAAAAGAAAATGAAAAAAAAAAAGTATCAAAATAAAAAAAAAAGGATGAAAAGCGAAAAAAAAGTATAAAAAAAGGATGAAAATTAAAAAAAAGTATAAAAAAAAGTATTTAAGGATAAAAAAGGATAAAATCGGGCTTTTTAAAAAAAAAGGATAATCCTTTTAAAAAAGGATGATGTGGCAACACTGCAGTAAAGCGACAAGTTTATATAAGAAGAATTACTGCGTATTTGGGAGGGTAAATCGGTTTACTTCTAACAAAGGTCTCTGGTAAACTCGGCCTGTGGTTACCAACTCGGTACCCACTTCTGTTAAAGTGTGTATGCCACAGTCTTTATCAGTAAAGATATTGTGAAAGAAAGAAAGATTAAACTTCAAACATAGAAACCAATGAAACACACTTATAAAAGAACAAACGTTTTAACTGTTCCTTAAATATATAGAAGAAATGTCCCAAACTCAGGTACATTATGCCCCTTTTCTCGATTCCGGTTCCATCCTGTCCAGCACTAAATAAGACAGGTAAATTTTGATGCATATACAGATCTATAACTGAAGCTAAATATACCGTGAAAACGCTGCAAGTTATAACCTATAACTATAACATAAACCGGGGGCCGAGTTGGCCACGACGGCCGAGATGACTTTCACGAAGGGTGGAGTTGGAAAAAGAAGACGGTCGGCAAGACCAAAATGGACCGTATTGGTTGCGACCCAGTTGGTATAGGGCCGAGTTGTTCAAACCCCCTTCACAAGATTTGTTTATTTTGATACCACTGGAATTGAGGTTGCTATCTAAATCAAACAAGCATGTCCAAGGACATTACCCAGCCGAGTTACCTAACAAGGAAAGAGAGAAAAACTCTGAAACGAATATTGTTAGGCTAAAAAAATGTAAAATGCATTAATTCGAATTTGGAAGCTACCAGAAAAGGGATGTTGGGGAGGTTGTGTTTTGACGATTCACGTATTTACCGATATTTACCGAAATTTTACAATTTTTTTAAATTCCACCATTTCGGCATTTTTTTGTTATTTGCGAAAAAAAAAAACAAAGGTGGAGAAGCACCCAAGAAATTTTCGATTAAAATCTTATAACTATTTGAAAAGGACTGAGAGAAATGAATATCTTGACAATTCAGCTATTTACTACCATTTACTCCAGTTTTTGCCAAACTTCAAAGTTCCCCCATTTTGGCAGTTTTTGGTGAACTGCGAAAAAAATAACAGCCTGGTAGCGAACCTCTGGGGAACATCCCTGCGTTACATCTAAAAGGCTGAAGTAAAACTGTAGGCGGAGTAGCATTTTAAAACGGGCACAAAAAGTGCCGCTATTTTGTCAGTTTTTCGTCAATCGTCACAAAGAGTAATAGCCAGGTGGGAGACCACCCAGGGAATATTTCTGCATAATATCAAAACACTTGGAGCAAAATTGTAGGAAGAGTAGCATTTTAAAGACAAAAATTAACATACGCACATACATTCAAGCCTCCTATAGTGATACGACCAACCCAGTCCGACAAAGTCGGCTGGGTTAAAAAGTGACGCAACGCAGTCAGGATACACGACCTTCTTTTGTTTAGAAAAGTCATGCGATGAATTCAAGGATCAAAACAGTTTGCAAAATTGGTCCAATAATTAAGGTGTCCCTTCATGCGTCAATTTCAATGAATTAGTGAAGTTATGGGTGAGAAAAAGTATCCACTGTCATTAATCACGAGATGTCAAAAGTATCGATTTTTGAATGCTGCAGAAGCCAAAAGCATTTCACAACAGACTAGCAGAAAGTGTTTCTAACTCAGGGTATTGTATAATACCGGGGTGTCTACAGCTGGGGTTTTACTGTGCTGTATTTCACATGCTGCATCGGTTGGCTCCGGTACTCACCCTGATCACACGCAGGTGGGTAGAGGGGTCGTCCCTGTTGAGATAATTAAAGTGTCCGGAGAGCGATACAGTGAGGAGATGACTGCCTTGCCACAGACATCCCACTTGCATGTCTTCGATATCCTTGCCCATCACAAACTCCCTGCATAATAGCAACACAGAGCCATGTGTGGAGGCGAATTGCCTAAACCATCAAAAACATAGTTGCTATGAATCTTACATTAGTTAACGACATATCGAAGCAACAACTTGGGAAGAACCTTATAACAAGAACGTCCGTGGACATTGTTTCTAGCCGTAAAAGCGAAGACATTACAAAGGCGAATGGCGAAACCGACGGATTTGGACAAAATTTACATTTGGTAGAAGGCCTCATGGGCAACACTGTTATCAAAAATAATCGGACAGGATTTGTGGGACGACTAACAGTTTGTTTTGAGTTTCTTTTAAAGCTTTCAGTTTATTTGGCCAGTTTTTCTGTAACAAAAAACAATACAACTCAATTGTAGTAATACAATGTATTAAGTATTAACAAAAATATCAAGAATTGTTACGCACCTTGAGCAATATTAACCATACAGCACACCAAAACATAAATTGAAACCTGACTTGGGCTTTGAAGTCGCAACCTCTTGCTTGCAGACAATAATGCAAACCATTCATATAGGAAACAGAATCATAAATATTGCCTATAAAACCGATAAAGGAGGCTTAAACCTAGGACCTCGTGATTAGCAGTTCAATACCTGACAGCTTGAGCTATCGAGGAATGGTCAGGCGCATCGCCATATTTTTGCCGTCAACAAAAACAACAACATCTTTTATTTCGCAGACGACAGCGCAAACAACTGCTCGTATGGGAGGCAGAACTATAAATATTGCCTATAAAACTGGTAAAGGAAGACAATGAAAAAAAAAACGCCTTCCGCGGGGCTTGAACCCACGGCCTCGGTATAACGGTCGAACATGCTTTCGAGTTATTGAGTCAAGTGGTCAGACTGTTGAAGGCCAATATTTCGGCCAATTTTGGCGAAAACGCCAGACAAAATAAATGCCTGATGCAGGAATTTGAAGGGAACATTCCTGTCAAATATTAACGCAAATGGGCCCCATATGCAGGAGGACTAGCAGTTTTTGTGTTTTCCCAAATTTCGCCAAATCGTCCAAAAAAGAAAAAAAAAGTTGTTTTTAGGATTATCCGGACAACATTCCTATCAAATTTCAAAACAATCGGACCATAAATGTATCGTACTGTATTGTTCTTTAGATCCATTTCAACTGTTATGGTCATGTCGGGATCCCCCTACCACATTATACTGAAATGGGGCATTCCAGCCCTCCTTCTAACCCTTACATGTGGAGTGCTCCACAGGGTAGCAAGGAAGAGTCCCGATTTTAAGGTCTTAGGTATGACCCAACCAGGGTGTGAATCCACGATCTTCCAGTCCGCAGCCGGATCCATAAATGTACAAAGAGCAGCATTCTGAACAAGAAATGTGTCCGTTGAAACACGTATGGTCCGCCTATGGGCCTAAGTTCGGACCTCTCTCAAAGACCGACTGATGGACCGACGTCGGCCGAAAGGGAAGGTGCAAAACTAGGTCGCATAAGCATTCAATCCATATAGTTTTTAGGTTGATCGAAGCAAAACTCTAGGACAAGTTCAATCTACAAAGCCCATAAATTAAGCTATCTATGTGTTTTGGGCCTATGTTCAGACCTCTCTCATGGACCGACGGACAGGCTGACGTCGGCCTAAAGGGGAGGTGCACAACTGGGTCCCATAAGCTTTCAATCCATACAAGTTTTAGGTTGATCGAAGCAAAATCCTAGGACAAGTTCGGTCTAAATCCATAAATTAGGCTAACGATGCGTTTGGGCCTATGTTCAGACCTTTCTCATGGACCGACGCCGGTCCCAAGGAGAGGTGCACAACTAGGTCCAATAAGCATTCAATCCATATAGTTTTTAGGTTGACCGAAGCAAAACTCTAGGATAAGTTCAGCCTACAAAGCCCATAAATTAAGCTATCTATGTGTTTTGGGCCTATGTTCAGACCTCTCTCATGGACCGACGGACAGGCTGACGTCGGCCTAAAGGGGAGGTGCTCAACTGGGTCCAATAAGCTTTCATAGAGGTTCAGGTTGATCGAAGCAAAACTCTGAGACAAATTCAGTCCATAAAACCTATAAGTTAAGCTAACGTTGCGTTTTGAGCCTCACTATAGAAACACATTTCTACGCATTACCTGAAATTTTAATTATGGTCCCGCACGAACGCACGAACAGTCAATTACCATATGACCCTCCGGCTATCGCCGGGCGGGCCATAAAAATTGCTTACACACAGACACATAACGGACGGCACATTCCGTACCAGTGATGAGCATAGCCCAACGACGATCGTCGGCTAGGCTGAAATAAGAATATCACTGCAGGAACATGATTAGGTGCCAAAGCTGCCCAAATGGTGAATTACAAACAAAGGCAGCATCCAGTAAAATTGATACTGCCCCGGCAATAATAAAAAAAATAACAGGCCACTGTAAGAGCCACTTAATAAGCTTCACTTTTAAACATTTGGGCGTGAGACAAACAGGTTCAATCTGCATTCATATCTACCATGAAAAATGGCTTGAATTATCTGCGACAGAGCTAACCATGGAGATAGTAGCGTAGTATGATGCAGTTTTGGTAATTCGATATATTTCTCGTAGTTTGGTGTTTCACGTAGTCTGATGTAGTTCCACTTAGTTCTATGTATTTTTGAGTAGTTTGATACATTTTGGACGTAGTTTTGCGCAGTTTTACTCACTGTACCAGGTCACCTGATCCAACCTCAAAGATCTTGGCAGTTTTGTCCCCGGAAACCGTCAGTATCTGTTTGCTGTCTGGACTGTAGCTGATCTATACATTCATAAATAACAAACAGGCAAAATGTAACAGAAATACAAACGTCAAATGGGTTGATACGTCCACTTTTCTTGAAGCATTTGATATTTATAAGTATTTTAGGGCTGCGACACAGTTTCAGCCTCCTTGAGCGATGTGTGTTCAGTAATTAAATTAAAATATGAACACAACATGGTCCAACTAGACGTGATGACGTAGTCCGCCACGAAGAACAGGTTCTCCAGCTATCAACAGACGTACCTTATGCGTGTAACGCAGAGAGCTATGTATTCACATTCTATTTCTGCCTTAAATAAACAGTTACCCTGATCTACCTTTTGAAATAAGTACTCAATATATCAGGCCTTCCAGCGCTCCTCAGGAAAAAAGTAGGTTATTTTAATAGGCCCTTAGTTAAAAAAAAAATTGGTTTTATAGGTTTTTTTGGCGAAAAGTAAAAAAGAAAAATAGGTTTTAATAGGTTGTTGGGGCGTCCAAAAAGTAGCTTTTTATAAGGTTTGACGTTCTAAAATAATAGTTTTAATAAGTTTAAGGGTTTTAAACATATTTTATTAAGTCTTTCGATTTTAATAGTTATAATTTATATACAATAAATACATTAATTTAAACATTACAGATATTCAAAAAATAAGAGTTTTTTGGTAATATTTTGTGTAAGAAATGGATAATACAGTCGGACCTCGGTATAACGAAGTGGCTGGGACTGTAGGATTTTATTCGTTATAGCGAGGTTTCGTTATATCCGGGTTTCTCGAAAAAGTCAAAGGTATAAGAAATATAAACTTTGGAGTTTACTTGTGACCAAAATACATACCGACGCATACTGTACATGTACGTGTATAGGTATTTACAACAACTTGACGTTTGAGTTACATTTTAGCAAAAAACCTGGTAATGCAAGTCTGAGTCTGGAGCGCACTTCGCTTAGTTTCAAAAAAATTTGACAATTTAATCGCTATAATCCGGAAGTCGCAGCTTTTTTCGCTTCGGTTCGATTTCGCTGGACTCGTAGGCACTAAAAATTTTATCTTTGTCTTTTATCCACGTGGATAATGTGCTTTGCGGTATATTTAAATCCGCAGCAAGTTTGCATTTTTTTTTTTACCGTTTTCAATATCCTTTAATGTTTGGTATTTTACATCCAAGGAGAATAATTTCCTTTTTGCTGCTTTTTTTGCCGTATTCATAGTTGAAAGTTGCAAAAAAGACTGAACAAACTGAACACACAACAGAACTTGCTACTGAGTATTGTTGACTTAAAAGACAAGACGCTGTTATGGTCAGTACAGGCCAGGCCTGGAGAGGTTGCAATGATTTAAAGAGGGCATTCGAATCTCTTAAGCAAACAAACAGTGTATGGGCTAAGACAATGGGGTGCGGATATATACTTGCGTTTGAAGTAAGGCCAGGCAAAAGCTGCGCTGCAAAAATGGGTTGTAGTTTATTTTTGAGTACATTATAGCATGCACTCTATTATTGTATACTCTGTATGAGTCCATTATTACATGAAAATATGACTTCGTTATAAAAATACTTCGTTATAGAGGGAATTTAAATCATATATATAAGTATTTTTTCCGGGACTTGGAAATTCCTTCGTTATAACCGATATTTCGTTATAACCGATCTCGTTATAAATGGGTCCGACTGTATTAAGAAAATAAACACGCAAAAAAAATAATTAATTACCAGTTTCATAAAATAGGTCCTGATATGATTAATAGGTCATTTCAGCACATAAATAGGTCCCTTTGAAAAAATAGGTTTAATAGGTTTTAATAGGTTTGATAGGTTCCGCTGGAAGGCTTGATATGTTTGTCAAAGCTTAAAAGTATAGGGAAGGCGGGAAGGGGAGGACGTGGGAGGAACTTACAGCGTAAATGCCGCCTTTATGTGCGGGAGCCCCCAACTCACGCAGTTTATCTCCTGTTTTACCTTCATACACGAAAGCCTGAAACAACCAAATATCTTTGCTTTCAACCTAGTTCGTATTCGGATATTTTTAAAAGCAATTTTTCGTACACTTGCATGCCACATTATGTTTTGGTCGATACTTTTCTTTTCTGCATTACTAAGCAGTATCAATTCTTCCTTGTTTCACGAAACAAAATTACACATTTGTGTAATTATATTTTGGCGAAATGGTGAAAGAAACGCGAAAAATGTAATCAGCGTTAAATGCGTTAAATGCGCAACGTGCCACGAACAACGAGATATCCTGCTGATGAACAGCTCTTTGTACCCTTGTCAGAACTTAATACTGTTCCTAAGCATTTTTTGTCTGCTATTTGTTTGTGACTTTTCTTCGCCTGTCACTGGCCCATGAACGTCGCCATGGTTGAATGTCGGCTTCCTTTCCCCATACAAACTGGTCCAAATTACTGCCATCTGACCTAGATTATTTGGGTAATTCCTGACCTTTAAATTCGCGCTCTGATTAGTACACAACAATGCTATTCTCGACAAGCAAGGTAACACGATATGGCTTATTGATAGGAATATGGCGAGAAAGAAGTAAGGAGGAACCTTGCCATCGGCGCCGGCTGAGGTGAACGTCTCTCCGTCAGGCGCATAACGCACGCAGTTAGCAAAGCGCGTCAGATCCTGGACAAAAAAACGACTGTACAATATACAACGGGACGAAGCCAAAACTACATAGACACAAAGGTACAGCTTGACACCCGGTAATCAGGAATTTAATCAAATTCATATTTCAAAAAAGTTTAATAAAATTTTTAATAAAATTTAATATTTAACCAAATTTAATACAATTCCCAAACATTTTCTTTATTTATTCTAATTTTGTTTTTTACTTAAATATTGAAAACATCAACTTGCTTTCATAACAATATCAGTTATTCTTCTGATAATTACTTTTTAGACCAATATTACATAAACCTTTCGTAAATATCTCAGTGATACTTACATGAAAGAGAGTCTTAAACTTAAAGGGCGGCCCCTCATAGAAAGCGACAGTTTTGTCCTCGCTAGCAGTGACAAGCCTAAACGGCCGAGTTGGCTTGAAATCACAGGCGTTGATAAGTATACTTTGGCCCATAATCTCCCCCACTGAGGTGCCTGTTTCCGCATTAAAAACGTGTCCAAATCTGTAAAGGAGTTACGAACAACCTACACTAAAAAAGGTATCAAACAATTATAAATTATAATATATATGTTGCAGCGAATCTGTAAAACCAGCGAATCTATAGATTCGCTGAAAATTTGAGCGAATCTGTAGATTCGCTGATTCACTTGGTTTTTTACCTAAAAAAATATACAGATTCGCTGAAATTGCCTGATCGGCCATCTTTACCGACATGATCACTTGTTTTTGCTAATATTTGACATTTAATTGCTTTTGTGTGATTTCGTTACTCCAGATGTATTTTACACACCTTTTTTCTTGGTTTGTGTGAAGGAAATACGTTAAAATCGGGCTTCATTCTCTGTTTCCATTGCTATTAACTCATTTCATGTAGCTGAGGTTTTTTGGTCATTTGATGAAAATACAGCAGTTATATGCTTTCACACCGGAATAAAGTTTCCATTCGTTGAAATCCTTGTCCTATAAGTTTCTGTTACATTAAACTATGAGTATCCGGAGCATCGTAAATTAACACTGATTAGATAAGCGTACCGTAATTCAATTGCAATTTATATCACCCAGAGTTGAAGAGATTTTTGTGTTGCACTGACGCAAAAATAATTGCAATTTGACCAATAGCGATTTGAATGATACTCAGAAGGGGAGTTATGATTGAAATTTATTTAGAAACAATAGTAGATTTGCTGTGATCACTTTTATGAAAGACGATAACACAAAGAGAGAAACTTAATTTCAGTCTTTGGGAATATTGATAGCAAATATTGTCGAACGCTTTCCAATATCGTTTTTCATTTGAAACTAGAAATTCGCATTTCAACAATGCATTTTAAAGCTGGTTAAATCAAATATGTGTAACTTTAAATGTTCCGATTGCAATATATCACACTCCCCCCCCCCCAAAAAAAAAAAAAAAAAAAAAAACAAGAAAAAGGTATGTAAAACACCTCTGGAGTAAAGAAGTCACATAAAAGCAATTAAATTTCAAACATCATCCAACACAAGTAATCCTGTCGGTAAAGATGACTGGTCAGGCAATTTCAGCGAATCTGTATAATTTTAAAGGTGAAAAACCAGCGAATCTGTAGATTCGCTGAAAATTTTAGCCAATCTACAGATTCGCTGAAATTTTCAGCGAATCTATAGATTCGCTGGTTTCACAGCTTCGCTGTAACATATATATATATAGGCGACATGAGACAGACATAGTGAGCATATTCCGGAGCAGATCCACTTTGATCAGTCTCATTTGAAATACAAAGAATATCACAGACCTTGAATTATGGTTTGTCTTTTTCGGAATATATTCGTTTTTCTCAATCGATTCCGGACTAGACTATTGCAGTGTTTCAGTTACCGTTCCCTGCCCTCGCCAACAACACATATCCTTTGACTATCGCTGGTCCAGGAAATGTCCCTGATGGCTCCCGAAATGGGTTGGAACTCATTCTTCAAAATATGCTCTTTTTGCGTTGCGTCCCAGATGCGTATCTTTCCAGAGGTATCTGCAAAGAAAAAGACTGTCGCTAAGATGCTGCCTTGTCACAGCTCACGAAAATTTTATGTCTATGTTTTCGTTACAACTTGCAGCTGTTACAGCTGTTACAGCCTTTAATCGTACCAGCAGCTAGCTATCCTGTGGTAAAGTTATTTTATCGTGTTGATAGCCCCCATAACCATTGCTCCTTATACCTAAACGCTAACAAAATATTGTTTTCTGCCAAAAAAGGGGAAGCTTTAACTCCGTGATGGAAGTATTAATTAAACATAGAAGTTCCAGCTACTTCAAAAATCAGTATAAAATCATCGTGAACAAAATTTACTAAAATGAGCTCAGAGCCCTGTATTTATTACAGTATTATTATTAATTTATTAATTAATTTTTTTTCTTTTTGGCGGGGGGGGGGGGGGGGGTGGTGAGGTGGGTGGACGATGCACAAAACATTCTTACCGCCAGAAGCGATGTAAAATCCGCTAGGTGAATATTTTGCCACTGTAGTTGGGACAGAATGTTTGGTGTAGATATCCACGTCAGTAGGATTCTGCCAAATTAAACAAGAGCAACCAGTGTCTAAGGATCCCCCTCCAAAGCTGGTAATACCTGATAGGATGAGTTTATTCTCATAGTGGGCAAAGCCGGGTACTAACTGCGATCGTGTATCTCAGATGCAGACAACACGAAATCCGGCACAACTAGGCGTAGTGGCAGTGATGTGTCTCACATATAAGTCTGATACATGGCCCAGACAAACTATGAGTTCAACAAAAAATTAAAAGTTCAATCATAGTTCAGGATTCGTATCCAGACAATCCATTTAAATAGTAACCACCTCGGACTCTAGTAAAAACGAGAAATTCATTTCGCTACCGAAATGTTAAACACTTGACAAAAATTAAACGCAAAAATACTTCCTTCAATGGGTTTTTCTTGAATAATATATTGCAAACAACACAGCTTGAATACATCTTATAAGCCAGCAGTGTTTGGTTTTTGTTGACTAAAGGTTTTATTGATTGATCAGGCATACGTCGTGTTATCTATTTACGCAGTGAGAGCTCGCGCAAAGCTGAGCAACTGTGTGTTCTGTACTATGTATTAAATGTTCCGCATTTACTTTAAAAAAATACACTCTTTTCGCATGGCGTTTTAACAAAGAAAACGAAATCGAAGACGAAAATAAAAAGTGACATGGACACGTTCAGATCAAGCTCTTCATAAGTCCCAAGTTTCATGGTCCTAGGGCTAATAGTGTCAGAGAAGAAGGCACAAAAAATCGGAAAACTGCCAAGAAGAAGAAAAAAAGGGACAAACGGCTGCACACAAATTCAAATAACCCTTGCAAGCTAAGAGCTTGTCAAGTGTTAAACAGCAAAGGATCCTTAAGGCTTTACTCCCGACCTTTGCTTCATGTCGATTTCCTATACCACAGGTGGCTATAACTTCTAAACTGAACCCGCTGTATTCATTAACAGTCACGCAAGTAACAGATTCCATGAACTGTTCAGTTAACTTGTGAAATTAAACATTTTCCTCGGAATTCACAAACTAGAACAGAACAGAAGAACTTCGTCCTACGGTCTCGAGGAGGGGGGGGGGGGGGGGGGGGGGTGGCGGGTGGTTACTAAAGTACCGACTGCTTACCATGCACACCCGTAATTTTTTTTTTTTTTGAAATGTTGAGTACCAGGTCTGAAACAAATACCGCGGAGTGCAGTTCTCATGGAACGACCCCCCCCCCCCCCCCCCTCACCTCTCCTTTTTAATGGGACACACCGAGTACTGAATGAACCAGCCCCTCTCCCCACAAAAAAAACGAAACTGGCAATCCGCACAAACCACCTCTGGCCTCGAAATCACCGTCCTCCCGCGCCTCGAGTCAAGTTGGCAGATGAATTTGTTTATTTAATAAGACAAAGAAACAGGGCCCGACAATAAAAACCTCCATTAAGAAAAGTGCATTATTAGAAAGGGTCACCAAAATGCAGACGAACCAAAACGCTGAAAAAGTATCACAAAACAATGTACAAACATTTGCCAATAAAATACCTGACGATAGACCCGTTAACAGAGATTTGCCATTATCAGGCCACGGATGAGGGCGTGAGGGGCTCCAGTGTATCTAACAGACGCTTAGAGCTAATGTAGATAAGGCGCAATATAAATGTAATGAATAATAATAACAGACTGCTACAACAGTACAAAAGATGATGATGATTTACTTTTATAGGGTACATTTAAATGTTTGAGCTTCAGTGTGAGGAAAAACCTAATTAAAATTGGTGTTTTTGGAAAATGGATAATTCCATATATCAAGAACAGAGTAAAGAAGCTGCTATGTTTGACCATAAATGTTGATGTCAAGAAATAAATGTATAGGTGTATACATAATTGCAAACTGCTCATGCATTTGCGTTTTGACATTGAAGGGCATTTCGAGCCTGTGAACACCCAATACGGATATACAATCGAACGGGTGACGTCACAACTATGGTTTAATAGAACTGAATGTCTATATTTGGCCAAAATGTACACGCTTTCTGATCACATGTTCAGTCTCGTTGAGGCTTTCCTAATCAATTTTGCATACCCACACCATAACGAGGAACATTCCTCTCACCAACCCGCCTTCCGCCTTATAAGGCCAGGGTGTCAGATCTAACTGCTGCACACCCATGCCATAACGACAAACATTTCTCTCACCAACCCGCCTTATAAGGCCAGGGTGGCAGGTCTTTATTTCCAGTCACTTTAATGTTTGCCTTGTCCAGGCTTACTCATTGCAAAGATATCAAGTGAACTGATCTTCAAATAAACAGTCACCTATCAACAAACAGTGGCCAAACGGTAATCCATGAGGTTTATGCTTTTGTTTATTTTTTTTAACAGAAAATGACTGCATGTTGTCAAGATGTGATTTCATATGTTGTCAAAATAGCTGGAATATGTCAACAATTCTGTACCTGTTTTATAGCGCCGTTACCGGTAGTTTTCAGTGAAGAATTAAGCTAACCGTATCACGAAAACTAAACTACTAAACCATGACATTTAATAAATATTGTATACAACAGCATGCCCGGTGCCAAAAAGAATTAACGTAAAGCTATCGCGTTTTATCGGTTATATGCGGTTGGATTTTTGTAAAAGGGATGTAACACTCTATTATTTAAAATAAGAATTCTGACGCAAATAAGAAACCAGATATTTTTTTGGTAGGCTATTCCGGAATAGGCTACCGATAAATCAAATGTCACAGAAATTGATTTTTTTTCACTATTTCATAATTTTAGTTGCAAACTATGTAAACAAGCATGTCCAGGGACATGGTGACCAGCCGTGACCTACAGAATATATATCCAAGAATCACACACAAAATCATGATCAAATTGGCAGACAGCGGTTACGAAAAAAGCCGTAACTGAATGGAGAAAATATTCGCTCACTTGCTCGGTGTAGCTGATGAGGAGTCATTCTTTCAATTCTTTCATAAGGGGACAAGAATACCAAGCGTGTGGTGAAAAGACCAAACACAGGGAATAATTTCGGGAAAAGCAGTGGTAGAAGGGGCAAATGCAAGATCTAATGTCGTGTTAAGAGTGTGTGGTGGGATTACATACAATCTGATTAGTTGAAGGAAAATACTCTAATGTGTGAACACTCAAAGAAAATTACTTTGAAAATTACTCTAATGTGTAAACACTCAAAGAGTGCAGTTGAAATGAACTGCTTGGACAACACTTCATGTATGTTTTTTAGATCAAAAGCAAGGCCATGCGAAGGTCGTCAACATTGTGTTGAAACGAACTGGTCACATCTCAGTATGGGATGAAAGCCATCTATTAAAAATTTTTTTGTTATCATCGTCGGCTGTTAAACGGCTTTCAGCCAATGCGATAATGTCACACGCAAGATAGTTGTCATCACAGCGTACCAAATCAAAATGAGCGGCCATACTCAAAATTGTATGAGAAGAAGCAATTTGAAAATTAGACACAAAAAAATTAAAAAATGTCCCCCATTTGGTCAATTTTTTTCGGATCGCCAAAATGAGTAATTTTTCAAAATAGGTCTACCTAGGGAGTATTCGTGAAAAATTTGAAGAAAATTTGATCAAAACTGTGGGAGAAGAAGCATTTTGAAAATTGGCAACCACAAAATTACAAATGTCCCCCATTTGGCCAATTTTTGGCGGATCGCCAAAAAAAAAAAAAAAACAATTTTTCAAGAGAAGTCTACCTTGAGAACAACTATCAAACATTGGAAAGGAATCCGATCAAAATTGTGGGAGATGAAGCAATTTGAAACTTTGACAACAAAAAATTAAAAAATGTCCCCCATTTGGCCAATTTTTGGCGGATCGCCAAAATAAGTAATTTTTCATGAGAGATCTTCCTTGAGAACAACTATCAAAAATTGTAAAGGAATCCGATCAAAATTGCGGGAGAAGAAGCAATTTGAAAATTTGACACCAAAAAATTAAAAAATGTCCCCTATTTAGCCAATTTTTGGCGGATCGCCAAAATGAGTAAAATTTCAAAAGAGGTCTACCTAGGACATATTCGGGTAAAATTTGAGAGGAATCCGATCAAAACTGAAGGAGAAAAAGCATTTTGAAAATTGGCAACCGAAAAAATTGAAATGCCCCCCATTTGGCCAATTTTTGGCGGAGCGCCAAAAAAAAAAATTTTCAAAGAGAGGTATACCTAGAGAACATTCGTGTAAAATTTGGTGAAAATGTGATCAAAATTGTGGGAGAAGAAGCATTTTGAAAATTGGCAACCACAAAATTACAAATGTCCCCCATTTGGCCAATTTTTTGCGGATTGCCAAAAAAAAGTAATTTTTCAAGAGAGATCTACCTTGAGAACAACTATCAAACATTGAAAAGGAATCCGATCAAAATTTTGCGAGAAGAAGCAATTTGAAAATTGAAGACCAAAAAATTTGAAAATGTCCCCCATTTGGCCAATTTTTGGCGGATCACCAAAATAAGTAATTTTTCAAAATAGGTCTACCTTGGGGATATGGGTGCAAAATTTGAAGAAAATCTGATCAAAATTGTGGGAGAAGAAGCATTTTGAAAATTGGCAACCACAAAATTACAAATGTCCCCCATTTGGCCAATTTTTGCCGGATCGCCAAAAAGAGTAATTTTTCACGACAGGTCTACCTTGAGAACACCTATCCAAAATTGGAAAGGAATCCGATCAAAATTGTGGGAGAAGAAGCAAATTGAAAATTTGACACCAAAAAATTGAAAAATGTCCCCTATTTGGCAATTTTTGGCGGATCGCCAAAATGAGTAATTTTTCAAAAGAGGTCTACCTAGGGCATATTCGGGTAAAATTTGAGAGGAATCCGATCAAAACTGAAGGAGAAGAAGCATTTTGAAAATTGGGAACCGAAAAATTTGAAATGCCCCCCATTTGGCCAATTTATGGCGATCAAAACTGAAGGAGAAGAAGCATTTTGAAAATTGGCAACCGAAAAATTTGAAATGCCCCCCATTTGGCCAATTTTGGCGGAGCGCCAAAAAAAATAATTTTTAAAGAGAGGTATACCTAGAGAACATTCGTGTAAAATTTGAGAGGAATCCGATCAAAACTGAAGGAGAAGAAGCATTTTAAGTAAAAGTTTACACACGTACATACACACATACATACACACATACGTACATACATATACAGGTATGTCGGGAAACAAACGACGAATCGCGATTTCTTCTCCAACTCGCGAAATGTACGCCAAAAATCTAACTTCGTTATTAGGGACTTTTCAGACATAAGTTGTATATGAAAATCTCGGTAGATTTTTTTTACATTCAATTCCGAAAGCGAAAATATATAAAAGACAACAGATTAAGAGAAATTTAACAAAGCATGAACCCTGCGAAACGGAATATTTTGTTTACATAATTTGCATATTTTACACCATTTTTTGATATCTGCAACTATAAGTTTGATGTGAATCGAGACTGTGTAAAAAATGTAAACAAACCGATTTTGTTTATAAACAAAGGCAACGTGCTTTCTGTAAAAGAGTATTAGGGAAACACTAAATAAAAGCCAAACAAGCGTAGAGTTTGTTTTCTTTTATTTACACCATAATCCCAATGTAATATTTATTTTCTTTCATTTCTATACATAAACTATTTAACATTAATTGAAGAGTTACAAAATATTGAAGAGCAGTACAGAAGATATTAAAACAGATGAATGTTTAAAAACATAGATTTATATTATACAGATGAATTGTTTAAAAACAAAATACAGATTTATACAGATGAATGTTTAAAAACAAAACTCTTTTAAAATATAACCAAAATACAGGAAAAATAATACAACAAAATCCTTCACTGATATAACCGTCTTGTGTAAATAACCAACTCTATCTTATTTTCAAGCTCAGTGTTATGTACACTACTTAAAATTTAATGATAGGCCGAAAAAAACGTGAGGCAATGAGATATAAACCACATAAAAGCTTCCTAAAGAAAACAAAATACACAGCAGAAACTTTCAAACTAACATGCGAAATGTACGTACACAACCATGCACAAAATTTGCAAGTTTAGAGACCCTGCAACACAACTTGGGTGTACTACCCCTCTCGTGACGTTCATAAAGTTAATGTCGGTGACTTCGTATGAGAAAAATTAACTGAAAATAACACAATTAAAACTTTCAAACTGACATGCGAAATGTACGTACAAAACCATGCGAAATGTGCGAACACCAAAATTTTTTAATCACGGAAACATCGGCAAATTTTCCAAGTTTTGAGACAATGTCACGTTTGCGCGTACGCCCTTCTCGCGACGTTCATAAATTTAAAGTCGGTCACTTCGTATAAGAACAGTGAACTGCAAATAACAGGTAAAACTGACAAGCGAAATGCACGTTTATACACAATCATGCGAAATGAACGTATAACAACCATGCATGTGACACGGTCTCAAACTTTTGACAATTTTGCCGATGTTTCTGTAAATAAGCACATTTTGGTGTTCGCACATTTTGCATGGTTGTGTACGTACTAAAGTAGGTGACTTAGTATGAGAAAAGTTAACTGCAAATAACAAAATTAAAACTTTCAAACTGACATGCGAAATGTACGCACACAACCATGCGAAATGTGCGAACACCGAAATTTTCTTAATCACGGCAATATCGGCAAAATTTCCAAGTTTCGAGGCTCAGTCACATACCTTTTGCTCGTACTACCAAATCTCGTAACGTTCATAAACTTTGAAATTGGTCACTCCGAACAGAGAACTTTCGAACTGACAAACGAAATGTACGCTCATACACAACCATGCGAAATGTAATGCAACCACGCGAAATCTACGACGCAAGTATTTATTTTTTTTAAATACATAGGCAAACTTGGCAGCTTTTGTCACCTGTCACATGAAACTTATCCGTACTACCCATCACCGCCACTTTCATAAATTTACAGACTGTCACTTTATACAAGAAAAATCAAATGCAAATAACACACTGAAACTTGATACGCGAACGCACATAACCATGCGAAATGTACGAACTAAAAACACTTCTTAATACCTCGGCAAATTTGGCTGGTTTTGAGACCCCGTTGCATGAAAATTGCCCGTACTACCCAGAACCGTGACGTTCATAAATTAAAAGTCGGTCACTTCGTATAAGAACAGTGAACTGCATGGCAAAAATGATACAAAAAAAAAAAAAAAAAAAATTCCCCACACTTGTGTAAACCAAAACTGAATCCCACGAACATGACATCACCGCGAAATGTCCCCAAAACAGTTTATTTTTTTAACGGATTTGAAGCTTCATCCGCCTTTTTATTTTTCTTGTGAAAATTTGAAAGGTATGCCCGCAACTGAACTTGTCCCTGTGTCCTAAAATATCACATGCGAAATGTACGTCCAAAACCATGTATGTAACAGGGTTTCAAACTTCAAAAATTTTGCCGATGCTTCTATGAATTAGAACATTTTGGTGTTCGCACATTTCGCATGGTTTTGTACGTACTTAATTCGGCCACTTGGTGTGAGAAAAATGGACTGCAAATAATGCAGCTAAAGCTTTCGAATTGACAAGCGAAATTTACGTACACAATTATGCGAAATGTGCGAACACCAAAATGTTCTTACTCACAGAAACATCAGCAAAATGTGCAAGTTCTGAGACCCTGCCACATATCATTTTCTCGTACTACATCGTCTCGCAACGCTCATAAATTTAAAGTCGGCCACTTCTTATAGGAGCAGTGAAATGCAAATAACACAGCTAATACTTTCGAACTGACAAGCGAAATGCACGCACACATCTACAACCATGCAAAATGTAGTGCAACCACGCGAAATCTACGACGCAAGTATTTCCTTTTTAAATACATCGGCAAAATTGGCAGCTTTTGTGACCCTGTCACATGAAACTTATCCGTACTATCCATCACCGCCACTTTCACAAATTTACAGTCTGTCACTTTATACAAGAAAAATCAAATGCAAATAACACACTGAAACCTGATACGCGAACGCACATAACCATGCGAAATGTACGAACCAAAACACTTCTTAATACCTCGGCAAATTTGGCAGGTTTTGAGACCCCGTTACATGAAAATTGCCCGTACTACCCAGACCCGTGACGTTCATAAATTAGAAGTCGGTCACTTCGTATAAGAACAGTGAACTGCATGGAAAAAAAACTGATACAAAAAAAAAAAACTCCTCCCACTTGTGTAAACCAAAACAGAATCCCACAAACATGACATCACAGCGAAATGTCCCCAAACAGTTTATTTTTTTTTTAAATGGATCTGAAGCTTCAACCGCCTTTTTATTTTTCTTGTAAAAATTTGAAAGGTATGCCCGCAACTGAACTTTGTTCCTGTGTCCTAAAATATCACATGCCAAATGTACGTCCACAACCATGTATGTAACAGGGTTTCAAACTTCGAAAATTTTGCAGATGTTTCTGTGAATTTGAACATTTTGGTGTTCGCACATTTCGCATGGTTTTGTACGTATCAAAGTCTATCACTTGGTGTGAGAAAAGTTGCCTGCAATTAACACAGTTAAAGCTTTCGAATTGACATGCCAAATGTACGTACACAACCATGCGAAATGTGCGAACACCAAAATGTTCTTACTTACAGAAACATCAGCAAAATTTGTAAAGTTTTGAGACCCTGCCACATATCATTTTCTCGTACTACATCATCTCGCAACGCTCATAAATTTAAAGTCGGCCACTTCTTATAGGAGCAGTGAACTGCAAATAACACAGCTAATGCTTTCGAACTGACAAGCGAAATGTACGCACACATCTACAACCATGCGAAATGCAGTGCAACCACGCGAAATCTACGACGCAAGTATTTCTTTTTTAAATACATCGGCAAACTTTGCACCTTTTGTGACCTGTCACATGAAACTTATCCGTACTATCCATCAACGCCACTTTCATAAATTTACAGTTTGTCACTGTAAACGAGAAAAATCAAATACAAATAACACTCTGAAACCTGATACGCGACCGCACATAACCATGCGAAATGTACGAACCAAAACACTTCTTAATACCTCGGCAAATTTGGCAGGTTTTGAGACCCCGTTACATGAAAATTGCCCGTACTACCCAGACCCGTGACGTTCATAAATATGAAGTCGGTCACTTCGTATAAGAACAGTGAACTGCATGGAAAAACTGATACAAAAAAAACTCCCCCCACTTGTGTAAACCAAAACGGAATACCACAAACATGACATCACAGCGAAATGGTCCCGAAATAGCGTCTTTTTTTTAAACGGATCTGAAGCTTCATGTTACCATGAAAACACTGACATTACTAACACCATGGAAGACATCACGTTTCACCGCCAGAAAATGCAACGACAGAAACATAAAAAACATGTTATACAATGAATAGCAACGAAGGAAGTGTATATTTATCCTTTCTACTTCGCTACCGTGCGCTTTGCGTCTTCAACATTTTTCCCTTCCCACTCAAGTTACACAGTTAGTCCCACACACGAACCCCGTGCCAAGGTAAGACTTGAACGTCACCGCACAGCCCCCCTCCCTTACTTTCATTTCTAACAAGTACGCTTTCTGACAGCGAAACTAAAAACAAATTAAAACAAATACTCGCTGGGTCAAACAGCATGATTTCATAAAGACAGGTGTCCTGACTTAATACTGGAAAACGAAAAAACCTGCCCCGTAATTTTTGAAAGCTCTTGATAAATCGACAATCCCCTACCACCAATCCCACCCACCCACCCCCAATATTAAATGAGGATGTTTGTCAATACACCTTTTCCTGTCTACCTAGCAAGTGCTTTGTTTAAACCAACCGCACGAGTTTAAGTAATAACGCCACAACCGATGGCCCCCGATGCCGACTTACAACACTACGTCCAGTGTTACCATGAAAACACTGACATTACTAACACCATGGAAGACATCACGTTTCACCGCCAGAAAATGCAACGACAGAAACATAAGCATAAAAAACATGTTATACAATGAATAGCAACGAAGGAAGTGTATATTTATCCTTTCTACTTCGCTACCGTGCGCTTTGCGTCTTCAACATTTTTCCCTTCCCACTCAAGTTACACAGTTAGTCCCACACACGAACCCCGTGCCAAGGTAAGACTTGAACGTCACCGCACAGCCCCCCTCCCTTACTTTCATTTCTAACAAGTACGCTTTCTGACAGCGAAACAAAAAACAAATTAAAACAAATACTCGCTGGGTCAAACAGCATGAATTCATAAAGACAGGTGTCCTGACTTAATATTGGAAAACGAAAAAACCTGCCCCGTAATTTTTGAAAGCTCTTGATAAATCGACAATCCCCTACCACCAATCCCACCCACCCACCCCCAATATTAAATGAGGATGTTTGTCAATACACCTTTTCCTGTCTACCTAGCAAGTGCTTTGTTTAAACCAGCCGCACGAGTTTAAGTAATAACGCCACAACCGATGGCCCCCGATGCCGACTTACAACACTACGTCCAGTGTTACCATGAAAACACTGACATTACTAACACCATGGAAGACATCACGTTTCACCGCCAGAAAATGCAACGACAGAAACATAAGCATAAAAAACATGTTATACAATGAATAGCAACGAAGGAAGTGTATATTTATCCTTTCTACTCCGCTACCGTGCGCTTTATGTCTTCAACATTTTTCCCTTCCCACTCGAGTTACACAGTTAGTCCCACACACGAACCCCGTGCCAAGGTAAGACTTGAACGTCACAGCACAGCCCCCCTCCCTTACAAATTAAAATAAATTTTGCCGATGTTTGTGAATTAGAACATTTTGGTGTTTGCACATTTCGCATGGTTTTGTACGTACTTAATTCGGTCACTTGGTGTAAAGAAAAAAGAACTGCAAATAACGCAGTTAAAGCTTTCGAATTGACAAGCGAAATGTGCGTACACAACTATCCGAAATGTGCGAACACCAAAATGTTCTTACTCACAGAAACATCAGCAAAATTTGCAAGTTTTGAGACTCTGTCACATATTATTTACTCGTACTACCCAATCTCACAACGTTCATAAACTTTGAAATTGGTCACTCCGAACAGAGAACTTTCGAACTGACAGTTAAAAAGAAAACTCCCCGCACTTGTGTAAACCAAAGCAGAATACCACAAACATGATATCACAGCGAAATGTCCCCAAAATATTTTCTTATTTTTTAAACGGATCTGAAGCTTCTTCGGCCTTTCTATTTCTCTTGTACAAATTTGAAAGGTATGCCCGCAACTGAACTTTGTTCCTGTGTCCTAAAATATCACTTTCCTCTGAAAGGCAGGACTTGATTTCTTTCATCGTTGGCGGCTTGTATCGGTCAATGTGGCCTTGGAAATGTTTATGCACCGCCTCTTTTTCCTCTGTTGTCCATGGCCTACTCGAACCTGTAAAATAATTTGCACAAGTGTAAAACATGTGTATCTAGCAAAATAAATTTGTGAGTTCACATTAAGTGTCGAGCATTGCAAAAGATAAGGCGAGATTATAAAATGTAAGTGCAATGAACTGTCAATTCTTGCGAAAGCACACGTTACATTCAATATAGTTTTCGCAACGCTATTAACAGAACCACGCGAAATGTACCACCTAAAATTTATGTGAACCGAATGCTTTCTGTTAAATCCTACCTTTAGTTTTCTTGGGACTCTCTGACCTGCGGCTGTGACCGGATTTCTTCCGTTTCTTTTTCATAAGTGATGATACTGAGGTGACAGGCAAAGGAATTTCATATTCCACCTCGTCTGAAAGAAAAACATGAATGAACACGTCTAAATGCAATGTTTTTGCTTATATGCAAGAGAAATTAATTATACATAGTGAAGGGTCAACAACACACAATTAAAAACAATTTTAAATATTCATCTACACCAAAATTTTCTTAGTCTCTCACTCCATGCGAAATGTGAAGTACATCTTTCTTTAATATTTTTGCTTGTATGCTTGTACCTGAACTATCGTCTAAAGCATCAGCGGTCGGTGGAGCAGGAGCGGAAGGAGCTGCTGTTTGTTGTTTTTTTGCTTTGGTACTTTTTTTCTTCTGCGCTTTCAGGAAATTGAAGATTTCTCTCACAGAACGACCCAGTAACATTTCCTCGTCTCGAACTCGATCCTCCACTTCATCTAACGTTGGAAGACTACCTCTGTGGTGTAATTCTTTCTTGAATATGGTCTTCATGAGAGCCACTTCAACTTCACTGAAGTGGGGACGAGTTGCTTGATCGCCTGTAAAAACATAAAAAATGCCACTTTGTTATAAATAACATTGGCGGAGTTGCAGCAGTACCAAAAACCTGCGAAATTCAAAGGTCACACATTTTATTACTACTGTCTCATGTTTTGTACAGCCTTGTAAATGATAATTACATTCTGAACAATGTTTAAAAAAAAATAATAAAAAAAAACGTTTAATGAAATAGTCATTACAAATATCACCCCTTTATCATCTTACACAACTTTACTCCTGACTGTTTACGCACAATTCAAGCGAAATCCGATTAATAGGTTTCTTACCCAGCAGTCGTTGCTCCGTCTCTCTTATGACGTCCACTTCTCCCTCTCCGTCTGATTCTTCAACATCACCTGCGAACAGCATAGACGGGTATCAAATTAACTCCCAATTACATATACACGTCATTTTCGCGCCAAACTGAACTGTGTGTTACTTCAAATCTTCTCAGCTGTAAAACATACATGGGAACGGGGTCGAAAAAAGTAGGAAAGTAAACGTACTGAAATACACACATCTTAAAACATTTTTTGGGTTTTTTAACATCTCCCTGTTACAAAGTCAGCTAACTATACTTTTCAAATTTTCTTACAAATTTTGAAGTACATTTTGAACGTAAAGTGCAACATAAACCTACTTTCCGTTGGTCCACCCTGTGCAGTCACCTCGCCAATTTCCACATCCGGCAACGCTTCGTAGCCCGTTTGTTGGTATGGTTCCCTTGGCTTCCCACTGTTTATGGCAATGAGGACCTGTGCCACTTTACTCTTTTCGACAATGTCGACCGGTAATCTGTAGTAATCCCTATGAACCCTTATGTCGTGACCCATGAAATTTGCCAAAAAGTCCTGCTCTACGTGCGGCAAGTTTAACACTTGCGACATCGTTGCAAGGTGTTTTCGCATGTTTGTTGAATTAAAAATGTTCAAGTCGGTAAGGCCTGCTTCCACTGCTACCTTTTTTACCGCGACGTGCCCCTCCATCGGTGTGTTATAATTTCCAGGACGTGCAAAGACATAAACCGAGTTCTTGTGGACGTACTTTTCGCGTAGCTTCAGCAGCAGCTTGATGTTTTCGTGCATATCGTTTGTTAACAGCACCGATATTCGTCTAGAGCATTTCCCCAAGAACTCAATCCTGATCAATTTGCTTGCCAACTGCTTTTCGAATTCCTGCATTCCCGCTAGATATTCGGGATCTGGCTCTGATGAAATTTTCAGACCGTCAGTTAAATCCTTCAATAGCAACCTTTCGACCTCACCACTGCGTTTTCTGTTGAACATTATCACCTGTGCGAGGGTATACACCACGACTTCCCTATAGATGTCTTCTTTCGCCGGTTTCGTATGAAGTACCTTCATTCTGTTCGATATGTGTTGGAAAAACTTGTCAATGTCTTGAAACATTGGCAGAATTTTTCTCTTGTTAAATTTTCGTCGCTTTAGCAGGAAGTTAGCTCGTCTGGACAAACATGTGTAATAACGATCGAGCACAGAATGGAACACAGAGGCAATCTTGTTTTTCGAGTAGTCTCCATTTCGTAGGCAATGCATCTCGTATTCGGTTGCAAGGGTTCTTAGAGTTCCTCCTAATCTCATAACCGCCGATGGATGGCTGAATTCTTCTTGTGATGCTGGTCCTTCGTCCTGGGACATTTTAATAACGCTCTCCATTAGCCTGTAGTGGCCAGGGTGGACTAGGTCTTCACTGCTTACGAAAACATCGGGATATTTCTCGCGACACAGCTTAAGTAACTTTGCCAAAGCTATGACGGGTTGTGTTATCATACTTTGCGCCTTCGACATATGACCATGTTTATCGGATAAAAATTCCATCAGCTCTAGCAGCAACTTGTCGTTCTTTATGATCTCCGTCGTATGACACGGGTGCATGCGTGCCAAAGCCTTTTTAACAGATTCAGACTTGGTGTCCACTTGCATCATTTTAGCTCTTGCCTCAGGAACAAGTCGTTTTCGCGTAGTTTTTTCGGGCGTATCAATTTTCTCACCTTTTTCCCGTCGATCTGCATTTTGCTTACATTCCCTCCTTTGATGACGTGCGAAGTTTTCTTTCGTTATCATTGCCTTGCAGTATGGACACAACAGGTACTCTTTTTCTTCAGTCGCTCTCTCCCTCTTCCTCATGGTGTTTCGGTATTTGACAATTAAGTCTTTCAACCCTTTCTTTTTGGCCTGTTTGTTGTACCAATAATCTCCCAATTTTCGAATTCTATCCCATTCCAATGCACGACAACGCTTGTCTTTGATTTCTTTTATAACTTTTATTTCGTCTTCGTTTCGATGGACGCCTGTGCAATGTTCGGCTACACGTGCAATCAATTTGTGACAGAAGAAACAACAATGCTTTTTTTTACTGGCTGGGTCCAGTCTTGGTAGATCGAAATCACTATCCGCAGTTGCTACCGTTGAAGATTCAATTGCAGTAGCTGGTTCTGTATCCGAGGTTTCGCTTCTTAAAGCTGATGGTGTTGAAACCGTTCGTTTCGCTGACTTGCGACGTGATTTCATTGGGGTCGATGTGACGGGCGTAGATACGGATCTGTCGGTACTTGAACTAAACATCGGTCCCTCTGTTGTGTCTTTTTCTCCAACAGGCACCGATGGGTCCTCCATCTGACCGTGTTCGTCGCCTGAGATCTCGCTACTTGTCACTGATCTGCGAACCGTTGCTTTCGCCGCTTTTCCTGGAGTTGTGACAGGGGTTTCATTAGACTCACTGCTACTTGTAGTAAATGTATGTTTTTTTCCTGGTAACCTTTTCTTTTTCGCAGTGGGTACGGAGTCTGAATCACCATCATGAGCGTGGCCAGAGCTTCTGACGGACTTGGGCTGTAACTCCGACTTTGTAAGATATTTCTGTCTCCCTGTTTTGTCTTTCTCTGGCGCCGATGAGGCTTTCAATTGACTGTGTTTGCCACCTGATCTCTGGCTACTTTTCACTGCTGGTCTGCGAACTATTGCTTTTGCACCTGATCTCTGGCTACTTTTCACTGCTGGTCTGCGAACCGTTGCTTTCGCTGCCTTTCGTGGAGTTGATGTGATAGGGGCTTCATCAGACTCCTCATCACTGCTACTTGAACTAAATTTATGTTTTTTTCCTGAGAGCCTTTTCTTTTTTGGAGTGGGTACGTAGTCTGAATCATGGTCACGATCGACGGAAGAGCTTTCATCGGACTGGGGCTGTAGCCTTTTCTGTTTAGGGCGAATTCGCAGTGAGAAACTCTTTGGCTTTTCTATCTGGGCCACTGATACGGGAGAACTGTTTTCTATCTGAGCCATTGGTACGGGAGAACTTAATACCGATGAATCTGAGACGTGTTGTTCAACATTCGGTTCTAACGGAATGACCTCTCTTAGGGACACCTCGAACACCTCAGGATCACAATCTTTTCCCGCCTCTGCAATAAATATATTAACCTAAAATAGCACTGAAATTCAGACAAAGAAATCATGGCAAATGCAAAGCAAGTCATTTTTACACAAGCAGGACAAAATACTACCATACCACAGCGAATGTAACCCCCTCTCATATGTTTGCATCATGAGCTGGTTACTTCAATTTGTTAATAACATTAACTGCAAATGCTAAACCTCATATCGCACTTTTTGGTTAAAAAATAAACATTGTTGTGTATCAACATGTCGCAGTGAAACGAACCGAATTTTGAAAAAAAAAACCACAGCAGACTCCAGATTAAGGGCACCAAGTGGCGAGTGCTGAAACTGAGTTCAATCTATCTTTTTTTTTTCTTTGAGAAAGGGGCGGGGTGAGGGGGGGGGAAGGGGAAGGTTGCAACCCATCATAGCCCCCTAATTACACCAAGTACACATTTTTCATTCTGGTGTATCAACATGTCGCAGTGAAACGAACCGAATTTCGAAAAAAAAAACCACAGCAGACTCCAGATTAAGTGCACCAAGTGGTGAGCGCTGAAACTGAGTTCAATCTATTTTTTTTTCTTTGAGAAAGGGGCGGGGTGAGGGGGAGGGGAGGGAAGGTTGCAACCCATCGTAGCCCCCTAATTACACCAAGTACACATTTTTGATTCTGGTGTATCAACATATTGCAGTGAAACGAACTGAATTTTGAAAAAAAAAACCACAGCAGACTCCAGATTAAGGGTACCAAGAGGTGAGCGCTGAAACTGAGTTCAATCTATTTTTTTTTCTTTGAGAAAGGGGCGGGGTGAGGGGGGGAGGGAAGGTTGCAACCCATCGTAGCCCCCTAATTACACCAAGTACACATTTTTGATTCTGGTGTATCAACATATTGCAGTGAAACGAACTGAATTTTGAAAAAAAAAAAAAAAACCACAGCAGACTCCAGATTAAGGGTACCAAGAGGTGAGCGCTGAAACTGAGTTCAATCTATTTTTTTTCTTTGAGAAAGGGGCGGGGTGAGGGGGGGGGAGGGAAGGTTGCAACCCATCATAGCTCCCTAATTACACCAAGTACACTTTCTTCATTCTGGTGTTTCAACATGTTGCAGTGAAACGAACTGAATTTTGAATAATAAGAAACATAGGCATCGGAGATGCAGAGCCTTCAGCCAATAACAGCTACATCACTGTGGTCCAGTTACTCTTTTGAAATACCGCCCGGATAAAAACAACATACAAGGTGCAACGGATGAAGCGGCGGACGGGTGTTTGCACATTTACACTATATATACTTTCTTCCTGTAAAGTTTCGTGAAGCTCCGATAAATAGTTTTTGAGATATCGCCCAGACAAAAAAATTTACGGACAGACGAACGGACAGACCGATAGCAATAGCTCCCTACTAACACCATTATTACGTCCTGCGATTTTGTGAAACAAGCCGTTTGGGTGTGGGAGCGGTCTCGCCAGCGATAATGTCTTCGTTTAACGGTATTAATATTTTTCTGACCACTACACTTTACCACTGCACAAATGCTCAATACCAGCGAAATGGACATCGCATAAAAACTATTTTACTTACCACCTTTTGTTTCTTATGTCAGCGCGCAAAACCTTTCCAAGACATGGTGCTGTTGCTCTTGCACAAGGTCCTCCTCCCTTACAGCTGTTGATGGAATAGACCGCTGCCGAGATGTTACGGGTGCACTACAGGTCGTCAAGTGCTCTAGAAATTCAGGATCAGGTTCGGCGTCATCACGCAACATCTCAGAAAATGATAAATTTGGAAAAAAGTTTTGCTCTTGTGCTGTTGTAGCTTGTGGCTGACAAAGTTCATGGCTAGTTTGCTCCTGCCCCTCCCCCTCATCACTTGCTTTGGCCAAGACATCTGCTGAAACAAAAGAAATAAAAACAAAATGCATTTCTAAATATCTTTTCCATATAAAACACACTCAACATGCGAAACGCGATATTGTTATGTTTTAGACTTGCACTTAACCTGGATGGTTTCGCTTGCTTGACGTCCTCATCAGTTTACAACCATACCGTAAAATGTATTATATTGTATTAAAGCATACAGCAAAAAAAAAAAAAAATGAAATACGTAAAACCTACCCAAAATAGCACTTGTATCTACTGTTTGCAGTGAAGACCTGGGTTCAATGTGGGAAAAAGTTATGCCTTCAGGTTTCAGTCCCTCTACCACATCCCTCACAACACATGTCGCAATTTCCTGTCCCGCAAATACCTCCGCATCTACCCCTCCAGGCCTCTGTACCATCCTGCAAACAAGTCCGGCAGTTTCTACAACAAAACAAAATGACAGACATGAGAGTTACACAAGCAAATGGTAAATGCATTTATGTGATATACGCGAAACCAGATGCACTGCACACTTTTTTTATGTTCAACTTACTTGATAACACATCTAAAATGAGAAAGAAACAAAGCCAATAAATAACTCTGAGTTACCTTGTTGATTAAAGTGCAAGGCGAAAAGCGCTGTATTTTAATTGATAACAAAGCTAAATACGACTTACCCATTGCATTTGCAAGGTAGGTATTCCCTGGTTGGACCGTGTAAGTACCTTCCGTCTTGTGGGACAACTCAAAGATCTTGACTGGTTGAGGTACAGGTTTCACCACTCCTAAAAAAGTTAAAAGGATTTTGAATTTAAGTCATATTTTAGTTTCTTTCCGAGCATTTTTCGTGGGCGCAAACACAAAATTATTTGGAACAGCGAAATGGGCTGCAGTTGCAAACCCTAAAAACAAAAATAAGCAACACACGAGGTGACCACTTTAAACACAGCTGGGCAACAGAACATCTTATGCTTCAATAGTTGAAAAAAAATACACTTACCAAGTAATTTGCCCTCAAACGACTCTGTAGCACCCAATTTCGCATCTTCAGCCAGTTTTGTGTTACTAAAATGTGTAGCTGCCCCCTCTTTCTTTGACTTGCTAGCAAACTTTTGTAAAAGGGCACCAACGCCCGTAATAACGGTATCGCTTCCCGGACTACATTCAAAAGTGTCCCTGTCTTCTGTCTCACGCCTTCCCCTTGCTGCTACGGGAACATTTTCTGAAAATGTATCACATTCTAACTACATAAGCGAAATGAGCAGCACATCAAAGCTGGACACCCTGGATTGCATTTGTTTTGCAAACTCTAAACCACTGCGGATTCGCACGACAGAGACTGACAACTTCACGTGAAATCAAAATGCCAACTACGCTTAAAGAGACCATGTAGCGGCCAGGAATAACCTTTACATTCAATCTTCAATTCAAAGCTGTACTCACAAAACTCTTTCAATCACATTCGGAAGACCTGGAGGGCCACTACTGCTGCTGCCCTACTTGAATTTTGCACGTGACATCCTGCTAAGGCAGTGCTTAAGCAATGCCTAAGCAGGATTTCACATGCAAAATCCAAATAGGATAGCAGCAGTAATTGCCCCCCCCCCCCCAGGTCTTCCGTAATCACAGCAGTGATAAGCAGTCCTTTTCGCCGACAACCATAATGCAAGAAAAAAGTTTTGAATTCTTTAAAATGCCAGCACCTGATTCCCTTGACCAAATCTGCACTACTGCTACATATGTCAGGATACTCCTTCCGACACACCTCAGCAACAATTCTTACCCTTTATAAATGCAAAAGCATCACTTACCCAGCGACTTCTCATAAGACGCCCCTTGAACAGCCGATTCCGCATTCGCTGTGTCTTTTTTGGCCTGCGATGAATGTGTGTGTGCCCCCTCTTCCCTTTTCACTGGTCTCTCACAAAGCTCCTTTGACATGATATCAACGCCCGTGATGACGCAATCGCTGTCCGAACTACGTTCTTCGGATTGCGCCACCCCCTCCCCTGTGTCACGGCTTCCGATTGCAGCAACGGGGACATTTTCTGAAAAAGTATAACACTGGTATTACAAACGCTAAATCACTGAATTCGTACGACAGAGACACTGACAACTTCACATCAAGTCAAAACAGCAACTAAATTTGAAGAGACCATGAAGCGCCCAGGAATAACCTTCACATTTCATCTTCAATTCAAAGCTGAACTGTACAAAACTCTTACAATCTTAGCAGTGGGCACCGATAAGCAGTCCGTTTCGCCGACAACCACAACGCACGAAAAATGTTTTGAATTCTTTGAAACGTCAGCACCTGGTTGGCTTGACCAAATCTGCACTAGTGCTACATATATCCCGATACACCTTCCGACACATCTCAGCAACAATTCTTACTCTTTATAAATGCAAAAGCATCACTTACCCAGCGACTTCTCAGACGACGCCCCTTCAACAGCCGATTCCGCATTCGCTGAGAGTTTTGTGTCTTTCTCGCCCTGCGATGAATGTGTGTTAGCCGACTCTACCCTTTTCACTGGTCTCTCACAAAGCTCTTTTGACATGGTTTTAACGCCTTGAATGACGCAATCGCTGCCCGAACTACGTTCTTCGGATTGCGCCACCCCCTCCCCAACGGTGGCCGTAACTTCTGTCTCATGGCTTTAGATCGCTGCAACGGGGATATTGTATGAAAATGTAAACTATTTATTCTGTGCAAGCGAAATGAACACATGTTTTAAAATTAATTTGAACTCTGTGATTTCTTCCAATGCCAATGTTTCATTCTAATGTAACAGCCGAGTCATAAACTATGACGTCCTTATTTCATCCTTGAACAATTTAAAGCTTAGCCGCACAGGACATGCATGTTCAAAATTCTGACAACAGTCCGTTTCGCTCCAGTCTTACAAGTTCCGGTTCAGGAAAATAACGAAACTGCCCTTCGGATCACACCCACAGACACACAAAAAAAAGATGTCGAATGAAACGAGAAATACGCGTCAAGCAGAATATATGTTGTATATTCGTCCATCTGTTATTACCTGAAATCGGCACAGGGATATTTTCCGCTGCTTTCTTAATCTGGCTACAGGCTTGGTTAACATCCGAACTGTCATCACTATCTTAAACCGGTCCCCCAACAATTTCACCCACAAAATGGGTCAAGTGGCTCTGATCCCTGCGGCATAACCTCTTTGCGGCTTCTGCCCAGGCCTTGATATATCCCTTCCCGGGGTTTTTACACACCTCTTCTGCAGAAAAAAATGACGGAATACTTAATCATTCCACATTTCATTCCATACAAGTTTAGACGCACATAAATCATTCCCAAAAACCATGCGAAAACACACTGTGCGTAAAGGAACACGATACTTTTTTATCATTCCAAGGCGTGAGCACAAAAATTACACGTACACAATGGTCATTTAAGTTTGTGTTCCACGCAAGTTACAGAGAGAACAGATACAGAAGAGAAAATTTAAAAATAGGTGTTATACGAATAAGTACAATCTCGCATATACAGTCCGTTTAGCAATGAGAACGTGCAACTGGCAATACAGGGATTCGGCACTTCATCTAAAATACTGAAAAATACAAGTCCTTTTGGGTCTGATGCTTCCAGTTAGATAATCGAACCTGCAAACTAATGAAGCATTAGCATGCAAAACTCAACGGAAACGGGGATTTGCAAACCATAAAACGACAAAACAGACATTTAACCCAATCACAGGGAAGGAAAAAAATCGAATAAGTAAAATCTCGCATATACAGTTCGTTTAGCAATGAGAACGTGCAACTGGCAATACAGGGATTCAGCATTTCATCTAAGATACTGAAAAATACAAGTCCTTTTGAGTCTGATGCTTCCGGCTAGATAATCGAACCTGCAAACTTATGAAGCACTATCATGCAAAACGGAGATTTGCAAACCGACAAAACAGACATTTAACCCAATCACAGGGAATGAAAAAATCTGTCATTTCTTAATAACATATTACCAATTCCCACAGCCATAGGAAACGGTTTGAGCTTCCTGGGATCGGAAACTTTCTAAAAATGAAAGAATGTTTTGAAATCATGGATCACTCTCAGCTGCTGTAAGGACGTCACTTCTGTCCTTGTCAAGTTTTTTTTTCAGTTATTACAGGAGCAAAAAAAAAATGTTACGATACACTGGTCTTTCAACTCTACAAAAGTATAATTTCTGCGAATAGGACGTCATCATTCCACAAGAACACGCAAAAACAAAAGGGAATCTAAATCAAACTGGTTGTACAGGACGTCCACGACCTGGAAAGGAAAGCAATAGAAAAAAAGTTTAAGAACTTACGCAAAGTCAAAACCGCAAAACGAGACTTCTATACTTCCGTCAGGGTCCCGGCCTTCCACATGTGCAGGCCACCACTTCCTTCTATACATGTGAAGCACAACGTCACCTGTTCTGTAGCGCTGCAGATCAACGAACTGTTCTAGGACCTTGGTCTTTTTAATCCACCCTTTTTTCCGCGGCATCTGTGAAAGCAATAAGAGAATGATCATTAGCTGAATATATTGGGAATTTGAAATAACGACAACACAATCCATAAATCTTAGCGAAACTAACCGACAAGTGACCGGATACATTTGGTGTAGCATTGTGATTTTCTTTTTCTTTCTTTTTTTTTTTTTTTTACTGCTATGGCCATATCGGGGCCCCCTGCCACATTATTCTGATATGGGGCATTCAAAATCTCTCTAACCGTGGAGTCCCTCACGGAGTAGCAAGAAGGAATCTCAATCTTAGGTATGACCCGACAGCATGAGCTATAACTGCGCGAAATTGACCTATTTTTTTTTACATTCTAAGAGATCATCCATGCCGTTTTTTCTTCTATCATTACATCCTAATCCCACCTGAATTCAGCCGAAACGCAAAAGTTTTTCCGAAAAAGTCTAAGTGCGAATTGGCTTATTCTTTTAAGCGTTCAAGGTGGAGGGGGAGACAAAGCATCCGGACTGCGTTCAGGGTAGGGGGTTTAAAATTGGCAAAAGTCTGTGTACGTATTAACAGGGCTGGAAATTGACGGGGATCAGAGACCCTCCTTTTTGGCTACCCAGAGTCCGACTCAGCCGCAAAAAATCAGGTCTTCTTGCGCCCTATGTTATCTTAACACGGTTCGGATCCTCCCTAAATAGCTTTGGACCCTTTTTCAAAGTCCTAGGTCCCAAGGACCCGGACCAAAAGAAGCTAGTTTCCAGCAGTGGCCACTTACAAAAAATTGTAAACCAAGAAATCCAAGAAAAGACAACATCGACAGCATTTTCAAGCGAAACTGAGCAACAATTTTCTGAGCGAACATTTCTAGACACATAAATCCGTAAAATAAAAAGATATGTTAGCTCAGAATGTGCCGTCCTCACAATCAAGCCTGTATTTTTACAGCAGTATCTTACACAAAAAAGTGCCACAAAACACACCAAACACGCTAAAACAACATTTTCTCGTGATTCACAACATCACCGCGCTTTTAACATTTGTGTATTTACCTTTCAGGCGTATCCTTATTAACTTTGTATCCACTTTTAATTTTTCAAAAATTATCCACATGTAACCTGGACGCTTTCGGCATTGAAAGTGACGCCACCAAGAACAAAGCCGCGCGCATACACCTCGTGACAGGTTAATTTGCATACTGAGTAAAAAAAAAACATTCAACTTCATGTACACAGTGTAGTGTTTCGCAGATAATTTCATTCCAAACCTTACAATATTTTTTATAAACTAACACAAACTAAAAAATATCACCAAACAAGCATTTTAATGGCAGAAAAACCTTGACAAAATAACGGATTATTTCGCGCGCAAACAGTAACAAGGCAAGTCAATCATAAAAGTAGTGCACACACAATTAAAACAGCGCTCAATAATATACAGTCAGCCTGTCATGAGCGTGGGAACCTCGAGCTTTTAGCCCGTTCAAAGATCAAAGCAAATCTACTGCGAAATAGAGCTTCTGATACGTGTTTGAATTGGCAATTCCGAAGGAGGACGGGGGCCTGGATGGAGAGGGGGGGGGGGATCTGAGAAGCATATATGGAAGATAAATATGACATTTTTCGCGTGTAAATAGTAAAAAGGCAAGCCAATCTTAAAAGTAGTGCTCAAACAAATAAAACAGCGCACAATAATACACAATCAGCCTTTCACATGTGCGTGAGAATCTCTCGCTTTAGCCCGCTGACAGATGCAAGCAAATCAACTACGAATAGTCGTTTCGGTGTGTTTATCAACTGTCAATTTCGCAGTTGGCGTGTACAAGAGAGGCGGAGGAAGGGTGAGGGGGATCTGGCCGTCAAAGTTTTTTTTCACTTCTAGACTTTACCAGTGCATTTCGCTTTTTTGGGGAAAGGGGGGTTTACCCCAAATGCAACCAACCCCGTTGTTGCACCAATTTAACAGTACAAATACTACAATTGTTGGCTAAAAAAAAAAGCCGTTTTGATGTGCCAAAACGTAAAGTCAACGTGAAACGAATCGATTTCTCTCTCTCTCTCTCTCTCTCTCTCTCTCTCTCTCTCTCTCTCTCTTTTCTAAATAAAGCAACTCAAGATTAAGGACAGTGAGATAGTGAAACTCAGTTAAAGCGATATTTTTTTGGATAAAGGGAGGGGGAGGTTTGCACGTCATTGTCTCCCACTAGCTACACTAATTGAGCAATATATTTTTGAAGGATTGCGTCCTGAAATGAATAAAATAAGCCCATTTTAATGCGATTATCAACTACCAATTTCGCAGTAGTTGCGTATTGGAGAGGGGGGAGGGAGTTTTCGCCCGCAAAAATCTTACGTTTTATGGTGTTACACATTTTTTTATGACTATTAGGCTTTACCATTGCATTTTGCTCTTGGGACGGGGGGGGGGTGGGGGTGGGCGGAGGGAGGAGTGGGGGAGTCGCGCACCCTCTCTATTTGCGTTAATACAAAAATGCACTTTTGAAGTATTAGTTTCAGTCCAAGTGAAATAAGTCGAATTTGAAAAAAAAAAGACAGCACAAGATTAAGGTCACCAAGCAGTGAGAAACGAAACTCAGTTTAAGTGATATTGACGGAAAGACTGAGTGTATATTAGACTTGTACGCACATGACACACGCTTGTACACCCCAGAAAAATATCAAATGGCATCACTCAAGAACCTGCCTCTACACGGCGTAACCAAGCGAATTTGGGAGAATTTAGTGGCCACAGCACACTCAAGTTTAAGGGCATCAAATAATGAGAAACAAGTAATATTTGTGAAACACAAGCAGGCCCCAACCGTCTCCCGAATTCATAGGGGTATTAAGCGATGACGGACGGACGGACAGCCCAAACCTATAGGCCCCAATCCGAAGGGTTGGGACATAATGAAAGCCAATTTCAGCGATATCCACAGAAAGAGTGGGTGTAAATAAGACATATGCGGACATAAAACACGCTTGCACACGCCAAGAAAAAAAAAGTTTAAAATGAATAGTACTGAGAGTTTACAGTTACTGCATCTCACACGCGACACGCATACATGTCGCTTGCTACACTAACATGAACAGATATGAAACTCAGATAATGCAATATTTTTTTTTCCGAAAAAAACGGACGAGGGGGGGGGGGGGATTTGCCCGTCATTGTATTCTCCTAGCTACACCAATGGAGCAAAACATTTTTGAAGGATTGCGTCCTGCAGTCAATAAAGCAGGCCGTTTTTAGTACGTTTATCAACTACCAATTTCGCAGTTGGCGTGTGCAAGAGAGCAGGGAGGAGGGGGGAGGAGGATCTGGCGAGAAAAATGTCTAGGTTTAACGGTGTTAATATATATTTTTTTCACTTCTAGACTTTACCAGTGCATTTCGCTTTTTGGGGAAAGGGTGGAGGGGTTTACCCCGAATGCATCCCCCTCCCACCCAGTTGTTGCGCCAATTTAACAGTACAAATACTACAATTTTTGTCTCGAAAAAACAAGCCGTTTTGGTGTGTCAAAACGTAAAGTCAATGTGAAACGAATCGATTTCTCTCTCTCTCTCTCTGCTTTTTTTTAATAAAGCACACTCGAGATTAAGGACAGTGAGATAGTTAAACTAAGTTAAAGCGATATTAACAGATAGACTGGGGTGAATTTGACTTGAAACACATAAAACACGTTTGCAACCCCCCCCCCCCCCCACAGAAAGATACAAATGCCACAGAGTAATAACTGCATCTACTGGGCGAATCAAGTCGAATTTGAGAAAATGTTGCGAATACAGCACACTCAAGTTAAGGCCAACAAGTAGTGAGATATGAAACTCAGTTAATGCGATATTTTTTGATAAAGGGAGGGGGAGGGGTTGCACGTCATTGTCTCCCACTAGCTACACTAATGGAGCAATATATTTTTGAAGGATTGCGTCCTGCAATGAGCAAAATAAACCGATTTTAATGCGTTTATCAGCTACCAATTTCGCAGTGGTTGTGTATTAGAGGGGAGGGGGGGGGGTTCTCGCCTACAAAAATCTTAAGTTTAACGGTTTTAACATTTTTTCCAACTAACAGGCTGTACCATTGCATTTTGCTTTTGTTACAGGAGGGGGTGGGAGTGGGGGCGGTGCACCCCTCTACTTGCGCTAAAGCGACAATGCACTTTTGAAGTATTATATTCAGTCAAAGTGAAATAAGAAGAATTTGAAAAAGAAGACAGCACAGTTAAGATTACGGTCACCAAGCAGTGAGAAACAAAACTCAGTTCTTCAAGTGATATTGACGGAAAGACTGAGTGTATATTAGACTTGTACGCACATGACACACGCTTGTACACCCCAAAAATATAAATGGCATCACACAAGAATCTGCCTCTACACAGCGAAACCAGGCGAACTTGGAAGAATTTGGAGAACACAGCACTCAAGTTTAATGGCATCAAGTAATGAGACATTAAGTCAATTTCAGCGCTAGCCACAGAAAGATTGAGTGTAAATAAGACATGTACGGACACGAAACACGCCTGTTCGCACAACAAAAAGTTATAAATTGCACTGAGAGTTTACAGTGACTGCAATTCACACACAACACGCGTACATGAGGCTTGCGAAACAGACCGGCTTACATAAAGAAACCGAAAATAATATGTCAAACAAATGACTTGGTTAAAAAAAAAAACAAGAATCTACGAAGAATAACAAACTCTAACGATTGCTTAATAAAATATGTGACACTTTGGGTTAGAGGGAGGGCTGGAATGCCCCATTTCAGTATAATGTGGCAGGGGGATCCCGATATGACCATAGCAGTTGAAAGGGATCTAAAGAACAATACAAACAAACAAACAAACTTTGCTTCAGTTAAACAAAAATATGTACTTAAAAAAATGAAGTGGAAACTTTCTGGTATTATCGTCCACTACCAAAAGGGGTGTTGCCTTGTTTACCCTCAACTTTAACTTTGATTTTTGAGATTTATAGGCTACAAACAAAACAATAAATAACTTTAAAACGTATTTGCGATATTATTCTTCCTGTTTTAAATACAATTATACGGATATGCCATCCCAGAATCTACTAAAATGTAGGCCAAAAAGTAGACAACCACCTGGGGCCGGGTCCATTCCAACACGTGGTCGCGCTCCCCTGACACATGTGCTAGCACCTGATTGGTTGAAATGTGATATAAAAATAGATTTCACACAGATCGAAAGATGTGTACGTCTTCTGATTGGCTCTCGTTCCACGTGCTTTTCTCACACAGAGTTCATGGTAGGTAGCCACCTATATGTTGGTGTGAGAACTATTTTACACAGAAATTTTGAAGGTCTCTGTAAATTTCTGCGAAATAGGCATGTGGTCTCAGGTGAAAGAGCACGTCCTGTTTCGCAAAATGAGCCCCTTACACAGATTTGCGAAACGGACGACCCGACCAAAATGCGAAACGGACCGAAATTCGGTCCGTTTCACTTTAACATTGCAACGTGATACACACCAATTCGTCTTGTTTCCCGACGAAGCCGCATCCACACATACATACGGACGACGGATACCCCTCTATTGATAAGATAAGACCAGCCCGACATAGTCGGCTGGTCTAAAAACTTATTTTCTTGCCTTGGAAATAGAAAAATATGAAAAATATTGAAAACACAAATAATTTTAAAAAATCCAAAATTTCAATACTAGGTTATTCAACTGAACATCGAAATCTTAACAAACAGCCAAAATAACAATTCAATTTTCCAACGTTTTTATTTTTCTTTCTCCAAGAGATAAGAATTTACATTATTCAACTTATTTTCACCCTTTGTTGCAAGAAAAATGAAGCATTATTGATTTCTGTGGCATTGAACTTATCGGTAGTCTATTGAGGAATAGCCTATCACAAAATATCTGGTTTCTTATTTGCTTCAGAATTCTTATTTTAAATAATACGGTGTTATGTGTTCACAGACTGTAACTTCAGATTCTTCACTGTAAGAGTGAAGATGTCAAGATGTTTGTACACATGGCATGACTCAATCAAACCCACAACAGATGGTGTGCAAAAGTCTGTGTTCTATTGACAGCATCATAGTTATCTTGTAATTTATACATGGCCTCAAGTACTTTGAGTATGTTCGCTACTGTTTATTCTCTGTGAAGCCAAATCTGTTACACTTTTGCTTGAAGAGATACAAGGTCGTATGAGCGGAATCACACTCAGAATCCCATCATCAACTGGATAATAAGCGAAATATCTTACTTAAACTTTGCAAAAACGCTGTCTGAAAGCATGTATTATTACTCTTATTCCTTTATGACATTCACTCGCTTATCATCTGCCCTTGAATTTCGCAGTGTTCAATTTCGGTATTTTTTCCTATCACAAAGTATAAAACAAGTTACTCAGTTGACCTAGTTTACTTGGGAAGTTCATGACCTAATCGACTTTAATTCGTGCTATGATTGATCGAAATAGAGGAGGTTATCAAGAAATACGGCTTATTCGACATGATCGAGGTTTCACTGCAATACTTGGCCCACCCCCACCCCCCCCCCCCCCCCCCCCCACCACATCTTAATAATAAAAAATTTAACCTGGTGTCTGCCTTTTACTGCTATTGTATTTCTAAATCTCAGAAGCTTCTTCCACCGCCAGCATACCAGGATGGTGACGTAGACTATGAAGCCAGCATGGCTTCCGGTAGCCCTCGATTTCCATATTTGGTTGTGAATACACTGACTGCATGACTTTGCCAGGTCAGATGACTTCCGTTGCCATGTGCTCCGTGTAGTGAATCGGGATGAACATGATGGTTGTTGGCAACGCTGGGATTCATGTTTTAGTTGTCAGTAAACACTCAGCTAGCAAATAAGTGCCTCTGATTAACAGGCAGCCTCTAACAGCAACAAACAGAGATGTGCGCTGTGGGTTCTTCTTAGCCACCAGAAGTTCTGAGGTACCGGTACATCCGAAATACGACCACCCTGGAGATACGACTAACCCGGAAATACGACTACTTCCGAAATACGGACACTCCGGGAAAACGATTACCGCGGAAATACGGCCACTCCGGGAAAACGATTACCGCGGAAATACGGCCACTCCGGGAAAACGATTACCGCGGAAATACGGTCACTCCGGGAAAACGATTACCGCGGAAATACGGCCACTCCGGGAAAACGATTTCCGCGGAAATACGGCCACTCCGGGAAAACGATTACCGCGGAAATACGGCCACTCCGGGAAAACGATTACCCCGGAAATACGACCACCTAAGACATAGAAACACTTCAACACTTCCGTTCCGGATGCCCCCTATTGTAAAGAACTCTACAACTGGCACCACCAAGGAAATCGAAACATCACAGTTCAGTACCTCTGGGGGTCCCATTTCCGGGGTTCCGTTGCATAACATTTTCTTTCCCCCCTTCCCCAGGCTACGCTCCCCGAGATTAGACTACGAGTCACCCAGGTCAGGAAACGACTCTGACTGACTGGGCAACGCATCACAAAGGCAAGTGACGCGATAGATAATAACGATCATTCCCATAATGATACAGCAATGTATTAATCAAGCATTTATGTCACAGCACAAGTACCCAAAACGCGCCACCACTAAAATACCACTAGCACATATTAAATCAATTATCGAAGAGAAACGCAGTTCGCTGAAAGACACACTAATTAACCACGAGGTCAAAGACAATATTTGTCGACTCCATACGCTTGATTTGATATACGCTTTCTCTTAGCATTGATCTCGAAACGTCTGAGCATATCGTTTCTAAAGTCTACGTCGTTTACTAGAAGAATTTCGTTCCACGCACTACATTTTAGCGGGCTCTCGGTCACTTCATTATTATTAGAACCTTTCAGGAAGTCTCCACATTTTTCTGAAATATTGCCTTTTTCGCAGTAAGCCATCTTCTGCAGTGAAATTTACTGTCGTTGAACATAAACTCGAGCCCCATAGAGACACGATCCCCCGCGTAACATGGATGACCTATGACATAGGTGTCAAAACTGGTTTACTATTACTGCCACTTTCATTACGTTTTTCACAATTTTAACAGGTTTGCATTATCAAAATTTTTTATTCAAAAATAATCCACTCTGGCAATATTCAGTATCTGTGTTATTCCTATGTGAGGTTTTAAAGAAATCAGAAAAACTGGAAGACTGTGTCTCCAAGAACGTTAAGTTTCGCAGACAAAATTATATCAAACGAGAAGTTTTACCAAATTTCAAAACACTGTTTTTTTTACAATTTTTCATGAATCGGAACCAAATAAAGACGACTTTGAACACCTTCCATAGATGCTCTATCCATATCTGAAATGCAATAGCTCTGGAGACCTAGCCTAGACACGACAGCGAAAATCAGACAATCCAATAACCGAAAAATACTGTCAATTTGATAAATCCTTACCCCCCCCTCCCCCCTCCCCCCCCCCCAAAAAAAAAATACGACGCTGCACACCTTCAATGTTTGCTCTATCCACCTGTGAAATTTCAAAACAATCCTTTCTATAGTTTCAGAGATAACTATATCCTCCCGTTACTATGAAGGTGGGGGTGAAAGACCAATCACAGTCAGGTTTAAGATGCTCAGTTTACCCAGATAATAATGCAGCTACATAATTAAATGGTTCCCTAAACACACCCTAACCATGGTACATACTAGGTGATAAGTAACTGCAAGATGTGACTCGCTGTTAGGGGATCGGCTACCTCTTCAAATCCTCGTTAAATTAAAATAAGACGACGTTGCATATCTACAATATTTATATATTTGCACTGCAAAAAATTTCAGAACGCTGAATCGAATAGTTTCGGAGAACGCGTCTTGACAAAATCTCCATGCGAACAAGTTTCCATAAAAATAACTTTTTTTTTGAGAAGTCGTATTTTTGAAGCGTTTGACCGACTTCAAAAATAATACGACGCTGCACACCTACAAAATATGTATTTTCACTGCATAAAATTTCAGGACGCTGGATCGAATAGTTTTGGAGAACTCGTCTGGACAAAATCTCCGTGTTTCCATAAAAATATATATATTTTGGAGAAGTCGTATTTTTGACAATTTAAGCCGATATCAAAAATAATGTAACGTTCGACATGTACAATATAATATAACATATTCCCTGAAAGACAGCCATTTTTCACAGGTCGTATTTTTGAGAATTTTGGGCCGATTGAAAAAATAATGCCAGTGGCACACCTTCAATACACGTTCTAACCGGATGCCAAAGGAAAAAGCTATATGATAAATACTTTTTGAGATATGGCCGGACACGAAGGCGCACGAAAGCGGAGAGACAGACAAGCTGAAACCTATATACCATAGTTACAGGTGGGATAATTAAGTTCAATAAGGTGTAGATCTCGGCAATACTTCCCTCATATTCATATCACTTTTTATTATTTTTAGTTCATCCCCCGAAAATTCTCAAAGACGGCAGCAAAAAAAAACCCCCAAAAATCAAGAGGAAACGGTCATTTTAATTAAATATCCCCTTTCGTAGTCACAGAAAATCATAACCAGGACATAGTGCAGGGTTTGATTGGGCACGCATGACCTGTTTACTGATACCATACACACCTCTATGTTCCTAATAATGACATTATTTCCATTGCAGTACAAAAAGTTCTTGCCCTTTGGATCACCGTTGATTACTATATGCTTCCCTCTCTCCGTCTTTGGCAAAGTGGCAAAGGTTGACCCTGAAACAACAAGAACGCCCAAGGACATTGTGACCAGGCAGAAGCAAAAGTCTTAATCATTCGAAAGAAACATGTCTATGAAAACAAAACTGACGAAAATTTGATGTAGGAACCAAATTTCTACAGAAGCAAACGCCAAAGAGGCATTAATTTCTAGAACTGCCAAATATTCCTGACACGACACCTCCTTAAACAGAAAAAATATACACCTTGGTTATGAAGAACCACACGGGTGAACAGAGCAGCTTCAAGTCTGGGTCATGATTTGATAATTTCAAAAGAAACATTAGTTTTGTTGTCATAAATCAAAACAGGCGATGTTTTATCTCGAATTTTTAAGGCTGGTGTATTTCATGTATAATATCAAATAATTCAAGCAAAACGTGTGTTATGGATTTGCAATAAAATCCAATGAATTGAGAAGTTCCGCTCATAAACCCCTTTATTCAGCTGACCGATGTTTGAAACCTTCTTAGTGTAAAAACTGAACTAGCCAGTTTATCGATCAAACGATATTATACATACGAGGGTAATGTTGTGTTGGCAATAAGATCATTATTTTCATGAATTCTATTTCGCCGCCATGGTTGCCATGTCCGATAAATGTGTCGTGGGTGTAGTACACGTGTAGTGCTTGTGCACTGGTGATTGTTGACGTAGTGTTTGACAAGCGCGTGTTCTTTGTTGTAGGGCAAAATTTGACAACATTGAACATTGGTGATCATGCCAAACAAATTTCAGTCACCATATTGGGTGAATAAGGATTTCGCGGTATATTTCTGGCTACCGTTTTATAAGCCATCTTGGGTCTGATTTTTAATCAGTCTTGACCAAGTGGTCGGGGGTGACAGAGGCCCCAAAAGTGACAGTAAAAAAAAAAAAAGCGTTCAAGTTGATTTTAAGTATAGAATTTCTCTTGGTGTTGAGACAAGAGATGGAATTCTTTTGGTGTGTGAGATAAAGAAAAAGGAATTCTGTTGGTGTGTGAAAAAGGAAATGGAATTCTCGTGGCGTTGAATTAAACGAAATGGAATTTACTCTCTGGGTGAGTTAATGTTCTTAACAAATTATTGTATTTAGCATGATTTATTATTATGTAAGCTAGATGGAAGAAGTGACGTCCACGAAATAGAATTTATTTAGTATGGTGATATACGCAATTAAACGGTAGTAAGACGTGTAAATAAAATAAATAAATAAATAAAGAAAGAAATTGAGTAAAATTTAGAAGGCTAGAGACTTATGAGGGCGTATTCTTTTGACAGTTTCTTCGTGGATTTCCTGTTGATGAGATGTACGCGCTACTCAATCGTGCTGTGTTCCGCGCTTGTGTCATTCGATCGTGCCGTGTTCTGCGCTCGTTACCGTGATCGTGCTGTGTTCCGCGCTTGTGTCATTCGATCGTGCCGTGTTCTGCGCTCGTTACCGTGATCGTGCTGTGTTCCGCGTTTGTGTCATGCGATCGTGCTGTGTTCTGCGCTCGTTGCTGTGATCATGCTGCTTTCCGCGCTAGTGTTATGTGATCGTGCTGCTTTCCGCGCTAGTTCTACTGTTATCGTGCTGTGTGTTTCGCCAGTGGCAATGTCGCCGTGCTGAGTTCTGCGCCAGCGTGAGTGTGAGCGTACTGTATTCCGTGCTAGTGTTACCGGGATCATTAAGTCTTACTCGCCAGGTATCAATGCCGTACCTGCATTAAAAGTTTCTCCAACTCATGATCAAGTGTTTTCCGTGCTGGTATCTTCATTACTAACCATGATTAGCCGTGATTATAATGTGTCGTGACTATGTGATCGTATGTGCTGTGACTTCGTATTCGTAACGTCATCAGAAAGTGTATCGGTGTCGTTCGTAATGGATATCGTAGTGTAGAGGTACAATATCGGTGATTGTAAAGCCGGTTATGAATTGGTGATTTAATTATATATTTTTTTTAAAATAATTTAGAAATAAAATCAAGAGAGAAATAAGTGGTAATTATTTATGTGATAATTATTATCACACGGTTTCGTAACAGGTAACTGGTCAACTGGGCGACAGTCAACTGGGCGACAAAAAAAGTCAACTGGGCGAGAACTCTGGGGTCAACTGGGCGATAAAAAAATAAATTACTTGAAACATTTTAGTACTTAACCATTTACCATCATGCATAGAAATATTGATTGCAATACCAAACTAGTGAATTGGACATTGGAAACGTGGAAACGTTTGAAAACATCACAGATGGCACTCCGACACCCCCATTACTCTCGTTAATTGCAGTTTATGTGAACTCCTTTTAATTCCAATGTATGTAAACTCCTTTTAATTGCAATGGAAATGAAGTCGATTCACCGTGGCTAAGCACCTTTATTCTTTTGTAGATAGATGTATTGATTGCAATATTAAATCAGTAAATTGCACATAAGGCCTACATTTGAAAACATCAGATTGCAATGGAACGCACTTCGTCACCCCGCTTGCTCTTGCTTATTGCAATTCATGTGAACTCCTTTACTAAAAGCGACAGCAGTTATTGGGTGTGCAATTAATTGCAACTAAGAAATGAACCAATGAAAATGATTGGGGCAGACGAGTTGTTTTACCAATATACTCTGGTAGGTGATTTTTTGGCGATTTTTTCGTTAGTTTTCGAGTTACAGACCTTTAAAACGTAAATGACGTCATTATTCGTAAATGATGACGTCATGCGCATAATTTTGGCGTGCCAAAAATTCCTTGCTTAAAAGTAGTCTGATAATATATTTTGTGCTGAAGCGCTAGGTTCATTAGTTTTCGAGTTATTGAGCTTTAAAACATAAATGACGTCATAACCCGTAAATGATGACGTCATAGATAAAACTTTGGCGTGCCAAAAAATTCCTTGCTTAAAAGTAGTCTGATGATGTATTCTGTGCCGAAGCGCTAGATTCATTAGTTTTCATTAGCTAACCCCTCCGTTAAAGAATGCCTTTTCGCTTCCGTGTTGGCTCCCTCACTTAATTACTGGTATTCTGACGGCAATTCTGATCAAGAAACAGCTAAATATTGGGAGTAGAGAACTCATTTTCTGTCGTGAAATGGTCACTATCAACAGACATAAGACTACGTTGTGTACATGCAATAGCAAAACATTAGACTGCCTTCGAATAGCAACTTAAGGCTGCATATTTTGTTTGCCTTTTTACCGGATGCATGCTTCCACGGCTGGCCAGTTTCTTCCCATGTGAAAAAAAAACAAAACAAGTTTTAACCGATTTTTTTTTCCGATACACAAGAAATAATTTCTTCCCTTCCATTTTGGGAAGAAATGGAAAAACTCAAACAGGTTACAAATAATAACTACGTGAAAAATTTTGTTGCTTAAAATGTTGAAAAGTTTTACACTCCGAGACAAAAAAATCATTTGTTCTCGGGTACTCACTAATCTCTGAAGCTATAAGTAAGACCAGAAAGGATCTCAATGCACAAATCTGAGTTTTAAAGGTCCCAATGTCGGTTTTGTGCAGCTGGTTACAAGTAAATGGAAGATAGGGTCCACGAATCCGGAACAGAAGGGCCCTGGACAAAAGGGCCTTGGACATAAGGGCCTTTTCCAAAACGGCCTTTCCCAAAACGGCCCTAAACGAAAAGTTGGACAAAAGGGCCTTGAGAAATGGTTCTCAAAATTATTTTTATTTTTGTGTAATAAAATAACAACTCCAACAAAGTTTACTGATTTTATTGCCTGATTCATCGAGACAAATTTTTGGCTGTTCTTTATTACTTTATCTTATATCCATTGCTGTTTGTCACAGTTCAAATAAAGACCTCAAATTCAGAACTCATATATAGGCAAGACACTGACACGCCAACGGTATCCCGATAATTTATCTAATTTAGATGAATTGTCGTACCCCCCTCATTTAGATGAATTGTCGCTAGATGAACTGTCGCTACATGAATTGTCGTGAATTCCACGCCAACATCATCCGGCTTAGCGCGTGTGTTTAAACAACACATTGCAGAGGAACGAAACAAAGAACAAAGATCATCTTTTGTGGCACAATGACTCCGAAATCTGGCATCTAAAGACAGTGATGGGAATAAACTGAAAGAGTCTTTACAATGAGTAAAATATCAAGGCAGTGATTGGTACAAACAGGGATTAACCTGTGGCACAGTGCTTCGGAAATCTCAACAGAGTGATGGGGAGTACTTGAAACAAAACATCAAGGCAGTTATTTTAAAAAACACAATGAAGTTAGTATTTTTTTACTTGTTATTTTATTACATATGTTATTAAATAATTAAAACTCAAAATCCTAGAAAAAAAATTCTCAAGGCCTTTTTGTCCAACTTTTCATTTAGGGCCGTTTTAGGAAAGGCCTTTTTGGGAAAGGCCGTTTTGGGAAAGGCCCTTGTGTCCAAGGCCCTTTTGTCCAAGGCCCTTCTGTCTGGATACCAGGGTCCACGTCACATTAATTACTGTGTTATGCTGTTCGCACAGACACACTCAACACAAGCGGAATTTTGATCACCGAAATTATCTATGGTTGTTCACCAGTGTTAGTCTCGTGTGTTTACAGACGTTATGCTAGTCTCGTGTGTTTATAGACGGCATGCTAGTCTCGTGTGTTTATAGACGCCATGCACAACTTCCCGTCAGTCGGGTAAGTTTCTTCGCTGCCTAAAAAATCCAATTTTTGGCATTTTTCCGATGTGGAATAAAGACTTTTTTATTATATTTAGAGAATAAACGGAAGAAACTCCAAGGGTTTCTACACAAAATAATCCAAAAAAAATTATTTGTTCAAAATGTTGAAAATAGTTCATGGAGAGAATCTATTACGGTTATAATCATCGTAATTTTGGCACAAGCGAAGTGAGATCGAAGGTTAAACGAACTTTCTTTCAAAAAATTGCGCAAAATTACAGTACCTGCCTTACGAATTATTTGCCAGGTTTACTTTCCTTAACTGCAATTTATTTTATGCAAATGTCACTTCTTGTAACTATCTTCATGGACTGTTGCCATTAACTTCCAGTGGTGACTTGGTGAGTATGGGCCAACGGGTGTTGAGACGCTAACTTCACAGCATAAGAAGTTAAAAAGATGAAAAGGACACGCACTGGGGACATTAACGATGTTCTCCGGCAACGATTTCGGTAAGTTCGCAAAGGGAAATATTCCTGTACCAAGATTATTACGCAGTAAGCGAGATTACCAAGGACACGGGTTAACTGATTTTAGCGCTTCAATTGACCTTGTTGTACCTTTTCGAGTACAATTATGAAATGTTACATAAACACATAATTGATCAATCTTGCCACTCCCGCAACTTTTATTCCGTTTTTGAAATAAAACAGTTCGAGTGGCCTTGATTTAGACCCAAGGTCACCAAAACCTAATCAGATCAAGATCCTTAGCTTCCCAACCCAGCTGCCAATTTTAGTTGTAATCCGTCCAGCCGAACTTGACATATCATGTCCCCAACAGCGTGCACATGACGTAAAACCTGAGATATTGTGTCCACAAGAGAAAAATTTAAAAGTTTCAGCGACCCTAAAAAAGTTACCTTGACCTTGGACCCAAGGTCACCAAAACCTAATCAGGTCAAATGTTTTGCCCACCATTCTATCAACCAAGTTTGGTTGAAATCTTTCCAGCTAAACTTGAGATACCCGCCTTATACAACAGTAATCATCCAACAGCAGGCTCTGTTGCTCTCGATCAATATCGATCAATAGCTAATGAGAGCACATTTCAAAGATGACATTTCCACTTTGGCGGTTTAGCTCAGTTGGTATGATGCTCGCTCCACAAGCGACAGGTACAGAGTTCAAAAACAGTTTGTGGGTTTATGCTTCATAAGAAGTCGAAATTACACATTTTTCAAAACATTTAAAAAATCTGGCAATTTTTCTTTTTTTTTTTTTTACAAAAATAAAAAATAACCACGCGTTGCACACCTCCAATATATGTTCTCTGTCTGTGCAAGAAGGAAATAAAATCACTGTATTAGTTACTGAAATATGGCGCGTACAAACCTAACACTATAAATAGTGGTTATCACTCATTTTCAGAGTATTTAAAAAATCTGGCAATCTTTCAATTTTCAACAAAAATAAAAAACAACCACGCGTTGCACACCTCCAGTATACGCTCTCTCTCTCTCTCTCTCTCTCTCTCTCTCTCTCTCTCTCTCTCTCTCTCTCTCTCTCTCTCTGCAAGAGAAAAATAAAAACCCCTTAATAGTGACTGAGATCTAGCCCGAACAAACTTAACACTATACATAGGGGCAATCACATATTTTCACAACATTTAAAAAATCTGGCAATTTTTCAGTTTTTAAGAAAAATAAAAAATAACCACGCGTTGCACACCTCCAATATATGTACTCTCTCTGTGCAAGAAAGAAATGAAATAACTGCATTAGTTCCTGAGATATGGCGCGTACAAACTTGCCACTATAGATGGGGAGAGACGGACGGACACAGCCCGTTTCATGTCCCCCGCCACCGCGCGTGGCGCGGAGCGGGGGACTAAAAAGCTATATACGGGGCCCAGTGATATGGAAATGAGACACTTTTTTTTGAAAGTTGTTTTTACATGTATGTCCTTTTTCTTTAAAGAAGAAAGATGCATACACGGAAAGAACAGAAAAGGAAATAACAACTAACCTCTCGTTGTTTATATACACTGAGCACACATTATTTCATTAAAAATATAAATAAGTTTTGCCACTGTACCCAATTTACTTTAAAATTGCTTAAACACAGCCTAAAATAAATAAATGTGAAATTTTACGGACATACAGAATAAGTTTCTGCATCCAACAGCTCAGTGAGTATATTTTTACACACAACACGTATTTAAAGTTTTGGACTCTACTTTGGTCATGTCACATTTGAAACACGGAACATAAAGCAACATTTGACAGCTTAGGTTAATTTTCTCCACTCCAAAGAAGAAAAAGCAGAAAGATCGTCTACTAAAAATTACACCGGATTTAAATAGTTCCCGATGGTGTGTCGTTTCCACTGCAGATTTATTGGAATCAATTATTAAAAAATGATACGAAAAAAAGCATAAAAATAAGTCATCTTATAATCAGTTTATAAGCTTTTATAAAGTATTTTACACATTATTCTGTATCATATTAGTTATTTCTAGTCCACTTGTGAAATAAGTTTTAGTAAAAACAGAATTATGTTAATTCTCGTGTTTTTATACATTTATCACAACCTTATACGATCGAAACGCCAAAATTCAAAGCACGAATCCGCTTACTGCACCAGGACTCTCAGTAGGGGAAGCAGAGATATGTTGCTCGACTTTTTTTATGATTGCTCAAAAAGGGAGTGCACAATGGATATGTCTTATGTACCACGACAAATTACATTACACGCGCCATATTTGTGTTCTATCATTTGGTGCCCCAGCTCACAGAGTAGGAGGGGTAACTCTTTAATTTCAGGTTGTAAATTGGCTCTCTTACCCCATTCATTTGTAAGTTGATCAGTGAATGGAGTAGGTTAAACTATAATTTTGTTAGATTACAAAACCTTATTTTATTGATAGCACGGGTAAGTTGGTCCACTTTTTTAAAAGATCTTTGAGCAAGTGAGTCATTGGGATGTATTGTGTGCTAGGAAAGAATAGACACCTAGTCTCACATACAGGGACTATATGTTTGGTCCCCAAGCTTAGACTGTACGAAGAAGCTCAACTAAGCCCACAAGCAACGCCATAAAATTGATGATAAACAGAGAAGCAATGATATGGGGAAAATATATGTTATTTCCAAAGACAAAAGCCCTTAGCTTTCATACATATAAGTTTGTACCATCGGTGATTACAATCAATGACGGTGGTTTTGGTTTTTCCGAAATGCTCACTTTGGAGATGAAAAATCTAAAAATTGCCTCGTTCTTCTAAAGTACAAAGTGGCGTTAAAAATCTACGTCGACGGAAAATGGTCATATCAAGCTTCACTCACTGGGCTGTGCTTTCGCATCCTAATGATAACATATGCGTCGCGGGAGGAGATGTAGCTCCCAGAAGCGGCACGCTACAAGGGTTCCACTCGCCGCCCTGACAGAGAGATATAGGATAGAGCTGGCTGGCAGCCAGGTGGATCAACTTCCCACTATGGTCAATTTACACCCCCTACATGTTTTTATACTATGGTTGTTATGCCGAATTCTGTCTCATAATACAAAAGACTGGCTCCCTTATCCCGGCATTCACTGTAGCTCGGACAGGGTATACAATGAAATATGAAGGAAAAACTGATGTGGAACTGGAGACCGGCTAGCTCCAAGAAGCGGTGCGCTAAAAAGTTTCCTCGCAGAGAGTTATACGATGTTATACAAGTTAGAGCTACTCGGAGCTAGAGACCGGCGAAATGATCTGTCGCCGGTCGACTGCTGCCACTGCCAGATCGTATACAGATTTCCAAAAATGTTGTTAATTCGTCTATACAAGATTCGACATATTCTGTTGTGTGTTTAGTACATACGATGTTCCCAGTGACCATACTTTAATACTTACTTAGAGTGACTGACATTTTCTATCCTTGCAGCTACCCGGAAGTAAACTGGAAATAGCAACTCGCAGCAAAGGCTGTAAGTTTTGTGTTTGTTAAAGCATCTAATTTCGCCCAATTACTTTCTTGCGAAGAACTGGTTTTTTCATTGACCAAACCAGGTGTAACTCTGCACTTGGGAGGAAGGATAAAGAATTTTTGGCAAGCTTGGAAATCACTCGGATCTCCCAACCAAATAGTTAGTTGGTTGCTATGAGTGTATTCCTTACATTTGCAAGGGACAAGTTGGGTCAACAAATTCGTTGGGTCAACAAATCCTTCCGGCGTTAGTCTTTAGTCAGTAGTACGATCACCAGCCAACAACAAACTGGCGTAAGATACGGTGATAGCAGAACTGTTAGACAAAAAAGCCAAATAAAAGATGCCTGTGGGCACTCAAGGGGTTTTCAGTCGAGTCTTTGTTGTACCGAAAAATTCGGGCAGTTAGTTCCTAGTCATAGACTTGTCACAACTCAGTCAGTTCTTGCATCTGAAATCGATCAAAATGCGCACTCCATAGCTAATCAAACCCGCACTTAGTCATTTACGTGGGCCATCTCTGTGGAACTTTCCGATACACTCTTTTACATTCCGATGCAGCAAACTGCTTGCCGTTATCTGACCTTCAGGGTAGGGGTGAAGTTATTAATTTCTCGCCCTACCATTCGGTTTTTCGACAGCAACATTTGTTTTCACCCATATTATGAAGGCAATCCAAAGCTTGGGTCAACGGGTTGGATTGCTTATTTCCAAAATCTCGACCACTGGCCTTTGGTGAACGGGACAGGAACGCCCTTCTGTCTTAGTTGGTCGCACTGATCAAGGAGTGCTGTGCTCTCGGTCTGTTGGTCAAATTCAAGAAGTCAGATTCCGGTTCAAGAGATAGAGTTTCTGGGCGACCTCTTAGATTTTGTGAGGACCAGAGCGTTTCTTACCTCTAAGTCGGATTCAAAAATTGTCAATTCTGAATGTTCGAGTCATGTCCACTCAAGAGCCTCGAGTGTCGCTGTTGGAGTCGTCTTTAGGCTTGTTACTTATCACGGTCGAGTTGGTCAGGGGTTATCTTCGCGAGTTTCAGCATGTAGCTTTGAGGACGTTGCATCGTGACAGGTCGTCACATCATCGACTACGGTTCTCCTTACTAGATCTCAAGTATCTCGGCTGGGTGTCGCAACAGGTCAGTCTCGTGAATGGTATGCCTTTTTCTCTTCCAACTCCTGTAAGGCAGGTCCAGACCGATGCGTCTTGCAACGGTTGTGGTTTCTTTTTCCAAGGGCACACTTCTAAGGAGCAGTGGCTGGATCACGACCACACATTGCATATTAATGTTTTGAAAATGAAGGCTGCGTTGATTGCTTGTTAGTTACTCTCTATGGTTCGCAAAGGTCACGTTTTTTAGATGCTGGTTGACAATCGGACGGTGGTCTCTTATTTGTCCAAGCAGGGTGGCCCGATCTCTGTTCTGTCGACTCAACAAGCAGGTTCTCTTTCATGATTTATCATTCAAGCATCACACATCGTAGGCAGACTGAACGTTCTTGCCGATTTAGCGCCAGGGACGGGTGATGTCCATACGGGTGGGTTTTTGCGATTTTCACATTTTAATTGATTGTACGACAATCTCCCCCTGAGTAGTTATGACGGCTCAAAAACAAGTTGAAATGCAAATGTCTTTGTATTATTTATTTTGGATAACATATTTATGTATGCTGTAAGTTTCATCTTGATTGATTTAACGGATTACGGTTTAATTACTTTGCTAATTCCCACACGGGGTATTTAGTTCTGGATTTTGTCAAACCGACTTTCGTTCGGTAAATGCTCCCAGACATCAAGAACTTGCGTGATGGTTACAGGTAATTTACAGTAAGTGATTTTTGAGCGATTTTCTGAGAAATCCTTTCTCTTAGGTTTCCCTCATTATCAGCAAACAGTTTGCATCGAGTCGGCTCTGCAAGCAGGAAATTTCAACTTTCCACCGTCCTCCTTCCCTTCTGCTAGCAACAGGGCATTATAGAATCGTTGGGCGCATAGTTGAATCCATACTGGTGAGCTCGCGTCAACCCCCCCATCCCCCCCCCCCCACTGCTTCAATTTTCCTTGTAAAGCTGCACCCACTAGTTCTAGCTGTTTCAGCCATGCAAGCGTTTGGGGGTTGGGACGACTTTACACAGTGTCGAGTAGTGGAACAGCTAATTTCCACCTCTGGTACGGCGACTGAGTCGTCCACGTGGTCATCACAGCGGCGGTGTACCTGTTACTCGTACGCCACCTAGACACCGTGTCGGGTCGTTGCATAACAAATAATGTGTAAGCATCGGTCATGCATCACGGCACGAGGATTTCCTCTAGCTTTACCGAGAGCATAGAGCTTCAATAGGGATTTGTGTATCATTTAAAAACCTGTCATCGACACAGGTACGATCACGTGGTTGAGCAGATGTAGATGTGGTGACCTGACACATTGTAGTAGTGGTTGCTTATACGCAGCTCGAACATGTCTCAATCACTTGGTCGGTGACGACGGTCACTGTCACGACCCGTGGCAGTAACGGGTCGATCACGTGATGGTTTCGCTGCAATCACGGATCGTGCACGTAACCTGTTATCATTGTCACGGGTTGTCGCTGTCACGACTCGTAATAGGACGGTCGATCACGAGCTAGCTCGCTGCTATCACGAATCGTGTACACAACGGGTCGTCATTGTCACTATCCATGAGAGTCACGGGTCGATCATGTGGTAGGTCGATGCTATCACGCGCCGTGTACGTAAAGGGTCACCGCTGTCAAGGGTTGATCATATGATGGATTGATGCTATCACGAGTTGTGACTGTGACCACTCGTCGATGTGACTAGCCGGTGCTGCCTTGGATCTGTCACGACCTGTGACTATGGCAACTCCGTCACGTATCACTCAGTGCAGCTATTCGTATCGACGTAGTGTCGAGTCTCGCATGTCACGAATAGCTTACACAGCCTCTCAGTCACGCGATAACGGGGCTGTGTTTTTATCACTTTTCGCAGCATAATAGAAAGTATTTAAGTCGTGTTGTGTTTTATATAACAACTTATCAGCAGCAACAGTTATTATTGCATACTTACATATCTTTCTTTCTGTTGTAGACCCAGAGTTGATTCCGGACTCTTCTGTCCACATCACACACATGTTGTACAGCATGTCTACGCCGCTGAGACATACAGCCCTGCACCCTTGACAATCGCTGCGACCAGTGCACACACCTAAACGACTCACTTTTCTCGTTCTTATTGCAGCAAAGAGAAAATGCTATTCTGCATGCCAAGAGCCGAAATGGTTTCAAGAGTGAGAAGTCATCAACCTCACAGCAAACTTTATCACCTGTGGCTATAATCACATCAGATAAGCCGGATACAGACGTGTCAGTCAAGGTCACGATGTCTAGACTCAAAGTTTTAATCTACATCCAGATACCTTAAGACATAGGTGGGACGAGAAACTGAAGGTACTACGGTGTCTCGCCTCAAAATCAGGATCGATGGCTTGGGCTTCATTACGGCTTATCACCGTTTTTAAGCTACGGTCAGCACAGATCCATGCTCGCCGAAATCGACGCAGCCACCTGTTCCCCCGTCGATGGTTCTTATAGAGTCACTGGCAGGCGACAAGCAGCCTTCGGAGGAGCAATCGGTATACGGTTGCTCCTCACTGTCATCCGCAGAGCACTCGTCATCTGGGGAGGACGAACAACAGGGAGTTAGCGAACATGGTAGATGTATCCCGCATACTTCAGAGACAAAAATATCTGCTCCATCCCCGCCAACGGTCATGACTTGTGAACCACAACCTCTAGCACTGTCTGCTCACGGGAGTCTCAGCACGATATCACGCTTTGTCACGATTCATGACGATTATAGGCCTTTACCACCTGTACGCACACCCACCCTGCCAGGTGTCGAAAACGTGCAAGATGAGTGGGAAGGCCCATCCACTGCGGACATAAATTCTGCTGACTTTCCCTGCAGAGGTATTGTTAAATTCATAATTCTTCATCTGCTCTCACCTCGCCGAAGACACAAGCGAGTAAATCATCTTTGTGTTTCACAGCCCAATCTCAACAACCCCGACTTTGTGGGCTTATTCAAGGCACCACACATAGCGAACGTATGGCAAGGGTGGAAGAACTTCAGTCGCTACAAGAAGCAAGGCCCCGTCAGTGGTGTGTCTGCCCCGTCTAAACTGTTGTATGTTAAAACATCTACCTATCAAGCAAATGGCTGAGTCTTACAGACGCAACCGCTGGTCTATCCTCGCAACAGGGCTGTCAAATATCAACCAAGATTCAAGAGTTTCATTGGCGAAGCGGGACTGTAGATTTCAGGAAGAGGTCGCCCGCAACAGCCTATCATTCAAGGATAGTAATGATAATAACAATAATGGTGGGTTTTTATACAGCGACTTTCCAGTTGAAGCAACTGCTAAAACCGCTTTACTACATACATTGCAGTCATATTTATTTCAACCCAAGATTACTATTAATTCTACGTTCTCATGCAGTGTTTCTTATAGTCCCTATCTGATGCAGACAAGTAGGCGCTTTACAATATTCCTAAGTAGAAAGGCAGAAAATTGTATAAGCTCATCGATGTGGCCTTTCAGACGCTGAGAAATTTTGTGTGTGTTTGACTCGTAGTGGCAGCATCATTTGACTTGCTTAAATTAAACGCGTACCTTTTGACCTCGTTTGTTGTACTGCGCCGTGATCAAATATTGTCGCATTCCAATATTAGTACAGAGAATGCTCGCAAACTTCGATTCGCGCGGATAGAGGGACAATCAGAACCTTTTTCCTTTATTTATTAAAAGAGGGGCCCTTAATCACACACACAGCAGAAGCCAAGACAACGACATCCGATTGGGAGAGATAGGGACAGTCAGTAGTATAGGGATAGGATAAACACCCGTTCCGCGGACCGCGGACACACGGACCCCCCCCGTCCCCACCACTCCCCCACCCCCACCCCCTACCCCTAGTTTAATTTAGCACGTATGTTAATGGTTTTTTAAGCACCAATGTTACATAATGAATTGAGGTTATCCTTTTGTGAGTGATACGGGGTTTTATTTCTTGTGAATACCTATGGTATAATTATCTTTTTTTTGACAATGCGAGCATGTAACGGCGACTACGTTAGCCACTTTATCGGAACAATGGCAATATACAGACAAGTATAGAAGCACAACAGGCAGCCTATTGTTAAGCATTTCGCCTTGCTGCCTGCCTCATTGTCTTAATTCAATGAATGACATAATATAAAGGTGTTATGCAGGGTGTGAATCATGAATACCTGTTTTTGTAACGGAGACGTAGCCTGTGTTAACGAAATGACCCTTTTAATTAAAATATTTCATTTCAATTCCTGTCTTCCCCACCGCTCATTTCTCTCCATTTTTTTTACTCGTCACTCAATTTCCCGTGGCTTTTAATAATGAGAAGAATAAACCCATCTGTAAAGTAGTAACAAGAATAAACCAATATGTAAAGTAGTAATTATAATAACTATACTACCAACTTCAATTATACCCAAAAAGTAGAAACTATAATGAAAATTTAAAAAGAAAACCAAAATAATACAGACAGGAATGCAACAATAATAACGAAATATAAATATAAATAGCAACATATAAATATATATCCTCTCATCATTGAACTTCAAAATAAAAGAAACCAATGCAAAACAACAGACAAATAATATGAAGGTCAATGCAATGATAATATTAGAAATGAACCAATGCTCACATAGTAATGAAAAATGAATCTACCAATAACTATATAATCGTATAAATGCAGAAATAATGATAAACATAATAATAGTAATAGTGGTAATAATAAATAAAGGAATAAAAAGAAATAATAACAGGACAAAGGAATAATAAAATTGATAAATATTCAACAATGTAATATTAATAATAATAATAATAAGAAGAAGAATAACAATGAAAAGTGGAAGAAGAATATAAACAAATATAGAAATAGTGATAGTGGTATTAATGAATAAAGGAGTAAAAAGCTATGTTAACAGAACAATAACAGAGCAATAATAACAAGACATCAATAAAGTAATATTAATAATAATAAGAAGAATAATAATAATGAGAAGTAGAAGAAGACTAAACAAACATAGAAATAGTAATAATGGTAATAAAATACACGAATAAAAAGCTATACTAACAGAACAATAACACCGCAATAGTAACAAGACATCAATAAAGCAACAATAATAATAATAATAATAATAATAATAATAATAATAATGAGAAGTGGAAGAAGAATATAAAGAATAAAAAAGCAATATAAACACAATAACACCACAATAACAAGACATTATTAAAGTAATAATAATAATAATAATAATAATAGTAATAATAAGAGAAGTGGAAGAAGAATATAAACAAATATAGAAATAGTTATAATGGTAAATAAATACATGAATAGAAAAGCTATGTTAACAGAACAATAACACCTCAATAATAACAAGACATCAATAAAGTAACACTAATAATAATAATGAGAAGTAGAAGAAGAATTATAAAAAATGTAGAAATAGTAATAATGGTAAATAAATACATGAATAAGAAAGCAATAGCAACAGAATAATATCAGAGCAATAATAACACGACATCAATAAAGTATTAACATGAATAATAATAATAATAATAATTATAGCAGATAAGTAATAGTAAGTATACATGAATTATATAAGTAAAAGTTAATATTGACTAATACAGAAAGTTAAAGAAGATATGAACTAATACAGAAATAAGCAAAGAATCGTAAAATAAATAAAATGACAAATAATAAAGGAATAAACCAAATATCAGTAATAAATATCCAATAAGACAAATCAATGTTACAACACCGCAACTACAAGAAAAGGAACAGCATTAATTTAAAAAATAACAACAAATAAGAATAATAAAATATCAGTAACAATAACAGAAAACAATAGCAGAAATAACGAAAATAACAATAATAATGACAAAACAATATAGAAATAACAATAATTATTTAAATAACATTAATAGTAATAACAGAAAGAAGAAGACTAACAAGTATATCAACTAAAGCAGTAATGATAATAGAAATGAACTACTACACAAATAATAATGGTCATACATCACAGGCAAAAAAAAAAAAAGAAACAAGTGAATAAGCAATAACAAGAAATTACCATTGCTGAATTAAAAGAAATGATAAGTAATATATATATAGTAAAATAATAATACACGAGCCAGTAATAGTAATGTTAAATAGAGAAATAAGTGAAAGCAATAAAATAAACTAAAGCAAAGCAGTAAGACAAAGCAGTAAGCCAAATAAACAATTAATGAAAGTAAAAATAACAAATGAATGTATAAATTCTAATAATGATAACAGCCAATAAATGCAATCCATAATATAACAACAAGATCAACAACAACAACAAAAATAAAAGTAATGAAAACAGAAATAATGAAAAATAACACCAACTAACAATAATGAAAGTAAGAATAACAAATAATAATACAAAACAACACAAGAAATAACGAAAATAACAAGATCAATTATTATATTAAAAGCAATAGTTATAATAATAACCGCAAAAAATAATAGCTCTAAAGCAACATTAATAAGAAACAATGCATATTATACAGAAATGAATGCAAGAAGAAGAAGAAGGAAGAGGAGGAGGAGAAAATTAAATTACATAAAAGTAAAAGATATAATAGTAATGATGGAAATGAATCAAATCAAAAACAGAAATAATAAACAAACGAACAAAATAATAATAGTATAATGAATGAATAAAACCAATAATGATAATGAAAATAAAAGTATACTAATGCAGAATTAACAGCAATGATAAATAATAAATAGAAATACTAGCAATACCAGAATGAATATCAATAACAGTAATAGTAAAAACAACAATAAAAAACATTAACAGTATCAATAATAAGTAAATAACATTAACAACATTGTCAATAATAAGTAATATACGGAAGCAATAATAAGAAAAGCATAATACATAATAACAGTAGGTTTAGTGAAAATACTATATAAAACTTTATGAAATTAAATACAAACAGCAATATTAATAATGATAGCAAAATAATAACTATAAAAATAATCCTAATAGTAAATAGCAATACTGCTAATAATAAGAGAAAGAAAGCAAACCCTAGTACATCAACTACAACGGAACATCAATGAGGTAATGAAAATAATAGTAAAACGGTAACTACAGAACTGTCAAGAATATATGGGTAGGAATAAAAATAATAAGAGCAAATAATAATTACAATAATCGTAGTAAAACCAGAACAGTAATAACAACAGCTACAAGAATAACAATTATAGCTAAAATAATATCAATACTAATAAAAAACTGCAATAATAATAATAATAATAATAATAATAGCCGCGCAAGCAGTAATATTTAATGACAAAAGCCACGCAAAGAATAAAATAATATATAAGACCTTTGTGAAATTAAGTTAAATCAGTCATAGTTATAACAACAACATAGTTATTCTGACAACAAAAGGAATGTCAAAACACGTACAATAATAAGCAATAAGAAAAGCGGTAAGAACATAAATATATATATAATAGCCTTTCGTGAAATTAAATAAAACAGTAGTACATATAATCAGGACAAAAAGAGTAAGAAACACGTAAATAACAAGCAATAACAAAATCGGTAGAAAGGAAAGAATAATATGTAACCTCTTTGTGAAAACATACAGTGTCAGTTATAACGCTAACAATAAAGTTAATAATCAATAACAACAGAAAGAAAGCAAAACTGCAACACAATAGCAAACAACACCAAGACCACAATGAAAATAACAGTAAATAGTAACAAGAAAACTTAAAAGAAAACATAATCATATGAATAAAAAATAATAACCGTAAATAATAACTATAATATTAACAACTGCAGTAAAATAAGAGCAGTAATAACAATAAGAACAATAATAACTAATAACAAAAAAAACCAAAGTAAGAAAATAAACGTAATATATAAGCCCTTTGTGAACTTAAATCAAATCAGTGATAGTTATATTATCAACTAAAAATAAAATAAAACATGGACAATAACAAGCATTTACAAAGAAAAAATAGCATACAAGTCCTTTGTGAAATTAAATAAACCAGTAATACTTGTAATGACAAGAATAAAAATTAATAATCATACCAATAACAATAATAATAAGAGAAAGAAAGCAAACCAACAACATAATAATGACATTGAAAGAAACTAATAGCAAAAATAGTAACAACAGAACTAGCAAGAACATACTAATAGTAACTGTAAACTAGCAATAACAAATGCAAAATAACAACAACAATATGAATAATAGCAGCTAATAGCAGATATAACTAATAAGAAAATGAGAACAGTTCATTTATATGAACAGAAAAGTCACATAAAAGTCTCCATTAAACCAGATAAAACAGTAATACTTATAATAGTAGCAATAAACATTAATATCCATATACGTAGTAACATTAACAAAAAGAAAGCAAACCTGCAGCATAATAATAAATTAAAATGAGAAAAAATAATAGTAAAAAAGGTAGCAACCGAACACCAAAACTAACAATAACTGCAGACTATCAAAAACAATCACAATCGTAATACAAAAACTACAAATGACAAAAATAACTGCATAATTAATGGTAATTATAAATGACGGTATAAAATAATCAAATACAAGTATAATAATTGTCATAAAAATAGCCAGGGAATGAATAAAAGTAAATAAAAACAATAAAAACATCAACTCCAATAACAATACCAATAAACAAAAATATACAGAAATATTAATAAAGATACATAATACATGTATGAAAACAACAGAAATGTGCCAATACAGAAATAATAACAGTGATACATAAATAGATAAAAGTACTAATAAAACAAAATTACAGCAATAAAACAAGAAACAATGTTAATTATAACTGTAACAATAGCAAGTAAGACCAGAAAGTATTAAAAAAAGTTAAACGGTTAATTTCATTAAATAAAAGCAGTAACCATTATAATAATTGCCAAAGTAATACATCTGACTTATTGCCATAATTAGTAAGAATACCAATTATATCAGAAATCTAAACATACCAGAAACATCTATAACATAATGACAATAATTATAGTAATAAAAATAAAAGTAACTGGGAAAATAACATCACCACTATCTGCATGATAACAAGAGTAAAGAGAGTAACAACTGCAAAAGTAATATAGATAATAAAAAGAATAGTAAAAAGTAATATGAATACTCGCAACATCATAATAATAGTAAGATATGTAACTATAACAAAAATAATACAATCAATATCAAAAACAGTAACGACAGAACCAACAGTATAATAATAACACCCAAAAGTAAAAACCTAAAAAACAACAGTATTAATGACAGCAATGTTAGCAGCTACAACAAAAAATAATGCCAATAGCATTGGTAGTAATACTTACATTTCTTGAACTTCTGCCTCCATAAATTGACCTTTTCACTCAGGCGCCATGTGGGTAACTAGAGCCTCAACTGGTAATAGCATCGTTCCGGTGCTTGGTTTCGTATGCGTGTTGCATAATTACATCCCATTCGTGTACAGACATGTCAAGAATTTATTTTATTTTATTATTATTTTTTTGCTGACGACAGCAATTTACCGGTAAGTATATAAACACAACATTTTGGCTTTTACTATCAATTCACTGACTGCCGACATGACGCAATGTATTGGTTCGAAAGAGAGTTGTGACAGAAAAGAATACCAACCGGTTGTCATAGCTAGTTCCTCATCTTTGGATAACAAGGACTATGAAGGAGACGTAGCCTACGTTCACCTTGGGCTTGAAAAATATGCAATTTTAATTACACACAAAGATAAGATATATTTAGTTATTCTTTCCGCAAGTATTTTCAATGAAATGAGTAACTTTATATTATTGCACACCTATTTCATTTATATTTCCACTACTTTAACTTTTACCATTATTTGAGGGCTAATTCCAACCTGTTTATTTCAGGTGTTTCATATATGGAAATAACAGACTGCGTACAGTATTCGGATTGAGGGAAATTATACAGAAAGGCTCGCGGTGGAATTCGTTTTTCTAGACCTGCTTTTCTCCTGCTCTTGTACAAGAACAACAGGGATTTAAGTGCAGTCACCGAAAACTGTGATTCGCACAAGACTCATTTATGTGGCAATTATTTCGCCAGATTCCTGCGCAATGCTTTCGTTGAAATTAGGCAGTGGTACAACGAAAACGACAAAGTGCTTCCTGGTTTACCGAAACAAATTCTAACTGTTCCCCAATGGCATCGATTTCGCGAAGCCATGAAATGTTTTGCTGAACATCATTTCCCAGGCTGTGAGAGTGAGGTTTGCTTGAACCAGAACCATCACCGCTTCCTAGGTTGCGCCAATTGTAAATCTTTGCTTTCAGGTACGAGGTTGTAATTATTTATTATTAACATCAATGAGTGAAACCTTGCAATATATTTTGGGTTTTTTTTTTCAAAATAACAAAATGAGGAGACTTACCCCTAGGCAAACTTTGAATGCTTATGTACATATGTATGCACATTATACGTTTACCCTTCACACCTGTTACATGACTATTTTTATGCTTTGACCACAAAGGCAATAAATGCAATGTCCACATCTTTAGTCATTTTATTTATTTTAAAAAAAGTGCATGAGTGGTACACTATGTAAATATAAGTGAATCATGACATTAGTTAATGCTTCTCAGGTGCGCACCTAACTTTGCTATTCCTTTGATCGATTAATGTAGCAAATAATGTCACTCTTCCCACCCAGTAACTTGTCTGCCATTGATATCAATAACTACGCGGTGTTACACTAAAATACCTAACCAATAGTTTTAACTGAAATTTCTGTACTTCTCCCCTTACTTTGACTTGTAGACCATAATGTGTAGTGTGTAATTACTTTTACCTGCTACTCTCCCACTTACAGCATCACCAGTACTTAGAATTTAAAAACTTTTGGCCCCTCTTTATTTTGACCGCAAGGAGTGAATCGCACAGAAGTCATGTGATTAAGAAATTGAAAACAAATATCACCTTAGCTGCGGAAATAATTACTACACAAAATCAACTACAGTTTGAAACCATGATTACTTCTCTACGAACATGACATTCTCAGGTGACTTTAATTCAGTTATGTTTGGTCTTTTCTTCATGGCCACCCACGCCTAGCTTTCTTCCATTGTACCAGAGGACAAAAAGAGCTGTATTTGTTTCGGCGGCACTAAAAGTAATCATCAGTCATGGTAATTTGAATCCCCCACCCCTTTATTGACTCACAAATTTCTACAATGTAAAACATTTCATACACTCTTCGACATTTTCCGAGCATGGGAGAAAGGATTACCCTGAAAAGGTGAAAACTCAACAAGGTTTGAAGACATGTTTTTCTTTCAGCAAATATAATCTTATGTGAGTGGTTTCAAAGTGAACAAAGAAAGAAAATGATAGAAGAGGTGGCAGACATTTTAAAACATATTTTATTACAGGACGAAACCAACATGTCACCGTTAGAATAAATAAAAAGAGAAACAAAGTCAACAACATGGAGAATCTTGTATTATTTAGCGGTCACAAGGATGTTCTTTCAAACATGTTTCCAACACGACTTGAAAAATATGGACATACGTTCAACTCGAGTGAAGCTTTGTATCAATATGAGAAAGCAGTTTTTCATCACCGTCAAGATATTGCTTCAGCTGTTGTTTCATGTAGAAATGGATATGAAGCGAAACGTATTGCTAAATTGATAAAGCCATGTCCTTTGTGGCATCCAGTGAAGAGAAGTAAAATGCAAGATGTTTTACATGTCAAATTGAATCAGTGTGTATTGTTTCGCAAAAAGTTGAAAGAATGTAAAGATAAGACTTTAGTTGAAGCAACGTATGATCATTAGTGGGGAGCTGGTGTTAAACAATTGTCATCTCCTCCATATCCTGGTCAAAATATCATGGAAAAGTTTTTAGAAATTTTGTGTGAGGAGGTATAAAAGTGGTGAGACATTTATTCACCATGGTATGCAGACGTGTTTTTAACAAATATATAAAAATGTAAAGCAAGTATGGATGTAGAAACGTGTTTCAAGAACAAGTGCGTGGACTACATGATAAGTGAACTAGCACGTTTTGGAACTGTTGAACACCAACTGGAACACATCAACATCTATTGGGAACTTGCTCATTTCGCGCTGAACTTGACAAACTTGCGTGACGATTTCATCAGAGAGTGTGATAACATTGCTGGAGCTGAGGATTTTGATGTGGAAGCAGCATATCATTTGGCTCGATTTGATCCAAGACTGTTTGATGAAGTGAGAGAGTGGTTAATCTATATTACAGTATAATGGCAGACATTACACTGAGACAGTATATTGTGCAAAAAGCCTAATCACCTCATTCATTCAGAGACACTTTAATAAATTATTTAGGGATAGTTTTGTATTGGTCTTAATTAAATGAATGAGGTGATTTCAAACTGCAACTTGTGTGATTTTCCCAAACTATACTGAACAAGTTGATGCCAACCAGTATCATGTAGTTCATTCAAGTGAATTCTTATTGGAAAAGCATATAGAAAAAATTGAGTGTTTATTAAATGTAATTTATAGAAACAATTAAAATAAAATATACACAATTAAAAATAACACACTTTACTATGAAAACACTCAATCTCACACATATATACAATAGTTATTATGCTATTATTTGTCTGAATTAAAGTTTGTATTCTTTCTTTTAGCTCTTTTTACTTTCTTTATTCCTCCCAGTTGGTGTTCAACAGTTCCAAAACGTGCTAGTTCACTTATCATGTAGTCCACGCACTTGTTCTTGAAACACATTTCTACATCCATACTTGCTTTACATTTTCATATATTTGTTAAAAACACATCTGCATACCATGGTGAATAAATGTCTTACCACTTTTATACCTCCTCACACAAAATTTCTAACAACTTTTCCATAATATTTTGACCAGGATATGGAGGAGATGACAATTGTTTAACACCAGCTCCCCACCAATGATCATACGTTGCTTCAACTAAAGTCTTATTTTTACATTCTTTCAACTTTTTGCGAAACAATACACACTGATTCAATTTGACATGTAAAACATCTTGCATTTTACTTCTCTTCACTGGATGCCACAAAGGACATGGCTTTATCAATTTAGCAATACGTTTCGCTTCATATCCATTTCTACATGAAACAACAGCTGAAGCAATATCTTGACGGTGATGAAAAACTGCTTTCTCATATTGATACAAAGCTTCACTCGAGTTGAACGTATGTCCATATTTTTCAAGTCGTGTTGGAAACATGTTTGAAAGAACATCCTTGTGACCGCTAAATAATACAAGATTCTCCATGTTGTTGACTTTGTTTCTCTTTTTATTTATTCTAACGCTGACATGTTGGTTTCGTCCTGTAATAAAATATGTTTTAAAATGTCTGCCACCTCTTCTATCATTTTCTTTCTTTGTTCACTTTGAAACCACTCACATAAGATTATATTTGCTGAAAGAAAAACATGTCTTCAAACCTTGTTGAGTTTTTACCTTTTCAGGGTAATCCTTTCTCCCATGCTCGGAAAATGTCGAAGAGTGTATGAAATGTTTTACATTGTAGAAATTTGTGAGTCAATAAAGGGGTGGGGGATTCAAATTACCATGACTGATGATTACTTTTAGTGCCGCCGAAACAAATACAGCTCTTTTTGTCCTCTGGTACAATGGAAGAAAGCTAGGCGTGGGTGGCCATGAAGAAAAGACCAAACATAACTGAATTAAAGTCACCTGAGAATGTCATGTTCGTAGAGAAGTAATCATGGTTTCAAACTGTAGTTGATTTTGTGTAGTAATTATTTCCGCAGCTAAGGTGATATTTGTTTTCAATTTCTTAATCACATGACTTCTGTGCGATTCACTCCTTGCGGTCAAAATAAAGAGGGGCCAAAAGTTTTTAAATTCTAAGTACTGGTGATGCTGTAAGTGGGAGAGTAGCAGGTAAAAGTAATTACACACTACACATTATGGTCTACAAGTCAAAGTAAGGGGAGAAGTACAGAAATTTCAGTTAAAACTATTGGTTAGGTATTTTAGTGTAACACCGCGTAGTTATTGATATCAATGGCAGACAAGTTACTGGGTGGGAAGAGTGACATTATTTGCTACATTAATCGATCAAAGGAATAGCAAAGTTAGGTGCGCACCTGAGAAGCATTAACTAATGTCATGATTCACTTATATTTACATAGTGTACCACTCATGCACTTTTTTTAAAATAAATAAAATGACTAAAGATGTGGACATTGCATTTATTGCCTTTGTGGTCAAAGCATAAAAATAGTCATGTAACAGGTGTGAAGGGTAAACGTATAATGTGCATACATATGTACATAAGCATTCAAAGTTTGCCTAGGGGTAAGTCTCCTCATTTTGTTATTTTGAAAAAAAAAACCCAAAATATATTGCAAGGTTTCACTCATTGATGTTAATAATAAATAATTACAACCTCGTACCTGAAAGCAAAGATTTACAATTGGCGCAACCTAGGAAGCGGTGATGGTTCTGGTTCAAGCAAACCTCACTCTCACAGCCTGGGAAATGATGTTCAGCAAAAAATTTCATGGCTTCGCGAAATCGATGCCATTGGGGAACAGTTAGAATTTGTTTCGGTAAACCAGGAAGCACTTTGTCGTTTTCGTTGTACCACTGCCTAATTTCAACGAAAGCATTGCGCAGGAATCTGGCGAAATAATTGCCACATAAATGAGTCTTGTGCGAATCACAGTTTTCGGTGACTGCACTTAAATCCCTGTTGTTCTTGTACAAGAGCAGGAGAAAAGCAGGTCTAGAAAAACGAATTCCACCGCGAGCCTTTCTGTATAATTTCCCTCCATCCGAATACTGTGCACAGTCTGTTATTTCAGTCTGAAATAAACAGGTTGGAATTAGCCCTCAAATAATGGTGAAAGTTAAAGTAGTGAAAATATAAATGAAATAGGTGTGCAATAATAAAATGTTACTCATTTCATTGAAAATACTTGCGGAAAGAATAACTAAATATATCTTACCTTTGTGTGTAATTAAAATTGCATATTTTTCAAGCCCAAGGTGAACGTAGGTTACGTCTCCTTCATAGTCCTTGTTATCCAAAGATGAGGAACTAGCTATGACAACCGGCTGGTATTCTTTTCTGTCACAACTCTCTTTCGAACCAATATATTGTGTCATGTCGGCAGTCAGTGAATTGATAGTAAAAAGCCAAAATGGTGTGTTTATATACTTACCGGTAAATTACTGTCGTCAGCAAAAAAAAATAATAAAATAAAATAAATTCTTGCCATGTCTGTACACGAATGGGATGTAATTATGCAACACGCATGCGAAACCAAGCACCGGAACGATGCTATTACCAGTTGAGGCTCTAGTTACCCACATGGCGCCTGAGTGAAAAGGTCAATTTATGGAGGCAGAAGTTCAAGAAATGTAAGTATTACTACCAATGCTATTGGCATTATTTTTTGTTGTAGCTGCTAACATTGCTGTCATTAATACTGTTGTTTTTTAGGTTTTTACTTTTGGGTGTTATTATTATACTGTTGGTTCTGTCGTTACTGTTTTTGATATTGATTGCATTATTTTTGTTATAGTTACATATCTTACTATTATTATGATGTTGCGAGTATTCATATTACTTTTTACTATTCTTTTTATTATCTATATTACTTTTGCAGTTGTTACTCTCTTTACTCTTGTTATCATGCAGATAGTGGTGATGTTATTTTCCCAGTTACTTTTATTTTTATTACTATAATTATTGTCATTATGTTATAGATGTTTCTGGTATGTTTAGATTTCTGATATAATTGGTATTCTTACTAATTATGGCAATAAGTCAGATGTATTACTTTGGCAATTATTATAATGGTTACTGCTTTTATTTAATGAAATTAACCGTTTAACTTTTTTTAATACTTTCTGGTCTTACTTGCTATTGTTACAGTTATAATTAACATTGTTTCTTGTTTTATTGCTGTAATTTTGTTTTATTAGTACTTTTATCTATTTATGTATCACTGTTATTATTTCTGTATTGGCACATTTCTGTTGTTTTCATACATGTATTATGTATCTTTATTAATATTTCTGTATATTTTTGTTTATTGGTATTGTTATTGGAGTTGATGTTTTTATTGTTTTTATTTACTTTTATTCATTCCCTGGCTATTTTTATGACAATTATTATACTTGTATTTGATTATTTTATACCGTCATTTATAATTACCATTAATTATGCAGTTATTTTTGTCATTTGTAGTTTTTGTATTACGATTGTGATTGTTTTTGATAGTCTGCAGTTATTGTTAGTTTTGGTGTTCGGTTGCTACCTTTTTTACTATTATTTTTTCTCATTTTAATTTATTATTATGCTGCAGGTTTGCTTTCTTTTTGTTAATGTTACTACGTATATGGATATTAATGTTTATTGCTACTATTATAAGTATTACTGTTTTATCTGGTTTAATGGAGACTTTTATGTGACTTTTCTGTTCATATAAATGAACTGTTCTCATTTTCTTATTAGTTATATCTGCTATTAGCTGCTATTATTCATATTGTTGTTGTTATTTTGCATTTGTTATTGCTAGTTTACAGTTACTATTAGTATGTTCTTGCTAGTTCTGTTGTTACTATTTTTGCTATTAGTTTCTTTCAATGTCATTATTATGTTGTTGGTTTGCTTTCTTTCTCTTATTATTATTGTTATTGGTATGATTATTAATTTTTATTCTTGTAATTACAAGTATTACTGGTTTATTTAATTTCACAAAGGACTTGTATTGTATTTTTTCCTTGTAAATGCTTGTTATTGTCCATGTTTTATTTTATTTTTAGTTGATAATATAACTATCACTGATTTGATTTAAGTTACAAAGGGCTTACATATTACGTTTATTTTCTTACTTTGGTTTTTTTTTTGTTATTAGTTATTATTGTTCTTATTGTTATTACTGCTCTTATTTTACTGCAGTAATTAATATTATAGTTATTATTTACGGTTATTATTTTTTTATTCATATGATTATGTTTTCTTTTAAGTTTTCTTGTTACTATTTACTGTTATTTTCATTGTGGTCTTGGTGTTTTGTTTGCTATTTTGTTGCAGTTTTGCTTTCTTTCTGTTGCTATTGATTATTAACTTTATTGTTAGCGTTATAACTGACACTGTATGTTTTCACAAAGAGCTTACATATTATTCTTTCCTTTCTACCGATTTTGTTATTGCTTGTTATTTACGTGTTTCTTACTCTTTTTGTCCTGATTATATGTACTACTGTTTTATTTAATTTCACGAAAGGCTATTATATATATATTTATGTTCTTACCGCTTTTCTTACTGCTTATTATTGTACGTGTCTTTGACATTCCTTTTGTTGTCAGAATAACTATGTTGTTGTTATAACTATGACTGATTTAACTTAATTTCACAAAGGTCTTATATATTATTTTATTCTTTGCGTGGCTTTTGTCATTAATATTACTGCTTGCGCGGCTATTATTATTATTATTATTATTATTATTATTATTATTATTATTGTTGTTATTATTATTATTATTATTATTGCAGTTTTTTTAGTATTGATATTATTTTAGCTATAATTGTTATTCTTGTAGCTGTTGTTATTACTGTTCTGGTTTAACTACGATTATTGTAATTATTATTTACTCTTATTATTTTTATTCATACCCATATATTCTTGACAGTTCTGTAGTTACTGTTTTACTATTATTTTCATTACCTCATTGATGTTCCGTTGTAGTTGATGTACTAGGGTTTGCTTTCTTTCTCTTATTATTAGCAGTATTGCTATTTACTATTAGGATTATTTTTATAGTTATTTTTTTTGCTATCATTATTAATATTGCTGTTTGTATTTAATTTCATAAAGTTTTATATAGTATTTTCACTAAACCTACTGTTATTATGTATTATGCTTTTCTTATTATTGCTTCCGTAAATTACTTATTATTGACACTGTTGTTAATGTTATTTACTTATTATTGATACTGTTAATGTTATTTATTGTTGTTTTTACTATTACTGTTATTGATATTCATTCTGGTATTGCTAGTATTTCTATTTATTATTTATCATTGCTGTTAATTCTGCATTAGTATACTTTTATTTTCATTATCATTATTGGTTTTATTCATTCATTATACTATTATTATTTTGTTCATTTGTTTATTATTTCAGTTTTTGATTTGATTCATTTCTATCATTACTATTATTTCTTTTACTTTTATGTAATTTAATTTTCACCTCTTCTTCTTCTTCTTCTTCTTCTTCTGCTTCTTCTTCTTCTTCTTCTTCTTCTTCTTCTTCTCCTCCTCCTCCTTCTTCTTTTTCTTGCATTTATTTCTGTATAATATGCATTGTTTCTTATTAATGTTGCTTTAGAATTATTATTTTTTGCGGTTATTATTATAACTATTGCTTTTAATATAATAATTGATCTTGTTATTTTCGTTATTTCTTGTGTTGTTTTGTATTATTATTTGTTATTCTTACTTTCATTATTGTTAGTTGGTGTTATTTTTCATTATTTCTGTTATCATTACTTTTATTTTTGTTGTTGTTGTTGATCTTGTTGTTATATTAATCATTGCATTTATTGGCTGTTATCATAATTAGAATTTATACATTCGTTTGTTATTTTTACTTTCATTAATTGTTTATTTGGCTTACTGCTTTGTCTTACTGCTTTGCTTTAGTTTATTTTATTGCTTTCACTTATTTCTCTATTTAACATTACTATTACTGGCTCGTGTATTATTATTTTACTATATATATATTACTTATCATTTCTTTTAATTCAGCAATGGTAATTTCTTGTTATTGCTTATTCACTTGTTTCTTTTTTGTTTTTGCCTGTGATGTATGACCATTATTATTTGTGTAGTAGTTCATTTCTATTATCATTACTGCTTTAGTTGATATACTTGTTAGTCTTCTTCTTCTTCCTCTTCTTAAACAAGTGCCCTTTCTTTCTATTATTTGTATCCTAGTGTATTTAATTTTTTTAGAGTTGTTTTGTTATTACTATGTTTTTTTCATGAAGGATTTGTATACTATTTTCATTATTTCTTTCTGTTATTACTATTAATGTTATTTTAATAATTATTGTTATTTCTATATTGTTTTGTCATTATTATTGTTATTTTCGTTATCTCTGCTATTGTTTTCTGTTATTGTTACTGATATTTTATTATTCTTATTTGTTGTTATTTCTAAATTAATGCTGTTCCTTTTCTTGTAGTTGCGGTGTTGTAACATTGATTTGTCTTATTGGATATTTATTACTGATATTTGGTTTATTCCTTTATTATTTGTCATTTTATTTATTTTACGATTCTTTTCTTATTTCTGTATTAGTTCATATCTTCTTTAACTTTCTGTATAAGTCAATATTAACTTTTACTTATATAATTCATGTATACTTACTATTACTTATCTGCTATAATTATTATTATTATTCATGTTAATACTTTATTGATGTCGTGTTATTATTGCTCTGATATTATTCTGTTGTTATTGCTTTCTTATTCATGTATTTATTTACCATTATTACTATTTCTACATTTTTTATAATTCTTCTTCTACTTCTCATTATTATTATTAGTGTTACTTTATTGATGTCTTGTTATTATTGCGGTGTTATTGTTCTGTTAACATAGTTTTTTATTCATGTATTTATTTACCATTATAACTATTTCTATATTTGTTTATATTCTTCTTCCACTTCTCTTATTATTATTATTATTATTGTTATTATTATTATTATTATTATTATTATTATTATTATTATTATTATTATTATTATTATTATTATTATTATTATTATTATTATTATTATTATTATTATTATTATTATTATTATTATTATTATTATTATTATTATTATTATTATTATTATTACTTTAATCATGTCTTGTTATTGTGGTGTTATTGTGTTTATATTGCTTTTTCATTCATGTATTTATTTCCCATTATAACTATTTCTATATTTGTTTATATTCTTCTTCCACTTCTCTTATTCTTACTATTATTATTATTATTATTATTATTATTACTTTAATAATGTCTTGTTATTGTGGTGTTATTGTGTTTATATTGCTTTTTTATTCATGTATTTATTTCCCATTATAACTATTTCTATATTTGTTTATATTCTTCTTCCACTTCTCATTATTATTATTATTATTATTATTATTATTATTATTATTATTATTATTATTATTATTATTATTATTATTATTATTATTATTATTATTATTATTATTATTATTATTATTATTATTATTATTATTATTATTATTATTATTATTATTATTATTATTATTGTTGTTGTTGTTGTTGTTGTTGTTGCTTTATTGATGTCTTGTTATTATTGCGGAGTTATTGTTCTGTTAGTGTTATGGTGATCAAAGGCTTCCTTTTGAAAGTGTGAAGCCTGTCTTTTTTCTGTGGTTCCCATGCGTTTCCCGCTCTCAATATTGCAACTGATCAGTCAAGCGTGTTCTCTTGTTTAATATAAATTCCTGGACCACGTGTATCTCGGTGCCAGTGTTCTTTGAAGTGTGTTAAAGGAGGAGCTGTTTTGGGATTTTAAGGCCCGCATAGTCGGTAAATATAGAATTTTGTTTTATATTACCTCGTGTTACTGGTGAAATTATCCCGTGTAATAATTGCAGTTATGTCGTGTAATTATTGAAGTGATTTCATGTACGAGTTTCGGGCCGTAAGTTTACCTTTGTGAGTTTGGTCAGTGAATTGTTGTATTTTTTTGTTATTGCATTGTACTTATAAATTGTTGTTTGTTTTACAGACAACCGCGTTTTCAATAAACGGGTGTTTTTCACTTTCGGCCTTTTATTCCGTCACATAGTTGTCGACTGGCCATGCCGTGCGTGACGGAATAAATCCGATGTGCGGCTAACCTCCTTCATGGGGCCGGCCAGATGTCGCCAAGCAGTTTCGCCGTGCCTACCACGATGCGCGCTCGCTTCGATCATGACCCCGGGCAGTTTCAACGCGCCTGCCACGATGCGCGCTCACTACGGTCACGACCCTGGACAGTTTCGCCGCGCCTGCCATAACGCGCACTCACAACGATCACGACCCCCGACAGCTTCACCGCGCTGTCATCGCCTCGGACAGTTTAGAAGACGCTGATTCTACTTGTAAAGCACACATCATGGCTTTCCATGGAATTCTTGTTAACTGGACATTGCTTGAGGTAAATGTGGACATATTTTATCAGAATTTGATAAACTGTGTTTTATTGGTTAATGTTTTTTTTCGTGTTTTTTTTTAATTTTCAAAATGTTAGATTTGGTCCCGTGCCTTTAGATTTGGTGAGATTTTTTGTGTGGTGAATGGAATCTGTCAATGAGCTGCGTGGTGTCTCGGCTTTAACTAAACAAGGTGTGATATTGATTGTCAGGAGGAGAGGGTGTCTGAAAACCATGGCTTTCCATGGAATTCTTGTGAATTGGACATGGTTATCGTTCCAAAGGCACTTATATCTTAATATTTTAAACACTTTATCTTCTGGGCCAAGTATTTTTGTTAAAATTTAGTCCTTTTGACTAAAAAAGTATTTGTTTCTAAATATTCCGTTATGTGTCCATGGATTACCGTCACTTACACATACCCCCTAAAAGTTTTGCTGCTATGACGTCGTAAGAGAGATTCTATCGGTGGTTCATTTCTTAGAGTTATGGTGCACCGTGGTGCCAGTGACCTTGTGGGTCACATGTTCGTACTTTAAGTCGTATTGAAACTAGAGTGTATGGTGCACCGTGGTGTCAGTGACCTTGTGGGTCACATGTTCGTGCATTCCCATCGCATTAAAACTAGAGTGTATAGTGCACCATGGTGTCAGTGACCTTGTGGGTCACATGTTCGTACTTTAAGTCGTATTGAAACTAGAGTGTATGGTGCATCGTGGTGTCAGTGACCTTGTGGGTCACATGTTCGTACTTTAAGTCGTATTGAAACTAGAGTGTATGGTGCACCGTGGTGTCAGTGACCTTGTGGGTCACATGTTCGTGCATTCACATTGCATTAAAACTAGAGTGTATGGTGCACCGTGGTGTCAGTGACCTTGTGGGCGACATGTTCGTGCATTCCCATCGCATTAAAACTAGAGTGTATGGTGAACCATGGTGTCAGTGACCTTGTGGGTAACATGTTCGTACTTTAAGTCGTATTGAAACTAGAGTGTATGGTGCACCGTGGTGTCAGTGACCTTGTGGGTCACATGTTCGTGCATTCACATCGCATTAAAACTAGAGTGTATGGTGCACCGTGGTGTCAGTGACCTTGTGGGTCACATGATCGTGCATTCACATCGTGGTATCGTGTGGCTCTAGTTGTTGTTTAATAAAAGGTCCCTCCCTTTAACGTCCCCAGTGTCGTGTGTTAGCGCTGCGATCTCGATGAATTGGTTAAAACTGCTTGGTCATAGTTTGGTCAGCCCCCTACGTTGCGATTTAACTTTCAAAAAACCATACTCAGTTCAGAAACGTAAGCTTATTGCGACTTTATGTAAGTTATTAAGTAGGTACACTAGTTTGTCTTTACAAGTCGCTCATTATAGTCTATCATTAACGATGTCGGTCTCGGGTCAAGATGGTGAGTGCCCCCTCGTGGAAGGGACTATGATCGGCTTCCCTGACGCAAGTGCTTTTACTGAGGATGTAAAGCCAAAACGAGTCCGTCAGCTTACTGAAAAGGGTAAATCTTACAAAGTTGAGCAGTTCAAGGGTTTTGCTCGGAAGTTTCTCAAACGCGCCAGAGCGTTCGAATCGGCTGTATCGTCCGAGGAAGATGTGGATCGGCTGAAATCTTTTAAAGCACCGTTTTGTGTCGAATTACACGAATTTTCCGACGAGTATAACAAACTCATGGAATTAATCGATTTTGACATCAAGGATTCCGACAAGGAGTTTCTTTCGTCTATCGAACAACAAGGCAATAGGCCAGAAAGTGGCCACACTTACGGCGAATAGAAAATTTGCTAATGCCTGTGGCAGACGTGGAGATAGGCTTGTTGATAGGCTACAACTGCACCAGGGCTCTGGCTCCTAGGGAGGTTATAGTTTCCGAGACGGGCGGCCCTTTTGCCCAACGCACTGATCTGGGCTGGGGTATCGTTGGAGTTATTGACCACAGGAGCTCGGAGAACGATCCGATCGGGTTCAGCCACCGAGTTTTAGGAGTTGAAATGGAATCAAAGTCGGTTCAACTAGTACTCAAGACTAGCGCTATAGAAACCATATGCCCTCGTGATGTCGTTGCAGTATTAGAGGCGGATTTTAAGGACTCGTCTTCTGCAGAACAAGGAATGTCTCGTGATGATCTTGCTTTCCTTGAGACAATGCGCAGTAACATTCAACAAGTACCGGATGGCCATTACGTCATGCCTTTACCATTCCGCGACGGCTCGCCAGATTTGAGTAACAACCGTTCTCTTGCTGACAAAAGGTTGCATCGTTTGAAGTCTAAGTTGGATAGTAATACAGATTACAAATCCCAGTACACTGCCTTCATGGAAGACATGTTGACGAAGGGATACGCGGAGCCTGTAGAGTTTCCTAATAACGATCCCACAGAGGTATGGTACATCCCACACCACGGGGTGTACAACAAACAAAAGAAAAAGCTCAAAGTGGTGTTCGACTGCAGTGCCCGCTATATGGGTAAGTCCTTAAACGGCGTCCTGTTGAGATTCAGGAAAGAGCCGGTTGCATTTAGTTGTGACATAACTAAAATGTTTTATCAATTTAGGATTCCAAAGGCTCAACGTGACTTTGTTCGATTTCTCTGGTGGCCAGGCGGAGACACAAGTCGGGATCCACAGGTGTATCGCATGTGTGTACACATATTTGGGGCATCCAGTAGCCCCTCGTGTATTAACTTCGGACTAAAACAGATCGCTACGGATTACTCTGAGGAGTTTGGAGAGGATGTGCGCGACTTCTTGCACAACCACTTCTACGTGGATGATGGGCTAATCTCCGTCAGTGACGACGACACTGCAATAAGTCTTGTCCAGCGCACTACACAGTTATGCTCTAAGGGCAGACTCGAGCTTTATAAGTTTGTGTCCAATTCGCCCGCGGTACTTGAGTCAGTCCCACAGGAGGTCAAGACGGTCGACAAACTAGATCTACGTTTTGAAGATATTCCAATCGAGCGAACGCTAGGCACTGAATGGTGCGTTCAGTCCGATGTCTTCAAATTCAAAACATTTGTCAAACAGCGCATGCTGACTCGACGTGGTATTCTAGCAACGGTGGCTTCGATATACGACCCTGTAGGTTTTATTGCGCCGTATACCCTTGTTGGTAAGCGCATTTTGCAACACGTTTGCATTGAAGGATCTGACTTGGATGACGAGGTTTCGGAGCACACCGCCTCTCAATTTCAGCGATGGCTGGCCGATCTCGACAAGCTAGAAGATGTTTCAATTTCACGATGTGTCAAACCAGAGGGATTTGTAACGAAATATGTTGAGCTGCATCATTTCTGCGATGCGTCGTCCACTGGCTACGGATTCTGTAGTTATTTACGATTAGTGGACGAGGACGGAAACCCAAATGTGACTTGAGTTATGGCAAAATCACGCGTCGCTCCAATCCGGCCCATAACTGTCCCCCGCTTGGAGCGGGCTGCAGCAGTTTTGGCAGCCAAGGCAGCAAAGTTCTTAGAGTCTGAGCTGCGGTACTCGGACCTAAAGCATTTTTTCTATACGGATAGGAAAGTCGTATTGGGTTATATTCAGAACAAAGCTTCGCGTTTTCACGTCTATGTTGCCAATCGCGTCGGACTTATTCACACTTACACTAGTGTAGACCAATGGCACCATGTGCCCGGTACCTTGAACATAGCGGACTTGGCCTCCAGAGGCTGCTTCGTTGAAGAACTTCGGAAGTCAAGATGGTTTCCTGGACCAGAGATTTTATGGCGAAGCTTGTTACCTGAGCCTAAGTCTGAGATTGTTTTGGCGAAAGATGATCCTGAAGTCAAAAGGGCCATAGTGTTTTCTAACACGACTCGCGACGCGTTCGACGTTTCAAGATTTGACCACTTCTCATCCTGGACACGCTTGAAAAAGGCGGTTGCGTTGATACTTCAGTGGCGAAGTTCATTGTTGCGGTCAATTAAAGGAGTTACAGTACGAGTCGGCACCCGAAACCGTCCTGCGCTCTCACTGTACGAGTCTGTAAACGCAGAAAATCTTACAGAGGCAGAGACTGAGATCCTCAAGCTAGTACAGGGTCATTCGTTTGCAGATGAGATGAGATCCCTGTCCAAGAAGGAACCAGTTAAAAGCAATAGCTCGCTTCGCAAACTAGACTGTTTTGTGGACAATGGCATAATCCGCGTTGGTGGTCGATTGCGACTGTCTTCATTGCCAGAATCCAATGTACATCCTGTTGTCCTTCCCAGGTCAGCTCACGTTTCAGAGCTGATTATCAGCCACTACCATAGAAAGGTTCTTCACCAAGGAAGAGGTATCACACTCAATGAAGTTAGATCCAATGGATTTTGGATTCTAGGAGGCTACTCAGCAGTATCAAAGTTCATCTATCATTGCATTATCTGCAGAAGGTTAAGAGCGTCCCCTCAAACTAAAAAAATGGCAAATTTGCCTTCTGATCGCACACAGTTTAGTCCTCCCTTCACCTTTTGCGGAGTGGATTACTGTGGTCCTTTCATTGTCAAAGAAAGACGAAAGGAAGTCAAGCGTTGGTGTTGTGTCTTTACCTGTCTCTCCTGCAGAGCTGTGCATCTAGAATTGGTTCATTCACTTACGACAAGCTCCTTCATCAACGCTCTAAGACGATTCATAGCAGTAAGAGGCCCGATTTCATTGCTTAGATTAGACCGGGCGTCTACCTTCGTCGGTGCCCGACGTGAGCTGAAGGAAGCCTTGAACGAAATAGACGACAAAGATGTTCGTGAGTTTCTGTTGGCTAATGGGTGTGAGTTTGAGTTTCGCATGAACCCCCCTCTAGCCAGCCACAAGGGTGGCGTTTGGGAGCGGATGATCCGCAGTGTTAGGAATATTCTAGATACCCTCCTCTATCAGCACGGGTCCCAGCTAGACGACGAGTCGTTGCGGACGTTCATTTACGAAGTATCCGCAGTTATCAATGGACGTCCGTTGACGCTCGAAAATATTTCTGACCCAGATCATTTAGAACCGTTGACGCCTAACCACATCCTCACTATGAAGTCGAAAATTGTTGTCGCTCCACCAGGTAATTTTATACGTGACGACGTATACTCTGTAAAACGGTGGAGGCGTGTCCAATACATGGTCGACCAGTTCTGGTCCAGGTGGCGCAAAGAATACATGCACCTTTTGCAAGTGCGTCCCAAATGGCACAAGGCGCGTCGCGATTTGAAAGTTGGCGACATCGTCGTAATTAAGGATGATCAAATCCATAGAAGTATGTGGAAGCTGTGCAAGGTGGCACGTGTGCATAAATCTCCCGACGGACATGTACGAAGCGTGAAACTAATGCTAGCTGATGGGCATTTAGACAAAACTGGTAAACGTTTGCGCCCGGTGGTTTTTCTTGATAGGCCTATCCACAAACTGGGATAGGAGCCGCTGTTGTGTTTTATGGCTAGTATCGTTCTTATTATATAATGCGTTATGTGTAGACCTTTTAATTCGCGTTACAAAATTATGTCATAATTTTGGGGAGCCATGTTATGGTGATTAAAGGGTTCCTTTTGAAAGTGTGAAGCCTGTCTTTTTTCTGTGGTTCCCATGCGTTTCCCGCTCTCAATATTGCAACTGATCAGTCAAGCGTGTTCTCTTGTTTAATATAAATTCCACGTGTATCTCGGTGCCAGTGTTCTTTGAAGTGTGTTAAAGGAGGAGCTGTTTTGGGATTTTAAGGCCCGCATAGTCGGTAAATATAGAATTTTGTTTTATATTACCTCGTGTTACTGGTGAAATTATCCCGTGTAATAATTGCAGTTATGTCGTGTAATTATTGAAGTGATTTCATGTACGAGTTTCGGGCCGTAAGTTTACCTTTGTGAGTTTGGTCAGTGAATTGTTGTATTTTTTTGTTATTGTATTGTACTTATAAATTGTTGTTTGTTTTACAGACAACCGCGTTTTCAATAAACGGGTGTTATCCACTTTCGGCCTTTTATTCCGTCACAGTTAGTATAGCTTTTTTATTCGTGTATTTAATTACCATTATTACTATTTCTATGTTTGTTTAGTCTTCTTCTACTTCTCATTATTATTATTCTTCTTATTATTATTAATATTACTTTATTGATGTCTTGTTATTATTGCTCTGTTATTGTTCTGTTAACATAGCTTTTTACTCCTTTATTCATTAATACCACTATCACTATTTCTATATTTGTTTATATTCTTCTTCCACTTTTCATTGTTATTCTTCTTCTTCTTATTATTATTATTAATATTACATTGTTGAATATTTATCAATTTTATTATTCCTTTGTCCTGTTATTATTGCTTTTTATTCCTTTATTTATTATTACCACTATTACTATTATTATGTTTATCATTATTTCTGCATTTATACGATTATATAGTTATTGGTATATTCATTTTTCATTACTATGTGAGCATTGGTTCATTTCTAATATTATCATTGCATTAACCTTCATATTATTTGTCTGTTGTTTTGCATTGGTTTCTTTTATTTTGAAGTTCAATGATGAGAGGATATATATTTATATGTTGCTATTTATATTTATATTTCGTTATTATTGTTGCATTCCTGTCTGTATTATTTTGGTTTTCTTTTAAAATTTTCATTATAGTTTCTACTTTTTGGGTATAATTGAAGTTGGTAGTATAGTTATTATAATTACTACTTTACATATTGGTTTATTCTTGTTACTACTTTACAGATGGGTTTATTCTTCTCATTATTAAAAGCCACGGGAAAATGAGTGACGAGTAAAAAAATGGAGAGAAATGAGCGGTGGGGAAGACAGGAATTGAAATGAAATATTTTAATTAAAAGGGTCATTTCGTTAACACAGGCTACGTCTCCGTTACAAAAACAGGTATTCATGATTCACACCCTGCATAACACCTTTATATTATGTCATTCATTGAATTAAGACAATGAGGCAGGCAGCAAGGCGAAATGCTTAACAATAGACTGCCTGTTGTGCTTCTATACTTGTCTGTATATTGCCATTGTTCCGATAAAGTGGCTAACGTAGTCGCCGTTACATGCTCGCATTGTCAAAAAAAAAAGAAAGATAATTATACCATAGGTATTCACAAGAAATAAAACCCCGTATCATTCACAAAAGGATAACCTCAATTCATTATGTAACATTGGTGCTTAAAAAACCATTAACATACGTGCTAAATTAAGCTGGTCTGACGACCCGAGTTTTATTAGGGTAGGGGGGTGGGGGGGGGGGGGTTGGGGGGATGGGGGGTCCGTGTGTTCGCGGTCCGCGGAACGGGTGTTTATCCTATCCCTATACAACTACAGTCGTCAGTTTCTACCACCCAGGTAAAGAAGCCAAAGATGGACACCAAAAAGCAGGCTGCTTCTCCAAAGCAGAGATGACAATTGAAATATCCGGCAGAGATCGCAGACGGATCTCCACCAGATATTTAGGTACTTGCGAAGAACTCGTCTCCCCATTAATCAAATCAAGCACAGATATTCCCGCAGGATTAAATATAAAGAATTTTTGGCAAGCTTGCAAGCGCCAGTAGCTCCCAAACACATAGTGCGCTGGTTGCGTTGTAGGTACCCCAGACCGTTTGCAAGGGACACGTTGGATCACCAAATCCTTCCGCCGATAGCCAAGCTTCCTTATCCTTCTTTAATTATGTTCTACAGCACCAGCCAGACAAGCAACTGGCAGTACGCACTATGATTCAAGAACTGAGAGACAAAAAAGCTATGGAAAAGATTCTTATGGGCACTCAAGGGCTTTTTAGTCTAGTCTTTCTTGTAACAGAAAAATTGGGCATTTGGCCCCTAATAATAGACTTATCACAACTAAATCAGTCCCTGTATCTGAAGAAATGGACACTTATAATTAATGAAATTCACACTAAGCCAAGGCAAACTTTCACATTCCTTTACAGGAAACTTCTCGACGTTATCTTTCCTTCAGGGTTATCAAATGCTGGGGTCGACGCGTCTGATTACTCATTTTTGAATATTTCCACAATTGGTTGTTGGTGATCACAGACAGTTGTCCACTTTATTAAAAAAGTGCGGTGCCCTAGGTCTGTTTGGCAATTTCAAGAAGTCGGAGTTTTCGGACCACCTCTAAGATTTTGTAAGAGCCAAAGTGTTTCCCACTTAAAATCGGATTAAAAAATTGTCAGCTCCGATTGCTCAAGTCTTGTCCACTCACAAATCTCGGGTCTCTGTTAGAACCACTTCTCGGTAAGTTGGTTGCCACGGAAAAGACGGTCGAATTAAGCAGTGTCATTTTTGCGCGATTCGGCGTGTGGTTTTGAAGGCTCCGCGTCTCGGCAGGGCGCCACATCATCGACCACGCTCTGCTTACCAACACTGAGAGATCTCTTTTAGTGGTCAGTCTCCTGAAAGGTGTGCCTTTCGCTCTTCCATAAGCATCAAAGACAGGTCCAGATCGATGCGTCTTGCAACGGTTTGGGTTTCTTTTTCCAAGGGCACACTTTGAAGGGGTGGTGGTCTACTCACGACCGCACACTGTATATGAATGTGTTGACTGCCTGTCAACTTCATTCTACGTTTCTCAAGGGAAATGTGGCTCATTTCTGGTGGACAGTCAGGCAGTGGTCTCTTATTTGTCCAAGCAGATTGGGAGGTGTTCATTGATGTTTTGTCCACTCACCAAGCAGGTCTTCTTGCATCCTCGCAACAATGGTTTTATCATTCAATCGTCGCACATCGGAGCAGTCTGAACGTTCTTGCCCCGACAATAAGAGACATCGATCACGTGGCGCCCACGGCGGAAACAGTATCCGATCTCTTTCTTGTCTTTCATGATCATGATATACCGCTCAGCTTTCTAGTTTACCCCGAAGCTTCCTTTGGTATGATCTGTCTGCCTGTATTGTGCGATTTGCTCAGGTCCTTTCAATTAGAGCGTACTCTCCGACAGGTCACTGGTGCCTTGGGATTGGTCCCTGATTTTGAAACATCCCACTTCTTCACTGTATTATTTTAGACAAACTACTTACATTGAAGTGTATTTTCCTCTAGCATCGAGCAAGCACCTCGGAGAAATACACTTATTGCAGAACTCTGATGTTCTGCAATCATCCCTTCACAGCTCATCGCGAAACCGGAACCTGACCATCTTTACCGGGGATTCGTTGCACAAAGTGACAATAGCCGGAACCTGTTAACATAGTAAAATTAAGTGTCGTACCTTGGATACCAGAGCAGAGCTGCGTACCCGCCGGAACCAGTGAATGCGGGGGGTAGAGATAGGACGCCCCCTCGTGCAGAAAATGGACGAGCACAGGAAGTTTTCGTTGATTTTACTTTAAGATGACCTTAGAACTGTAGTTGGTATAATGGACTCCGGGGCTGGGATGTGTTCTCGCCGGAACCAGTGAATGCGGGGAGTAGGCCGTAGATAGACGGAAAGGCCCCCCCCCCGTGTGAGGGTAAGGACCTCTCACACAGGACGTTCTGTATAGTTCGGGGTTAATAGTTGTGTATTTTCAGCTGGCATTAACTGAACCGTGATTTTACAACCCTATCTTAGCCACTGTGAAGAGTGTTGACGCTTGGGAACGCTATGCGTGTAGTTTTGACGGTCTGGTCAACCGTGGCGATTGTGATCGAAAAGTAGTGTGTGAGCGTTCGTTAGAGCCATTACAAACTGACCAATTGTAGCTAAAAGTTAAGCAGTGACCTTAAAGTGACCTGAATTTGACCTCAGGCAAGGCATGTTACCTAGAAATTCGACATAGTGCGCAACGAGTTCCCGGCGCCATTCAGAAAGTTATCATACTGACTAACAGTTGACTAAAATGTGAGCAACACTAACCAGGATAGTGACTCGTAACAAATAGGACTGTTCATTTTAGGATAAAAATATGTCATTATCGTTTTCTAGTATGTTCATTAGGTTTTCAGCATCATTCCGTTGAGTAACTGCGAGTAATTGGGCGAAAATTGGGAAATAACTACGATTTCATCGAATATTTCGGCCGATTTGCGGGTGATTTTTCTCAATTTAAGTTTAAAGTCATTCCTGGGACAGTATTTACAAACTTTGGCGCTTAAAAGCACACTGTTTAGTGCAGGGGTTCATTTATTAGCTGTATATTCAGGGCTCGAAGTTTTGGCGAGTTTGGGATATTTGTCAGTGGGCTGTATTTTTCAGCAAAACTACCAAGATTTTCACTATATTAGTGGAAATGTGGTACAAAATTCAGTAACTGTACCAGATAGTTCGTTACTTATCATCCTAGGCCACGGATGTGAGTATGATTCTTGAGTGGAAGTGTAGGACGAGGTCTGCTAGACGAGCAGGGTCTGGTAGAACTGGTGTAGTTTCATTCTAGATATGTATTTTCAATATTTTCGTTATTTTCAGTCGTTTCGATATTACAAGTTCTTGTAGTCTCTTGCTCGAAATCAGAAAGAAAAAGGGTAGGGGATGAAGTAATGTTATTAAAGTGCTTTATTTGTGAGTCAAGATTGGTAAATTAGCCGTTATTTTGGGCAAAGAGAGGTCTAGCATAGTATTTTGTTTATTTGATGTCTTCGTTTCTGCAGAAATATACAAAATTTTCATTCGGAAATGTTCGGCAACTGTCGGGAATACTCGGACAAATAAGGGCTGTTCATCACGTAGAAAAAAGGGCGAATTGGTGGTTCTGAAGTGATGAAACTGCATTGTAGCTTGAAAACAGCAGTAGAACTACAGTAGTGAAAAGCAGTAGTGAGTAGTGCAACTGCAGTAGTAGAGGGTAGTTGCGTAGTTAAACCGTAGCAATGGAGCGCATCAGTGATGATTTAAAAGTACCATATAGTAACCCTCTGGAACTGCCCTAACGTCGTGGTAATCAACGTTGTCGTACCATCGTACAAACGCGCACTGTACCTCACAGGCTATGTATTTTACCATGTAACAGTTTGTCCATTAGCTGTATGTCCGGGTTTGGCTGGGTAAATGTCCCAGGGGATTGGATCGTTATTTTATAATGAAGCACTTTACGAATTTTATTGATATTTTCTTTTAAGTTACAAGCTCAGGACAAAAACTGCAGGTGTTCATAAAGTGTTCATAATATGAACGCGGTGTTCATAAGTTGTGATTGACATTTTCTTTTAAGTTACAAGCTCAGGACAAAAACTGCAGGTGTTCATTAAGTGTTCATAATATAAACGCGGTGCTCATAGGTTGTGATTGACATTTTCTTTTAAGTTACAAGCTCAGGACAAAAACTGCAGGTGTTCATTAAGTGTTCATAATATGAACGCGGTGGTCATAAGTTGTAGTTTGTAGTCTTTGCTGTGTTCATTGTAGTATTCCTGACGTAATCTGTTGTCTCCGAGGAGTTCAGTAGTCGTCAGTAATTTTTCTGAAAATGAAGTAAGAAATTTTTAGTTAAATTTGCGAAAAATGCACAAAATTGGTAAGTTTTCGAAAAGACTGGTTTATTGCAAGTAATCAACGCTACCACTGTTCTAAAATCTGTGATGTTGTTAGATTTTTGTATAATTTGTGAAATTTTTGCAATTTTCTAATTTGTGAATGTTTAATTACCCAGCAGCGTAGTATTAGGTCTTTTGTTGTAATTTCTTTCTTCTATCATCCGTTTTCGGTATTTTCTGGTTCTTTACCCGCTACCCTAAAATTGGTGGTTCTGAAGTGATGAAACTGCATTGTAGCTTGAAAACAGCAGTAGAACTACAGTAGTGAAAAGCAGTAGTGAGTAGTGCAACTGCAGTAGTAGAGGGTAGTTGCGTAGTTAAACCGTAGCAATGGAGCGCATCAGTGATGATTTAAAAGTACCATATAGTAACCCTCTGGAACTGCCCTAACGTCGTGGTAATCAACGTTGTCGTACCATCGTACAAACGCGCACTGTACCTCACAGGCTATGTATTTTACCATGTAACAGTTTGTCCATTAGCTGTATGTCCGGGTTTGGCTGGGTAAATGTCCCAGGGGATTGGATCGTTATTTTATAATGAAGCACTTTACGAATTTTATTGATATTTTCTTTTAAGTTACAAGCTCAGGACAAAAACTGCAGGTGTTCATAAAGTGTTCATAATATGAACGCGGTGTTCATAAGTTGTGATTGACATTTTCTTTTAAGTTACAAGCTCAGGACAAAAACTGCAGGTGTTCATTAATTGTTCATAATATAAACGCGGTGCTCATAGGTTGTGATTGACATTTTCTTTTAAGTTACAAGCTCAGGACAAAAACTGCAGGTGTTCATTAAGTGTTCATAATATGAACGCGGTGGTCATAAGTTGTAGTTTGTAGTCTTTGCTGTGTTCATTGTAGTATTCCTGACGTAATCTGTTGTCTCCGAGGAGTTCAGTAGTCGTCAGTAATTTTTCTGAAAATGAAGTAAGAAATTTTTAGTTAAATTTGCGAAAAATGCACAAAATTGGTAAGTTTTCGAAAAGACTGGTTTATTACAAGTAATCAACGCTACCACTGTTCTAAAATCTGTGATGTTGTTAGATTTTTTATAATTTGTGAAATTTTTGCAATTTTCTAATTTGTGAATGTTTAATTACCCAGCAGCGTAGTATTAGGTCTTTTGTTGTAATTTCTTTCTTCTATCATCCGTTTTCGGTATTTTCTGGTTCTTTACCCGCTACCCTAAAATTGAAATATTCAAAATTTGAGTCAAATTTTTGAGAAAGCAGAGGGTAATGTGAACGATCAGCATTTATCGTTAAACTCTAACCTGCTGCTGTGTTGGTGTTGCGCCGGATGTGTTGTTGTTTACGTACAGCAGCGCCCCGGCGCGGCCGATTGCTGGGTAAGCTGCGGCGATCGTCACGTACGTACGTCGTTTCGTTACGTACGTGTGTGCGTTACGATCGTCGTTACGATCGAGATTCGAAAATAAAAGAAAGATAGTTTGGCCTTGGATTCTGAAGTGTTTAGACGTGTTTTTGAACTTAAGTTTATAACTTAGGTTTTTCCGTCTGAGCCGGGGGTCCCGCTAAGCTCAGCCGTTACACCAATATTTCACACCATTAATATAATTGTCGTTATTTTATTAACCTTACAGCGTTATTTGCATAACATCTCACCTTAGTTACAATAATTATTTTACTGAACCGATTACCAGTTAATTAAAACGAAAACTTAACTCTTATATGTCCCGGTTTCCAGTGGGGTTCCAACTATTTTCCAGTGTACAAGAGGCATCCCGAGAGTGTATTTTGAAAATTTTGATGCTATCGGTATGGTGTCGAAATTACCACTGGTTTTACGGCGGGAAAGGGGAGGTCCTCGGTTGAGGAGTTTGAGTCTCGTAACGCTTGTTACGCATTGTTCTACTGGCCGGGAGGAGCGCATGTGCGGGGCTAGAATTCATGCAACTGGCTGGTGACATCTTGCATGAAGTAAGGTTGCCTGAGGTATTTAACGTTAATGAGATGCAGAGTTTGAATAGGAAACACCTTATTTACAGAAGATCAATAGCGACAGGACGACCACAGCAGGGGTGGTCTTTGATACAGAATTATAAAATAACAAATGAAATTGCATTACTGGCCAAGGGCGAATTAAATTACGGGTGTAAATTACGCCAAGCGATTTACTTGAAGGCAGGGAACACAAAAGTTGGCATTTTAAAAGATCGTGAAAAGGATTAGAATTCATTGTTTGCGCGATACAGTTAGCAGACTTGAAAAATTAGTTAACAGGTTGCTTTGAAGTAAAATTAAACTCTCGCCCAAACGCCCCTAACGCGATCCTTAAAATGATTTTTATGAAAAATAATAGGGGAAAATCTCGTTAATTTTCATTTCACAATAATTCTATCTGCCAAGTTAATTTTTCATGTTTGAAGGTGATCCTAAAACCATTATCCTCTTTTCCAGGTAAGACGCACATTGCGGCAGAGGGCTTAGTTACATTTAAACAAATTGTGATGCTAGCCGTGCCGGGTGTGAAGTCAATAGGCAGTATCAACACCGTATCATTATGCCTATCTCCCTGTTATGCGCATATAGTAAACGCTCAAGTACTAGCCCCTATTTCTATCTTTCATGCGTAGTGTCACAGTAGATTTGTCTAAAGCATCTATATCTAACTATATCACAGTCATTTTATAATATATTGAAAGAATATCATCATGTAATGCAAAAGAGGTTGTCAGTTAAAGCCCATCGAGTCACACATGTAGCGCACTGTCTTTTCAAGGCTAGTACTGTCAGTGTATAATTTGTTGCGAGTGGGCTGATGAGCCTCTGCAAATACGTTTATTAAACACTATTTGCAAGAGTACACAATCGATACTTTAACTAATTTACATAGTTTTGGTCCGTTTGTTGCTGCTAAATCGGTGATTCTGGATAGTCTTTCTTCTTGCAGGACTTCTCAGCAGTCGCAGAGGCTTCAAAAAGAAGACTCTTACCTGGATGATGTTCCGATCGTCACCACGCCGACTTCAGTATAACTGTTCCCGTCACGTGAATGGCGTTGTGTCGGCCGGCATAGTCACGTCTTGCACCATGGTCGTGCTGGCAGTACAATTTTGTACATGATATAACGTGGCATTGTGATGTGTCGGCACACATTATTAAAGCCGCATCCGGTTAGTTGATTTATATGTCGCCTGTTTTTGTACAAGAAAAGGGCCAGTCTGTCGATAACTTTATTCAAACATGTGACGTTGTTGTAAAAAATGGATAGTTGGTGGTGAAACCCACTTAACTTTGTTATTGTTATCGAAAGGGTATGTGGCAGTGAGACCCCGCTGATGATCTAGGAGTGTACTATCGCGTGGTGGATTATTTAAAGGATTGTTGTAAAGAAGAAACTGAAAGGACATTTTTTCATCCTGCACAATCTGTTTAACCAACGAAAGGAAATGCATAATATTAGTTAAATACACGTTATATTATTTTCTTTAATAATCCAAGAGAAAATCAACAGATCAGCACATTGACTAAGCAAATGTATCCAGAGAAATCACAGTTTCTCATTAAGGCATATGAAGATGCTGCAAGAAACGTCATGGTTATTTATTCATTAATTTAAAACCAAGGAAAGAACAGAAGTTACGTATTTGCACAGCAATTCTACCGAGCGATACACATTATGCTTGTGATAATAAGATAGTGTATGAAGAATTACAACAGTCAAGTTGTGGAATTCAAGTGAATAAAACATTTCTTCATTTATTAGCACGTAGTCATGCTAAACGTAAATCCTTATTGAAACAAGCAACAAAAGAAAAATTGACCAGTTTGTTTGAAATATGCTTGAATGTATTGTATGAGCACTTACTAGTGAAACCATATATATGCATAAAAATCCTTCGACGACTAGCTAAAAAGAAAATTTCCCTGAAGCGTAAAAAGAAGCTAACAAACCAAAAAGGAGGATTTGTTGGAACCTTTGATGGAATTTCGCTTGAACCGGAACATACAAAATCATTATCAAATCAACCTTCAAATGATGGTATTAAAGCTTAAGTGAATAAACTTTTGAAAAAAGAAACGAAATCGTGCAACTGCTACAGAAATGTCACAGCTTCTTGGCCACTACTTACAAATGTCACAACAATCAAAATCAGAAAAACCTGAGCCTGCTGGAAAAGGAACGCTCCTGACTCATTTCGCTCATATACGTCATGCAAAAATGACTTTCATTCTAACAGAACTTAAGAAACATGCTGCAATTTGGACAGAAAAGCATGAACTTGTTTAAAAGCTAGAGATGTTATTGAAAATTCTAACATCATTGATTTTTTAAGGAAGCATGGGTTGCTACGAGAAGAAAAGAACCACAAGTTTTCTTCATCACTTTGCCAAGCAATGCTAGCATGGACTCTTATAACAACAATAATGCCTCTAGTTATCAAATTCGTATGCCTTGTAAATTACATTTGAAAGGAAAGTGTGAAGTGGCCTCAGCTGAAATTCAGTATCCACATACTCGGAGTACTATGACAAAAGGATTGGATTATTTCATTCACTATCGACGACAATCAGCTGAAGATTCTGTTTTTGAACCAGTCACTATCATTATTATAAGACAAACCATGCATGCAAGCAATTGATACTGGGCATTTTTAACACTATACAACATACCATAGAATATACATAACCTAACCCTATATGGTCATTGCACTGTTGGTACATTTGCAGTGTATAACAGACAAATAACCTATAAAAACATTATTAGTACAGCTATTGATTTGCCCATTAGTAATTATTACATACATGGTCTGTTGGTGACCCATAGGAGGCCTAACACCGTGTCATGTGTAAAACTACGAACTCTACCGCAACTCACGACTTTGAGACCGCTCCTCCACCTGACCCACCTTAGAATCTTAGGATCTTATGACTTATGCCAGATCAATGTTATACCGAAACGCGTACAGCTGAACATAAAGCAGATGCGAAGCATGGTTTTTAAACATTTTATGCGTACTGTAATCTTTGTGAAGCTCAAGTCGTTGGAGATTATTATGCCCCTTTACTACGTTCTGTTGCCATCCAAGGCTCTGATGGAGAAGTTATCATAAAAACTTATGCTGAATCTCATTATGTGCCTGTCAACACATCTAAATTTGACATGATTAAAATCAATATGAAGGATGACATACCGCAACCATTTTCTTCATCAAGTCGGTGAAGATTTTGGAAGGGTTTCACACAATATGGAGATGGCATTGTTTTGTTCTTGTGAGCATTGGGTCGTAAAGCTATTCCACTCATTAGAGCCGCGGCTAAAATTTTTGCCCCACATCTTAAGAAGGCTGCAAAGAATGTGGCTAAAGACGTGACTGGATGTGTAGCTCAAGAAGTTCTTAGTGCTATTGATAAACGAAGTTAACAAAGAAAGTTATCAGAAGGAAAAAAGGCGTCACATAAAAAGGATATAGTTCGGAAATATCACTCATACATGCTCATGCTTGTGAATGCAGTCATTCTCCATTGGAATGGCTTCGCATACCACCAATGCAAACTGCTGTATAAAAATCCTATAATGTGGACTACCGACCACTCACTGTCATTGGAGATGGTGCGCCTGTAGAATTCTGCATTCCCGCTAGGATAGAAGAATATCTAGATTTAAAGAAAAGCAGACTTTATGTCTTATGTACCAGTGTCAAGAAAGATGGTACAGCTTTTGGTGCAAATGACCTTATTGGACCAATTCCATGATGTGTTTAATGGCTTATAGTCTAATATTAATTTTTTCTAAATAATTGTACGTAACAACAACACCAATGACTATATCAGCATCATTTTCCACTTCATCCATGACTCGGAAGAAAGTCTCAGTTCTGAACGCTCCCTGCTTCTCATCTGATTTTACATATCAACAACACCAATGACTACATCAGCATCATTTCCCACCTCATCCATGATTCGGAAGAAAGTCTCAGTTCTGAACGCTCCCTAGGTCTCATCTATAAGGACACTGCTCCAGCTATGCGGTGAGAACTCCGTCATAAACGGCTTTCATAAAAGTACTAATGAAAATGTTTTATTGGAAGCAGGCCTACATCGCCGTTATTTTTACAGAGCTATTAAGTTATGCTTACAGGTGACTTAAGAATTGATCTGTTTGAGAAAGATCGCTCCCTTCCTAATGGCATGAGCATAAAATTGCACCTACGTAGCCAAAAAGAGGAATTTCTGTTACATTCTGAGAATTATGCTTATAAGGTAGAAGTGAAAGATGTGTTTCTGACCGTGCGCAAAGTGAGCCAGTACAGGGATAAAGCTAGATCATACAAATGCATTGACGAAAACTTCTGCCAAGTTCCTATTTCCAGAAAAGAATGCAAAATTTTAGCCATCCATCAAGGATACCAATCACTTGTGAAAGACGACATCGTTTTGGTCAATTCTGGGTCAAACGTGTGATTATTGAAATGGTTCATACTTAAGGCTTTTCTTCAGCAGTCACAAGAAATCCTTACAACTTTCAGCATGTACGAAACCTGTCAAGCCTACGTTTGCTGAATGTAAATATCTCGACGTTTTCAAGCACTCTATAAATCTTTTTATAAATCGAATGATGCGAAAAGCTTCATCATCAGATGGCCCCTAGAATACGCATTAATTCTTTTGACTTAACACCTGATCATGATGGTGATGTTCATTGCGTCCTTATCAAGCATAGAAACCCTCGGTTGAAGAATGAATTTTGCCAATGCCAATGCCAATGCATGAGTGTCAAAATACACTCAATATGATGGTATATACTGAATTTGACAAAATCATTGAGATAAGCGAAATCGCAGTATTCATTTTGATGAGCAGTCATGAGTACGAAGCAGATAGATGTCATACTGACTCATGATGTCATGACAAAAGACTTATTCCTGTGGACCAACTGTCATCATTACAGCAAGAGGCCTATGTCATCAACACTGATGATCATGATGAGCCTGGTAAACATTGAGGTGATATTTCGACCAAGTTATTATTTTGACTCTTATGGACTTTTACCTATAGATGAACGTTTAGAAGAATTTTTGAATGAAGAATATCAGTATAAGTCAGTAAATTCGCAGCATCCCATTTCCAATGCCTATGGTTTCTATTCTGTGTATCACATTGGAGATTTTGTGGTGAAAGACTTTTTCTTTAGACATTACAAACCCTTATTCTATTAAATTTAAATAAGTTGAATGTTGCTTGTTTAACATGTAGTTGGGTGTGCTTGAAAAAAATAAATATTGAAAAAAACTTATGTTTTTTATCCAACACATCAAAATATTTACAATTGATTCAACAAAAATTTAACAAATCAAGATATTTACAATTATTTCAACAACAATTTTAAAAATGAAGATATTTACATTCATTTTTACATTATGTAAAACCTTTTGACAACAATATCATGTAAAACTTTATTATGCAAATGTATGCATCATATAGCCCACTCACAACAACTTACATTAATGTAAGTATTATAAATGATATCACCCGTTTGTAAATGCCATGAAAACTGACATAGCATCAATCCTGTCCAATAACTTTAACATCTACATGGTTTGATAGTGTCACTCATTTAAACCTTTCATATTCATATCATAGTCGACATATCAGGCGTAAAGTCAATTCTCTTTGAACCACGTATCAATTGCACATGTCAAATTGGGTCAAAGATAAGTGTCAAGCTCTTGTCAAGCATAAAAAACTTGGTTCCAATGTTCTGCACTGAAGGTGATGAAGTTATAGCCTGCCGTAAGCTCGGTATGCACTGTTGAAACTGTACATAGCGTTCACACCACCTTCAGTGACTTTCACACTAAGATCTTCTGACACTTGTAGATGAATTCCTGGTATTGACAAAGATTCAAAATGATCCGTCACCACGGATCGGTCTTCGGGAGAGGGAAGAGATATTATAATTTTTTTCCCCTAAAATATTTATAGGTTTTATTAAAGACTTATCAAATAGTCTTATCAAAGTAAAATCAGATAATACCTTTGTCACGAGAAATTTTCCTCTGCTTCTCGTCTTCTTCGTAGTAAGGGGAAAACGACAGTTCTGTCCGAATCAAAAATCGTGATGTCATCAATCAAGAATCGTGACTTCAGACCCCCTAACCCTAACCCTAATAACGCCTGTCACTCATCGTGACGTCATCAATCAACTATTGTGACTTCAGACCTATGACATAGTGCATCAGACCGCCCAAAAAGTGTCATTTTGTCCCTGAACATGCCATCAAGTCGTCAAAATATCATGGCAATGTCGCTGAATACACCTCCAGCTATAGACATTGATGACCTGTTTCGATTCAGTGCTAACGAAACGGTCTTTTATGACACATTGTTAACTATGGATAAGAATGATGCGTTCCTGCCTGCAATGACAGAAAAAGCCTTAGAGGACACGTTAGGCGCTCCGTCAGACGTTCCTGCAGTGCAGCAAAGAATGCCAGATCCTGGGAGGCCTGACTAACCCTTCTGGGTTGCAAATGCGCTTGTAAATGGTAACACTAAGCAACCAAGCACAAAGTTAGAAGCACATCTGAAGCATCTTGCTGAAGAAGTGGCCATGTCAAGCGACGACGTTGATGGTGATGATGATAGCGAAGGAGACGATCATCTCACGAGGGTCAAGTCTAAATTTGAATCTAGCAAGACCATACCATAGGCCACGCTGTCACGCTGTTGAAACGGAACTTTCGGGCAATGCTTCCTATACTGACATTTTATGGTGCTTATGCGAAGAAGGCTTTTTCAACAAAAACACATACATATACCTGAGTGAAGAAATGAGTGACACCGTTCGAGTCATCCGTGTGCTAGAACAAAAAATACAACATAATCACGCGTCAGAGCCACAGTTCTGCGAGGTCATTGGCACACGTTGAACATTTTATGATCTGGTGCCTGCGAACGCCAAAGTGTATTGATGAGGTTCGCGATTTCAAATATGTGAAGGCCATGCTACATGGTTTGAAATACCTTGAAGAGCGCATTAACCCGCATGATATGATAGCCTGCCTATATGAAAAAGGACATTTCATCATGTAAATGCTCTGAACGAGCTGACTCCACGATTGTACAACCATCTCGTGAAAACATACATGTGATACCGTATAAAAAGAGCGAGTGAAGAGGACTAAGTCCGCATTTAATTTGTAGCCATGAAGATAAGCAGCTTTAAAATTAGAGTGAACTTAAACTTTACTGTGGAGCATGGAGAATTTGGGTCATTTCTTCGAATCAAACTTGGAGAGAAATGGCTTGCTTTAGCTCCATCTTTGTGGAAGATTGTAGGTCAGAACTTGAGACATTTGCGCAACATTGGCTTTAAACTGTACTTAACGCAATTGCAGTGGCTTGAAGTCATTTGTTTTGTGCGCACATCGCTGTTTGAAGGGACAGTATACAAGTATTACATTAACATGAATGATGATGCATGGGAGACAATGCTTCAGGAGATGGATAACATCAACTTAGTCTTATTCGCCAAACCTAAACCAGAACTGGCACGTTTTGGTTCTTTTGAAGAACAACTACAATACTTTAACATCTATTGGGAACTTGTTCATTCAACGCTGAACTTGCCAAACTTACATGAGCATTTCATCAAAGAGTGCTTTCTTTCAGACATTGACAGAGCTGAGGAGTTTGATGTGGAAGCAGCATTTCACTTTGATCCAAGACTGTTTGATGAAGTGAAACATTGGTTCATCTGTGTTGCAGTATAATAGCAGATATTATATTAAGGCAATATATTGTGCAAAAAGCATATTGCGAAGAAATGTTATTAGCTATAAAACAATTTGCATGTTTAGTATGTCCTGTTTGTCAAAATGAAGAGTGTCAAAAACATAATTGTCATATTGGAATGAAGTTAAATATTACATTCATATAGATAAAGCGTTGGACAATGGAAATAAACGTTGTGAGAAATTTTGTATAAATGTTGTAACATTTGGTGAATTAACTAGTTGGTCAGTGTACATTGAAGATCAATGGACTCCAATGATTCGCACCATTGTGTCTATACTTGATTTGTAAAAAATAGCATTTGTTTGTACAAAAAGAACAAACTGTAAGATATGTTGATTGAGTCATGAGGCGAATAAAATGCAAGATATGTTGACAAGTGGTGTTCATTTAGTGTTAACATGTCAACATGGAAAGACTACTTAACCAGTATTTACTTTAAGCCTGGTTAATCCGGGGCATTTGCAGGTCCTTACAAACTTTATCATATGGTTGCTGAACGGAGTGTGCGTCGTGGTTGATATTTGACTATCATATCTGAAATGTATTCTGGGGCAAGTCCATGCAGGGCCTTATATCTCAATGATATGACTTTATACTGGATTCGCTGTTCGATCGGTAACCAATGTAAAGACGCTAGTACAGGTGTTATAGGGGCGTGTCTTGGAGTGAGTTTAATTAAACGAGCGGCTGCATTCATGACGGATTGTAATTTGGATAACGTGATCTTTGGTAGACCAACAAGAATACAGTTTGCATAGTCCAAACGGGAAATCACTAACGCATGAACAAGGCTTTTGGCTGCATTTTCGGTAAGGAATTGCCTAATACTCCAAATCGAGCGAATGTAGTAGTAACACTTTCTACATATGTCGTTTATGTGCTTCGGCATGTCCAGATTTGTGTCCATGATTACCTCTAAATTGCGTGCCTCATGTGTCCTCTCTACTATGGCGTCCTTAAGGTGAAGCTGGTGAACTGCGATATTATCCTTATTGTTTGGGCTTGCGATCACAAGGAACTCAGTTTTATCTTGGTTCAGCTTTATTTTATTACGGAACATCCAATCACTGATGGAACTGATGCTGTGCTTGAGACTATCACAGGCTGTGTGTTGGTCAATGACTGACTTAGGGTTAGCTGACTTTTTAGTCTGTGTGTCATCTGCATAGCAGTGGAACCAGAGGTGAAGAGCAAACATAAGATGTCCAAGTGGTCTAGTGTAATCACTATACAATCTCGGACCAATTCTTGAACCCTGTGGTGTAGAACAATTTAGCTCCTTAATGTCAGATAACACATCATCAATCATAACTTGGACTTCACATCCGACAAGATAATAGCAAAACCACTCAAGAACCTGTCCTTTGATTTCAAAGGTTTGTTCCAGGCGTTTGATCGAATGCTGCACTGAGGTCGAGGAGGTTAAGATAAACTATTTGTCGATTATCTAGATGTAGAAGAGTGTCATTAAACACCTTCATTAATGCCGTTTCAGTGCTATGCATAGATTTATATGCTGATTGATATTTTCCCAACAAATTGCAGCGTGAGATATGAGTGTTTTTGTCGACAGACTGTTTCTTCAATCATTTTAGAGACAATGGAGAGATTGGACACCGGACGACAATTCTTTGGTATGCGTTCTAATGTTGGTTTTTTGTCACAGCGGTTTTGTAGCGATCAGGAAACACTCCGAAACTAAGAGAAAGGTTAACTATTCGAGTAATAACTGGCGCCAGCTCTTCTAAACACCATTTCAATAGAGATGTGGGAATTGGATCCAGTATGGATGTTTTATTCGGCAACGATTTAAGAATTTTTGCGATTGCAGGACAGGTAAAGTTGCCAAAATATCACAATGTCTCAAAAGTAGTGCATAAATATCCATCAAAATCAAACGCGGAATCGATATCCGTATCAAAGGTTGCGCAAATTTTGCTGATCTTTTCAGAGAAATAGTCATTAAAGTCATTTGCCATATCTTTGGAAGAGGTGCACACCGATAGCGAGATTTTTTTATTTCTGTGCATGATCATATTCATTTTCCGAAAAAGGGCACCCTGATCTTTTTCATTTTTCGAGATGATTTCACAATAATATCTTCTCTGTGCTTGCTCAAGAATCACACCGAAATTATGTTGCTCCTCTCTAACTTCAATTTCAGATGTTTGGGATTTGTTTTTCCGCCATTTGCGTTCTTTAGCTCTGAGTCTTTTCAGGCATTTTGAATGTCTGCGTTATACCATGGTTCACGTTTGTGGTTTTGGTTTTTCCGTACAATAACTGGGACGTGTTTGTCTAATATGGAGTTCAATGTCGTAAACCTTGACTAGGGAATCTAGATTCATCGAAGAATAGTTATGAACCAAGTTCGGGTTTCTAATGTCTTTCCTAAAAGCGTCGAGATCAATTGACTTGACACTCCTGTACCGTTTTTCATTTATTTGAATAGGGGGTCTGATGAAATCAAGCGTGAAATGTATTGCGTGATGATCAGTAAGAAGGTCGCCTATCAGGATGTCGCCTAAACTAATAGTGTCATTACAACGTGAAATAATCAAATCCAATGTATGCCCATTTTTATGGGTAGAGACATTTACATGCTGATTGAGACCGAATGCATGAAGAATATTCTTGAAATTTTTTGTGAAACTATCACTGGGTGCATCCCAATGTATGTTAAAGTCACTTGTAAGGAAAACGGGGCTTCAAGCAAAACAGTACGTCTCCAAAAAAGCGGAAAACTCTTGAATAAAAATGGACTGGGATGACTTTGGTGGTCGATAAATGCATAGAATGGGATGACTTTGGTGGTCATTAAATGCATACGATCTGTACGGTTTCGTTTTGGGCATTCATTGATACCAGGATAAGCTCAAAAGATTCACATTTTGATGTTTGGATCCTAACAGGGTGCAACTCACTATTGCATAAAATAGCAACCCCACCACCACCTGGCCGATGGTCACAGTTTAAGGAATTCAAGCGTGAGCGTCATACCCTACGCACACTGGCAGACAGGAAGATATCACTTCGAAGAAAGAAGAGGTTGGTCAATCAGAAAGGAGGATTCATTGGAGCTATTGTTAAATTTGCATTACCTTTGTTAGCTCAGTTGCTGTTAAAATGAAACATACTTTGAAAATGGTCCTCATTCCTAAATGCGAATATAAAATGTTGTTAGAAAAGAAGGAAAACTATTTTGGAATCAAAGGGAAAGTAAATAAACTGTTACGTGGGAAACGAGCTCGTGAAAAGGCAACTGAAATGACACAAGTGGTTGGACGCTATTTACAAATGCAACCTCAACGTCAGCCTGAAACAGATAAAAGAAGAAGCAAAGGCTGCTGTGAAAGCTGCGAGAAGAAACATATTATCCCACTTTCAACATTTGTACCATGCAAAAGTTAACACACTCATGTCACAACTAAATGAATATGCTTCACGCATGACAGATAAAAATGAACTTGTTTTAAAAACAGGTGATATCGTCACGATTTCCAATATTACAGATTTGCTTAAAGAAGCATTGGTTTCTACAAAGAGAAAAGAACGTGAAATACCACATGGTTGGAAGTACTTTATTCAAGAAAATTTTAATGCCAACATTCCACAGGCTAAATTTGGTAAAAAATCTACATGTGACGACATAAGGGACGAAATAAGCTGGCGTGAAGAGCAACAACTACAACAACAACAATATTGGAAAATTTTTTAATGCCTTGAAACAACTGCTTTCTTGTGAAGGAGGAGGAGGTGGTGGAACTATTAGGGCAAAAATACGATGCTTAAGTGGATGTTGTGATGGTCAGATTGTTCAAGTACACATTATATACAAGGAACCTCTTAGACGTCAATGCTTATCTACCAATTAGCTATCATGGAATCGACAAGTTTCTACATTACCTTAACCAGCAATGCTAGTTTGAAATATAATGCCAACAACAAGGCATAAACAAACATATCGGATTATACATCTGATGGTGTCTTCAAAACAGTATATATTCGCCATAGCTATTACAAAAACCATAGTGAAGTCATTCAAGCCTTTAACGGTTCCTTCACAAAAGATAATTATGCCTTATCAGTTTCCACGGGAATAGGAGAATTTTTAGGATTTAGACCACGTGTAGTTTATCTTAATCAAAGTGAGGCGTCGCACATGCTTGATATTAAACATGGATTTTATGTATTTGTGAACCCTAGGTTGCAGGAGATTATTATGTGCCTTTGCTACGATCTGTCGGAATACAAGGACATGACAGAGACATTATTATGAAAACTTATGGAGAACCTCATTATGCCCCTGTGAATACATCCAATTTTGATACCTTTGAAATCAATATTAAGGATGACAAGGGTGAAAACATATTATTTCAGACTGGGAAAGTAATCTGTAAACTTCATTTTCGACCAAAAGCATTATGAAGCCATATATACATAATCCAGACAATTACAGTAATCATTTCAGACGTCAAGTTGGTGGAGATTTAACAGGATTCAAAGTAGCGTGAATACAATATGGAGATGGTATTGGTTCAATACTGGGATCATTGGCTCGCAAACACATATTCCACTGCTTAAGGTAGGGGCTAAAACCGTTGCACCACATCTTTAAAAAGCTACAAAGGATGTGGTTTCAGATTTTACGGGTCGAGTAGCTCAAGAAGTTGTTGGTGCTATTGATAAACGAAGTACACCAACGAAAGTTGTTAGAAGGCTAAAGAAAGTTAAACGAGCAACATCAAAAGATGTATTTCGGAAATAGGGGGAAATGTTAATCATTCATGATCATTCTTGTGAAAGTAGTCTTTATCCATTTGAATGGTTTCACATTCCTCCAACACAAACCGCTGTAGAAACAGTTATAATATAGACTATCAACCACTCACTGCCATTAGACAGGTTGCTCCAATAGACTTTTATATTCCTGCAAGTACAGAAGAATATTTAGATTTAAAGAACAGTGGACTTCATATTGTATGCAGCATTGTGAAGCGTGATGGAACAGTTTGTGGTGTAGATGATAGTGGAGCATTCATCAATGATTTGTTTCATGGGTTATGGTCCAATATTGAATTATTTCTGACTGATCGACTGATTTCACACAGTAACAATACCCATGGTTATACCAACATCATTTCTCACCTCATTCATGATTCGGAAGAAAGTGAGCGTTCTATGCGTCTCATGTATAAAGATACTACTGGATCAATGAATGCTCATGAGGTGAAAAGACCCAATCATGAAAAGTATATAACAGGTTTTCATGTAAATAATGAAGGTGGGGAAATAGCAGAAGCAGGAAACAATGATTTACATAATCGTTATTTGTATATGCGTCTAAGCCGTGAGTTTATGCTTACAGGTGCCTTAGATTTGCTTGATATCTTACTAATGGCATCAGTAGGAAATTGCGTTCACATAGAACAAAAGGATGAATATGTACTAATGGCTGTGAATAATGCCTTTAAGGTAGAAGTGACACAGACGTTTTTAACCATTCGCAAAGTGAGGGCTTTTCCAGGTATTCAGTTAGGACATACAGATACAATGATGAAAACTTTCCTATTACCAGAAAAGAATGTAAAATTTTAGCCATTCCCGCTGGATTTCAATCTTTTGTGAAAGATAACATCTTTTTGGGTCAATTACCAATACGTCATTGGAATGGTTCATAGTGAATCCTTTGCCGGAACAGTGTTGAGAAATCCATACAATTTTGAACATTTTAGTCTTAACTACATGCAACTTTACGCTGATGATAATGACCAATCCTTTTACAACCTCTCAAGCTTAACATTAATGAGGGGAAATATCTTGACGCTTTTGAAACTCTTTACAAATCTTTTGATAGATTGAATGGTGAGAAAAGTTCCATCATAGAACTTGAAGATTAACCTAAAGGTTATTCATTATTTGCATTTGACTTAACACCTGATTATTATGGTGATGATCACTATCCAATCATTGAACAGGGGAATGTTCGGCTAGAGATGACTTTTGCCGGTGCTGTGCAAAATACAGTCAATGTCATAGTGTATGCTGAATTTGACAACACCATTGCAAAAAGTGCAAATCGTAGCATTCAATTCGACTACCAGTCATGAGCACAAAGCAGATAGAAGCCCTACTGTCCCATGTTGCCGCGACAAAAGACTTGTTTCAAGGCGTGTTTTCCATGGACCAGTTACCATCTTTACAACGCGGTGCCTATGTCATCAACACAGACTATCATGATGAACCAGGAGAGCATTGGGTGGCAGTGTATTTTGGCAAAGACTCTGTAGAATATTTTGACTCTTATGGACTTTTACCTATAGATAGTCGTTTGAATAAGTTTTTAAGGTTTAATTTCATTTATAATTCAATTCCGTTACAAATACCAATATCATCTACATGTGGATTTTATTGTGCCTGTTATATTATTCAAAGAACTCGAGGACATAGTTCTTTTGAAATCATTGATGCATTGAGAAGAACCCATCTTCATTTTGTTGTAAAGGATTTTGTATATAGACATTATAAACCATTATTTATTTATGTTGTTTGTATATACAGTTGTATTACTTAGGTTGTTTTTTGGGTAATTGTTATTATTATAAATAAAAACAAGACAGCTTTCTTTTTTAATGTGTTACAAAAAGAACAATTATTTACATTTCAACAAAAATTTTCTTTTTTACTGTGTTACAAAAAAGTCTATTTTACAAAAAAAAACAATTATTTTACATACGCACAACATTTAATACATATTTTTACAAACACATAACATTCGTTCAATACATTGATAAATGAATGCCATTCATTACAATCTATTAATATATGTATCATAGACATTATACTCTCGTTTGTAAATGCTGTGAAAACTCACACAACACTGTCCATTACCAAGCTTTATTATTTTAACGCTTTCATGTTCAGGCAGTTCCAGTTCATATCCATGTTCATTAATGTGTAAGATCAACATAACCCACATGGGATGTGTCAGCTCAATAGACTTGGTACCCCTCATGAGTTCCACTTTCAAGTCCTCTTTCAATTCAAGCTTTAGGTTCTTCCCAATCCAGTGCTTGTAACAGAGCGCACCATTCCACTGTGTTGAGGGTGATGAAGTCGTAGCATTCTGTAACCTCGTCACACTGGCGGAATCATACAAACACGTCTATACAGTTCTCAGTCACACGCACGTCTAAATCATCTGAGAGTATAAGGAAAAAGCCAGGTATCCTCAGTTCCTCTAGATTATCCTTCAACACGGATTGTGCTATCCAATAGTATGATATACTTTCCAAAATGCCTTAGCACAATGTCGTCACATACGTTTCTCAGATATGAGAAGTGATCTGTAATGAGTTCATAATCCGATAAAAAGTCTTCCATCTCGTTCAACAGTCGCATCAACTATGAGCTGTCTCCTTGTCTATGAAGGTATTTTTATGCGCGGATAATGGTGAAGAGCGGATGTTGTATGGTCTCTAGGAATCGTAAGACTTCATAACAAAGTCAATTAATGCTGTAAATGGAGTATCTGGCATACTTCCATTGTAATCCTCTGGATAATCCTGTATAAGAGTTTCAGAGTCTGACATGCATGTTTGGTGTATCATGTCCAATCACTAGCACTTCGGCATTATTTTCAAGTTTGCATTTAAACCCAGATACTATCAGCGGTATGTTTTAAAAAGTCTTTCCACAATTCAGATTTAAACAGGTAGGTAGAATTTATGATAACTTCATTCAAGTCATTCATGGTGAAGTAAACACCATTGCAAACACTACATGATGGCAGCACGTACACTTTATGAGAGGTCTCCTTGTCTTCAAAGCCTTTTATCCACTTCTTTTACCTGCTTCTTCAACATTTTCCATTCAGGCACTGTCAGCAAAATACCCTTTTTCGTAGGACGGTTTCTTCCTGACCCCTCATCTCTTAGGTACTTGCGAATGTTTACCACTCCTTTATTGCTTTGTTTCATAATTTTAATGTACTTTCCATTTCCCAGAGAAAGCATTCCCTACCACAACTGTGGTGGTGGCGGTGTCTCCACTTTCAATTTCTTGGTGGTGGTGGTGGGATTTCTTACCTTTAAGTCCTTGATTGTATCAGCAAGAGTATTCATATTAGTTGCAGATCTCATACGCCTTGATTTCACTTCCATGTTAATGCTTCAGTGTCCCTTCCTCAAATAACTCTTAAAATGGAGAGCCTCCCCCTTTATAGTGTCGTCTTGTAATGTCCATGTGCCAAGGTGGAATAGGCATCATTCAGCACATACCGCTTGTCGTCATATAGGGAGAGGGCTACTTTCCTCAACTGCTCCGAAAAAAAGCTGGTGGTCATGACTTCGAATAATGTGTGCTGCAGCCATTGTTTGACTTTGGTTGAACAAACTGTCTCTATACTGTACATGTTTAATTCGTTTTTAAAAAGATCGAGTGAGGCCTTTGGCCGTATGTTTTTCTTTCTCACCATACATTAAACTGTACATTTTCGGCCTGAGTCCAACAGACTCTTCAATGGGGATGCCTGCCGTCTCATGCTTCATTTTCCCAAGTACTTTTTTGTTTGCGCTGGAATGTAGGAAATGATCTGACGGATAATCACTTGTGTCGTATAGGTCAGCATCTTGCTGCATATCCTTGTAGATATCCTCCGTTTCTATATTATAACATAGACTGTCGGAGTCGCTGAACAACAACTTGAAAGTCGTTGAAAGTCAAACATGAGCACTTTGCTGAGGTCAAGAATGGGAATGGCCGTAAGTGTTTCATCTTTGAATTTCCCAATTTCTTAAATGATCAGATGGCTGTCATAGCCTCGCAAATTGTGGAAAAACACAGGAATAACAAAAGAATCTTTATCCGCCTGCCGATCCTTTCTAAGTGGAAATTGCAAGTTGCAAGTTGCTCGACGCGGTATTTACCATTGATATGGTCATGATCTCTCACCATCATCCGCTCCTAGGGCTCATCGCAAATGTAGCAATAGACGGCGTTCTTTAAATTCTCTTGGTCCTCACGGGTCATCACCATGTTCTGTGGCTGATCTAAACCACGCACAATACGATCACGCTCGTAGACTAGTTGGTCTAAAACGACCTTCATGGCATTGTCTCCTCGATAGACGACTGGCGCACGTGTGTCATACTGCCTAACAACAACATAGGCAAAGCTGTTTGGACGATGATGCTGATACCTGTCCCCTTCATGCTTTTGCGTGAAACATTCAATGTCAGCATAAATCACAAAAGGCAATCGCTGTTGTTTGGCCACATTCTTGAACTTGATGACAGGGTGCTTGAGGAATGGTAAACGCTGCATCTCATTCTTTCCACACACTTCACGACGATGCTCATATGAAAGATCTAGTCGCATAAACCCGTGAACACAGTTGAAACAATAAAAAGTTGCTCCATCATGCTTTGATCGGTAGGCCATGAGTCTGTTGGAATTCTTGATGAGACAGTAATGTCTTTTGTTGTCACTGCTAATGAGAAGTAAGTTGATTTCTCTGGCACTGACGTGTCGGCTAAGTGGTATCTGAACAGCTACATCTTGTTCATATCCAAACACGTTGATGGACACATCGTATTCCTTTTCATACTTTTGAATATCACTAATCGGCGTGGGAAATGCCATGCCTTCTATTTTCGATTCCTTCTCAAATGCCTTGTATTCATTCACACGTGGGGTGTTGTTTGTTGAAAGGTGAACGTGAGCCAATACTTACCATAAGAAACACTTGTTGTCTTCTGAATGTTTAACACACCCTGTTTAACACTTTCTTCGGCAGCGGGATAAAACTGCTCGCTTCCAGAGGCGTCAACGTAGCTGTGTGTACTTCAATGTACAGTTTATCATCCATCACCCAGCCAGAGCCCTGTCGCTCATGTTCGTCAAACTTGGTAAACATTCTTTATAGGATGTCGGCAAGTACTTTTCAATACCCGTTGGATTGTACGCTGCATATGTTGGCCTACTTAGGAGGCTGCAAGTCAGTAGATTGCCCAGCATATCGAGAGAAAAAGTCTTGCGGGTCCTCTCCAGTCAGCTTACAAATCAAAGCATTCCACGGAGACCACTTTGCTTAAAGTGTGTAATGATATCATGACTGAGTTGGGCAGTGGCCTGGCTGTTTTTCTCGGTATGCTGGACCTTAGCGCGGCTTTTGACACTGTAGACCACGGTATATTACTACACCGACTGTACACTACGTTCAATAATGCCTAGAGTCGTATTTGGCAAACAGATCGATTCGAGTGTGCATTAATAGCTCATACTCAGAATCAGTCAAACTCGATTGCTCTCTGTCCCAAGGCGTTATAGCGATTATGTCGCACCTCTAGCTAAACTGAAACAGCTCTTATATCATTACTATGCAGACGATACACAAGTTGGCAAGTCATGCAGTCCAAAGTCTGAAGAATCCATATTGCAAGTCACCCAGAGCATGGAAAGTGGTATATGCAGCATTTCTCAATGGATGTTTGCAAATCGACTTAAGTTAAACTGAAAAAAAACTGAGTTCATCACTTTCGTATCGAAACAGAATTTTAGGCATAGTCTTACACACGAGCTTCAAATAAACGCGGGTATAATACCATCAGTGCCCGTGGTGCGGAACCTGGGCGTTTATATTGATGCCAACCTCAATTTCGACCATCATATCACGCATCTCCGCAAAGTCTGCTTCATATATCTTGGCTGGATAAAAAAGATAAGACATCTACTTACTTTCGATGCCGCTAAAATATTAGCTTTACCTGGTTACCAGTTGTAGGGAGGCATAGTGTTGTACACGAGCTTCAAATAAACGCGGGTATAATACCATCAGGGCCCGTAGTGCGGAACCTGGGCGTTTATATTGATGCCCACCTCAATATCACGCATCTCCGCAAAGTCTGCTTCATGTATCTTGGCCGGATAAAAAAGATAAGAAATCTACGTACTTTCGATGCAGCTAAAATATTAGCTTTACCTGATTACCAGTTCAAGACATCGACCTTTGTGTATAAGTCTATGAACGGCTTGGCGTCCTCCTATTTCGCAGATATTGTCACCCCATACACTCCAATCCGTGTTCTCAGGTCTAGTTCAGGCAACTACCTGGAAGTAACTAAACCTAGGTGTCGATATGGGGAGCGTTCATACCAACATATGGATGCTGTTTTATGGAACAGCCTTCCTGAAAATGTTAAGTCTGCGCAATCGCTCAGTGTCTTCAAATGCAAACTCAAAACTCATCAGTTTGTTAAGGCCTACAGCCAGGTGTTATCATAAAGTACTACTTTATATTGCCTTTTGGTTTAACGGTTGGTGCTTATGCTTAATGTCTTTATATCATTGTTAGCGCTTAGAGGATATTCCAAATAATCGCGTTGCAAAAATCGAGTATAATAATAATAATACTTATATAGGTATTGTCAACTTGTTCTGTCATGACACCTTATGTATTCACCACCATTTTCTTGAAACGTGCATACATTACAGTGTACCATTTTATTCCAAGGTCTAAGTTCTGCAGCAAATGTGTCTTGATGCGGTTTTCTTGCTGCCGCACTTCAAGCAGCAAATCCGTTCCATTTTCGGGCTCAAACCTTTTTCCCACTCGTTTTCGCCAAGACTAAGCCTTCTGCCTCTCCCCACTTGTCTCGCCTTTCGTCTCTTTGCTGGTTTCTTTCAACAAGCTCTTCATGAGAACGTTTCACTACAGATATAAGTTCCGCTCCCATACATGCGCTAGCAAACTCGTCACGGGCATGTTTCACTTCAGTTTTCATCTCAACTTGTGTGCATGTATGTGTTTCAAACAATTCCATAGATGGATATTCCACATTGCATTCCAGACATAGGACTGGTGTATCCCATACTGAATTGGCTGCCATTGTTGTCGTATTAATTGCTTGAACTGATATACTAAAATGTGTTCTCAGACGTCCTTTTATACAATTAGGTTTTCGCAGCAATTTGATTTCCAAGTTTCAAATTTCGTAGGGAGATGTCTAATATGTCTAAAATGAATTTTCTCAAACACACTATGTCCTAATACGTCCTTCTTTCTGGAATTTCCCCACATCTCTAAAGCATTGAATGGATGGGCTGCTCATTCGAACACGTCTTTGAATGGGCTGGCCATTCGAACACATCTTTGAATGGTGTGCTCTTCCCACATAACCAACCAAGAAAAAATAAATAAACAACTAAACAAATATAACAAACATAACAAACAATTTCACTTACCACAAATCTTCCAACAACATAGTTGGAGGTGCATTCAGTGGCGTTTCCATGATGTCTTGACGATGTAATTGCATTTTCAGAGACGAAATGGCACTTTTATAAGAAATTTTAGGAGGGTCCCACATACCATGACGTAATATGTTCCAAAAATAAATTTTCTAAAATTTCCTGGGGGGTCTGACCTCACGATGATTGATGACGTCACGATAATTGACAGGCGTCATTAGGGTTAGGTTAGGGTTAGGGGGTCTGACGTCACGATGATTGACTGGGACAGAACTGTCGTTTCCCTACTCTTCGTGTTTCACATATGCCTTTAATTTCGGACTTTGTTCTCTTTTGATGATGTTGTTAAACCATTTTGCCCTTCGTTTTCAATTCAGTCGTAGATGATGTAGCAGTTGCTGTCGTAGCAATAGTTGCCGTGTATGCAGATGTAATCTCTTTAAATAACTGTTCCTCAAACCATATAGGATATTCACTGCTTTCCGGATCAAGTGCATCCACATTTGTAATGGATGCTGCCAAGTTGTAGCCTAAATAAATTTTAAATCATCATTTGATGAAAAAGGCAAAGTTCTTCTGAGTATTTTGCTGAAAATAGTTGAAATCGATCCAGTAGTTTTGAAGTGATGAGCTTTTGAAGTTGTCATGTCTGCCTACTGCCTTATATATTATATAGCTTGGGGATGGGGGTTCTTGTACATAAAGTAGTGCCGAACGTGTAAGACATCGAATCCGCTATGTGGGTGACGGTTAGCTCAGTCGGTAGAGCGTTGGTCCTGTAATCCTGTGGTCCCTGGTTCGAATCAAGCCAGGGGTAGAAAGCGGGGGATTGACTGCACAAGATTACTCACCACCACGGAATTCAAACTTAACACAACAAGTCTTCCGGCCATCCCTTTTCTTTAAAGACATTTAAGCCCCTTTTATGACATGTCACCCATCTATGACGTCATTTATGATGTGGGGGTCGCATTTAAGTTAAAAGTCACGCTGAGCATTATGTTAAAAAGAGGGTTAAAAACCACCCAGAAGTTCTGAAGTGATGATAGCTTGAAGATGTCATGTCTGCCTGCTGACTTATGTACTGTATAGCCTGGGGGAATTGTCACCAGTTAAAAAAACTGTACTGCCAAGCTAGGGGAAAAACGAAAATGCTCTTTTCAAACGTTTCATCGCTCTGTGACGGTTCACCGCTCTATGTCATTTCAGCGCTCGATAATGTTTCACCGATATATGAGTAGGTGAGAAAGAGGGGTTCTGGAACAGGAAGTGACGTCATTCTGTCTGGAGCGGAAGTGACGTCATAGTTTCTGGAGCGGAAGTGACGTCATGGACCGGAAGTGACGTCATAGACGTAGTCATGGTAACGTGACGTAGTCATGGTAACGTAGCCATGTAGGCATAACCCTGATAACAAAGTGATGCTCTCCCCCCCTAGGCGGCAGTCGGGACAGACCCTATAGTAAAAAGTGTGGACCCCCCCCCCCCAGGCGGCAGTCGGGACAGACCCTATAGTAAAAAGTGTGGACCCCCCCACCCCTAGGCGGCAGTCGAGACAGACCCTATGGTAAAAAGTGTGGACCCCCCTAGGCGGCAGTCGGGACAGACCCTATGGTAAAAAGTGTGGACCACCCCCCCCTCCCCCTAGGCGGCAGTCGGGACAGACCTCATAGGCTATTTGCGCAGCTGGCTGTCTACATTTTTACCGCCATTTTAACTTTGTAAAAAGTGTGATAACTTTCGTTATACTTGATCGATTTGTATAGAAATTTCACTGTTTGATTCAGTTTCATGTAAACTTTTGTTATAAAGTGATCATGGGCTAGTTTCGCAGCTGGCTGTATGCATATTTGTCACATGCTGCCATTTTAACTTAAAATTGTGATAACTTTCGTTATAGTTGACCGATTAATATGAAAATTTCACCATTTGATTCAGTTTTATGCAAACTTTAAGTATAAAGTAATCAAGGGCTACTTGCATCGACGGCTGTCTGCATAATTCCACATGTCTCCATTTTAACTTAAAATTGTGATAACTTACGTTATAGTTGACCGATTTACATGAAAATTACACCATTTGATTCAGTTGTATGTAATGTTTTATTATAAAGTAATCATGGGCTATTTGCGCAGCTGGCTGTATGCATTTTTGTGACATGCCGCTATTTTAACTTTGTAAAACTGAGATAACTTTCGTTATACATGACCGATTTACATGAAAATTTCACTGTTTGATTCAGTTTTATATAAAGTTTTGTTATAAAGTGGTCACGGGCTAGTTGTGCATGTGGCTGTATGCATATTTGTAACATGTCGCCATTTTAACTTTGTAAAAAGTGAAAAAATCAGAAAACTTTTGTTATAGATGACCGATTTGCATAAAAATTTCACTGTTTGATTCAGTTTTATGTAAAGTTTTGTAATAAAGTGCTCATAGGCTATTTGCACCGATGGCTGTATGAATAATTTGACATGCCGCCATTTTAACTTTGTAAAAAGTGAAAAAGTGTGATAGCTTCCGCTATGGTTGACCGATTTACATGAACATTTCACTGTTTGATTCAGTTTTATATCTAGTTTTAACATTAGGTAGTCATGGGCTAGTTGCACCAGTGACTGTATGCATCATGGATCCACATTAAAAGTTTAACTTAAAACTGAGATAACTTTTGTTATGACTGACCGATTTGAATGAAAATTTCACTGTTTGATTCAGTTTTATGTAAAGTTTTGTTATAAAATAGTCATTGGCTAGTTGTGCAGGTGGCTGTATGCATATTTATCACCGATTTGCATGAAAATTTCACTGTTTGATTCAGTTTTATATCTAGCTTTAACATTAGGTAGTCATGGGCTAGTTGCACCGGTGGCTGTATGCATCATGGATTCACATTAAAAGTTTAACTTAAAAGTGAGATAACTTTTGTTATGACTGACCGATTTGAATGAAAATTTCACTGTTTGATTCAGTTTTATGTAAAGTTTTAACATTAAGTGGTCACAGGCTATTTACATCGGTGGCTGTATGCCTTACGTGACATGCCACTATTTTAATTTTGTAAAAAGTGAAAAAATGGGATAACTTTCGCTATGGTTGGTTGATTTGCATGAAACTTTGACTGTTTGGTTCAGTTTTAATTCTAGTTTTGTCATAATGTAGTCATGGGCTATTTGCGCAGCTGGCTGTATGCATTTTTGTAACATGCCGCTATTTTACCTTTGTTATCGTTATCGTTATGATTGACCGATTTGAATGAAAATTTCACCATTGGATTCAGTTTGATGTCTTAGTTAACAGTAGTCTGCACAGGTGGTTGTTGGAATGACGCGCGCCCACCATTCAAACATGTGTTTGAATTATTTTTTTTAGGAACATATTACGTCAAACTATTGTTGAACAAGTTGCTTAACAATTGTACAACAATTGTTCAACAAGCTGTTGTTCAGCATGTTGCTGAACAAGTTGAACATGTTCAACATGTTGTTGAACAAGTTCAACATGTTCAACATGTTCAACATTTTTTTGAACATGTTCAACATGCTGTTGAACATGTTGAACATGTTCAACATGTTGTTTAACATGTTGTTCAACATGTTGTTTAACAAGTTGTTGTTTAACAAGTTGTAGTTCAAGCAAAAATAAAACAAGACAAATGTTGAATAGTTTTATTAATGCACCTCAATACACACAGCTTAAATCTATAAGAATATGACAGCATTTGTTGATTTACATAGTCTTTATTATAAAGTTTAGTCAAATAAGTCTATTTTTCTTCATCTGCTTCACTCTGTTCACTGTCATCCATATCACTTTCTTCGTCGCTGCTTTCATCTTCCTCCTCCTCATCTAGAAGCTCTTCAAAGAATGCATCGTTTCTTCTTATAGCCGCCTTTAGTGCCTTTGAATACTCGTAATGTTTTTCATCAACAAAGTAATTAAAGTCTTCTAAAATGGTTTGATAATGTTCGTTTTGTTCTAGACGTTGGGAATATTTGAATAGTGTCATAAACAGTTGTTTAAGTCGACGCTTATAAATGGGTCGAAAGTCATCACTTGCTATTTCACGCGCATCTTCAAGCCCTTGTTCTTCATATTCTGAAACCTTTTCTTGAAATTTGGAATCATATTCATCGTAGACTTCTTGAACCATATCATACCAAACAGAGTCTGTTTCTGACTCACTTTCAGAGTCTGTTTCTGACTCACTTTGAGAGCTGCTGTCATCATCACCCTCACCACAATGTTCCATATGTTTGTACAAAGCTTCTAGACTGTTGTATAACGCACCACATTCTGTACAAGCATGTGCATTCTTTTCAGTCATGTTGACGCTTTGACTTTCCATAGAAGACTTATCTAAAGTTTCAGTGATAGGTGGTTTTACAGGGTTTTCTATATTTATCTCCAATTCTTCTTCTTCTGAAGTGTGAGCATTCTTTAAGTGCCTTTTAAGACTTCGTGGCCAATTGTAAGATTTCAAACAAATGTTGCATTTATACATCCTTTCGGTTCAACATACACTTTTCAAATGATGGAAAAGCCTTTAAACATAGCCTTATATACAACTTGTTGAACAACAGGTTGAACATGTCCAACTTGTTGAACAACATGTTGAAGAACATGTTGAACAACATGTTCAACAAGTTCAACATGTTCAACATGTTGTTGAACATGTTGTCTACACCTAGGGTTAGGGTTATGCCGCTTAGGGGAGTCTAACGTCATGACGTCTTTATGACGCCATCATGACGTCATTATGACGTCATCACATCATCATTATGACGTCATAATAACGTCATTCGAACAGGCGCATGCTTTACAAAAAAAAACTGACTCAGAATTTGTTTCTGTTTGATAGGCATGAGATGCATGTCTCACTCTTCCTTTTATGTTACTTCGATGTAATCGAAATATGGTGTGTAACTTGCTCAAAAATGCCAAACTTGTTAAAATTGCTGAGTCAGCAATTTAAGCAATTTTAACAAGTTTGGCATTTCTGAGCAAGTTACATACCATATTTCGATTAATGAGATTATTTCGGAAGAGTGAGACATGCATTTCATGCATATCAGTTTTTTTTGATAAAGCATGCGCCTGTACGAATGACGTTATTATGACGTCATAATGATGATGTGATGACGTCATAATGACGTCATGATGGCGTCATAAAGACGTCATGACGTTAGACTCCCCTAAGCGGCATAACCCTAACCCTAGGTGTAGACAACATGTTCAACAACATGTTGAACATGTTGAACTTGTTGAACATGTTGTTCAACATGTTCTTCAACATGTTGTTCAACAAGCTGGACATGTTCAATCAGTTGTTCAACAAGTTGTATATAAGGCTATGTTTAAAGGTTTTTCCATCATTTGAAAAGTGTATGTTGAACCTAAAGGATGTATAAATGCAACATTTGTTTGAACTCTTACAATTGGCCACAAAGAATGCTCACACTTCAGAAGAAGAAGAATTGAGATAGATATGGAAAACCCTGTAAAACCACCTATCACTGAAACCTTAGATGAGTCTTCTATGGAAAGTCAAAGCATCAACATGAATGAAAAGAATGCACATGCTTGTACAGAATGTGGTGCGTTATACAACAGTCTAGAAGCTTTGTACAAACATATGGAACATTGTGGTGAGGGTGATGATGACAGCAGCTCTCAAAGTGAGTCGGAAACAGACTCTGAAAGTGAGTCAGAAACAGACTCTGTTTGGTATGATATGGTTCAAGAAGTCTACGATGAATATGATTCCAAATTTCAAGAAAAGGTTTCAGAATATGAAGAACAAGGGCTTGAAGATGCGCGTGAAATAGCAAGTGATGACTTTCGACCCATTTATAAGCGTCGACTTAAACAACTGTTTATGACACTATTCAAATATGCCCAACGTCTAGAACAAAACGACCATTATCAAACCATTTTAGAAGACTTTAATTACTTTGTTGATGAAAAACATTAAGAGTATTCAAAAGCACAAAAGGCGGCTATAAGAAGAAACGATGCATTTTTTGAAGAGCTTCTAGATGAGAAGGAGGAAGATGAAAGCAGCGACGAAGAAAGTGATATGGATGACAGTGAACAGAGTGAAGCAGGTGAAGAAAAATAGACTTATTTGACTAAACTTTATAATAAAGACTATGTAAATCAACAAATGCTGTAATATTGTTATAGACTTAAGCTGTGTGTATTTAAGTGTATAAATAAAACTATTCAACATATGTCTTGTTTTATTTTTGCTTGAACTACAACATGTTGAACAACAACTTGTTAAACAACATGTTGAACAACATGTCAAACAACATGTTGAACATGTTCAACATGTTCAACTTGTTCAACAGCATGTTGAACATGTTCAACATGTTCAACTTGTTCAACAAAATGTTGAACATGTTGAACATGTTGAACTTGTTCAACAACATGTTGAACATGTTCAACTTGTTCAGCAACATGTTGAACATGTTGAACATGTTCAACTTGTTCAACAACATGCTGAACAACAGCTTGTTGAACAATTGTTGTACAATTGTTAAGCAACTTGTTCAACAATAGTTTGACGTAATATGTTCCTAAAAAAAATAATTCAAACACATGTTTGAATGGTGGGCGCGCGTCATTCCAACAACCACCTGTGCAGACTACTGTTAACTAAGACATCAAACTGAATCCAATGGTGAAATTTTCATTCAAATCGGTCAATCATAACGATAACGATAACAAAGTTAAAATAGCGGCATGTTACAAAAATGCATACAGCCAGCTGCGCAAATAGCCCATGACTACATTATGACAAAACTAGAATTAAAACTGAACCAAACAGTGAAAGTTTCATGCAAATCAACCAACCACAGCGAAAGTTATCCCATTTTTTCACTTTTTACAAAATTAAAATAGTGGCATGTCACGTAAGGCATACAGCCACCGATGTAAATAGCCTGTGACCACTTAATGTTAAAACTTTACATAAACTGAATAATTTTCATTCAAATCATTCAAATCGGTCAGTCATAACAAAAGTTATCTCACTTTTAAGTTAAACTTTTAATGTGAATCCATGATGCATACAGCCACCGGTGCAACTAGCCCATGACTACCTAATGTTAAAGCTAGATATAAAACTGAATCAAACAGTGAAATTTTAATGCAAATCGGTGATAAATATGCATACAGCCACCTGCACAACTAGCCGATGACTATTTGATAACAAAACTTTACATAAATCTCAATCAAATGGTGAAATTTCCAGGTAAATCGGTCAAGTATAACAAAAGTTATCCCAGTTTTAAGTTAAAATGGCGGCGTGCTACAAATATGCATACAGCCAGCTGCGAAACTAGCCCATGATTACTTTATAACAAAAGGTTACATAAAACTGAATCAAACAGTGAAATTTCCGTACAAATTGGTCAAGCATAACGAAAGTTATCACACTTTTTACAAAGTTAAAATGGCGGTAAAAATGTAGACAGCCAGCTGCGTAAATAGCCTATGAGGTCTGTCCCGACTGCCGCCTAGGGGGGGGGGTGGTCCACACTTTTTACCATAGGTTCTGTCCCGACTGCCGCCTAGGGGGGGGGTCCACACTTTTTACCATAGGATCTGTCTCGACTGCCGCCTAGGGGGGGGGGGGGTCCACACTTTTTACCATAGGGTCTGTCCCGACTGCCGCCTAGGGGGGGGTTCCACACTTTTTACTATAGGGTCTGTCCCGACTGCCGCCTAGGGGGGGTCCACACGTTTTACTATAGGGTCTGTCCCGACTGCCGCCTGGGGGGGGGGGAGAGCATCACTTTGTTATCAGGGTTATGCCTACATGGCTACGTTACCATGGCTATGCTTCATTACCATGACTACGTCACGTTACCATGACTATGTCTATGACGTCACTTCCGGTCCATGACGTCACTTACGCTCCAGACACTATGACGTCACTTCCGCTCCAGACAGAATGACGTCACTTCCTGTTCCAGAACCCCTCTTTCTCACCTACTTATATGGCACAGAGTTTTTCTCTATCATTTATACAGATGGTGTCCAGAATTTCTATGGAGGTTCTGGATACTGGTGGGATATCCAGATTCCCCACCTATCCCATATTCCGTTCAACTGGGATCGTGGTGTTCGATAAGTTGGGTGCAGTTCGATCAAGTGACTGGACTTGTCCCGGTACTGCATGATTTATCGGTTGGTTGACAGCGCTTTGTAAGCAAAGCCACAGGGTAAGTCGTTCAACCTGTAAATTTCAGATAACCAATGCTAACAAATTGGAAATCCCGTAGTGATGGTTTCTATGCCTAAAAGATGTTTTACTCATAAAAACGAATAATACGAAAATAAATGATTCAGTTAAATATATATAAGTACATATTTCAATTGAATTGTAATTTATTAATTAACAACGTTTACTCTTTCATATAAAAGTATGGATGAATTCAAAGTTAAATGACGAGGTTCCAATCCGTTTAAAAAAATGGCTGCTGCAGGTGAAGTACAGATCAGGTGTATCAATTTCTCGTCAGTGTATTGAATTCCTTCACCTATTTGATGGAATTATAATAAAATCACATCGTAATATTTTTTCACTTTGAGGCCCGCAACAAGCTCCTTACAACTAAAAACCAGAACTTTAGCTTCTTGTTACGATGTTACAGCAGAAAGAAGCCCACAAGTAGGGGAGAAACGAGAGTACGAGCACAGGAAGTAGGGGAGAAACGAGAGTACGAGCACAGGAAGTGGCGTCATCATGACGTCACGAGGTGTTTTGAAAGCCCCATGGGGCTCCGAAAACAGTGACGTCATTGTTTTAGAATCCCCATGGGTGTTCTGGAACAGGTAATTGTTAAAGCGCGCGCCCGTGTCAATGACGTCATCATGACATTATAATGACGACATCGTAACATCATCACAACGTTATAATGACGTCATCATGACGTTATAATGACGTCATGACGTCATGACATTATATTAAGACAGTCCTAAGCAGCATTATCTTAAGTCACCTGTCAATCATCATGACGTCATTAGTCACGTGACCTGTCAATCATCGGTCATGTGACCCTAGGAGACGTCCTTTCTACCATCTGTCTATCATGAGGAAACGAGGGTTCCATGCCACTTTTCTCTAGAACATTCTGTTGGTCCAGAACCCCCATGGGTGTTCTAGGCCACTTGTGACGTCATAATGACGTCAGACCCCTAGGAGACGTCCCTTCTACCATCTGTCTATCATACCTTCATAATACACATTCATATTGCACTCTATGGTTTAGGGTTAGGTTGCCCATACCCGGACTCGAACAACCAACCTTCCGAGCATGGGTCCGACCAGGAGTCCTACACTCTAACATCTGAGCTATTCCGGACTGAACCAGAATGTTTTGTGAAAACATGCCATATAAGGCTATAATACACAATGCACGATAAATTTCAGAGTGCACTCGTTCAGAGCGTGGGGAAAATGATCGATAAATTTCAGAGTGCACTCGTTCAGAGCGTGGGAACGATCGATAAATTTCCGAGTGCACTCGTTCAGAGCGTGGGGAAACCGATCGATAAATTTCAGAGTGCATTTGTTCAGAGCGTGGGAAAGATCAATAAATTTGAGAAGGAATGGGATTTTCCATATGTTAAGTCCAATGTTATGTTTTATGTTATAGTAGTAGGAAATTGGTAGTTCTAGAACACCTTTAACAAATGTAGTTTTTGGAAAACATATGATATATAAAATAAGTTTGAACATTTTAGCATGCCACTTATTTGAATGTTCTAAAGTCATAGTAGTGGGAAAATGGTGGTTCTAGACCAACTTTAACAAATTTAGTTTTTAACACCATATGATATATATAAAATAAGTTTGAGCATTTTAGCATGCTACTTATTTGAATGTTCTAAAGTTATAGTAGGAAAATGGTGGTTCTAGACCAACTTTAACAAATTTCGTTTTTTGAAAACATATGATGTATAAAATAAGTTTGAACATTTTACCATGTTGTAGTAGGGTAAAAATCAGGGTTCTAAACCAACTTTAACAAATTTTGTTTTTTAACAACATATGATGTATAAAATAAGTTAGTGAGAAGAGCACGCCATTCAAACATGTATTCAAATGACAAACCCCATTCGAAACATGTGTTTGAATTATTTTTGGAACATATTGCGTCATGGTATTGTTCAATAATTTTTCAACAATTGTTCAACAAGTTGTTCAACATGTTCAATATGTTCAACATGTTCAACATGTTCAACAAGTGTTCAACATGTTCAACAAGTTTTTCAACATGTTCAACATGTTCAACAAGTTGTTCAACATGCTCAACATATTCAACATGTTCAACATGTTCAACATGTTCAACAAGTTGTTCAACATGTTCAACAAGTTGTTGTTCAACAAGTTGTATATAAAGCTATGTTTAAAGACTTTCTCATCATTTGAATAGTGTAGGTTGAACCGAAAGGATGTATAAATGCAACATTTGTTCGAAATCTTACAATTGGCCACAAAGTCTTAAAAGACACTTAAAGGTTGCTCACACTTCAGAAGTGGATGAAGAATCGGATATGGAAAACCCTGTAAAACTACCTTTCACGGAAACTTTAGATGAGTCTTCTATGGAAAGTCAAAGCGTCAACATGGCTAAAAAGAATGCACATGCTTGTACAGAATGTGGTGCATTATACAACAGCGAAGAAGCTTTGCTCAAACATATGGAGCAGTGTGGCGAGGATGCTGATGACAGGAGTTCTGAAAGTGAGTCAGAAACAGACTCTGAAAGTGAGTCTGAAATTGACTCTGTTTGGCATGATATGGTTCAAGAAGTCTACGATGACTATAATAACATATTTCACGAAAAGGTTTCAGAATATGAAGAACAAGTACTCGAAGATGCGGGTGAAATAGCAAGTTATGACCTTCGACGCATTTATCAGCATGGACTAAAACAACTGTTTATGAGGCTATTCAAATATACCCAGCATCTAGAACAAAGCCAACATTATCAAAAGATTTTAGAGGACTTTAATTACTTTGTTGATGAAAAACGTTATAAGTATTCAAAGGCACTAAAGGCGTCTATAAGGAAAAACAATGCATTCTTTGAAGAGCTACTAGATATGGAGGAGGAGGATGACAGCAGTGACGAAGAAAGTGGTATGGACAGTGAGGTGCAACAGAGTGAAACAGATGCAGAAGAATAGTCATATTTGACTAAACCTTACAAGAAAGACTTTGTAAATGTTGTAATATTTTATTAACTTAAGCGTTGTGTATTAATATATGTCTTGTTTTACAATATATGAAGTCGCGAGAGGCTAAGGTCTCCGGTGTGGTGTGAATTCACCCGTAGACCATATATCATATATTATGTATTATAATTAATTTTGTATCATATTCAAGCATTGTATCGTTATGTATTATATTCAAGTATTTTATTATTATGTATTATATCCAAGTATTGTATGAGAAAAATAAATAAGTTGAAAAGCATTATATGTGTTTCTTTTATTAAATATTATAAATATTTACAATTATGATAAAAACAAAATATTTCAAATACATATTATGCTAATGCATATACCCACTTATAAGAACTTAAATTGATAAGTTTACAAATGTTATAAAAAACTAACTTTACATCAACATAGATAATGCAAATTCATTTCATAGTCATACTGTTAAAATTGTATACAGTCACATATGACTTTCTACTCAACCATCTTCTGACAGTCACTACATTTATATACATCCATTTTCTGAAGCATGAGATCCACTGACGTCATTTGCTTCTTCAGCATGTGCCAGTCTTTCAATGATAACAAAATTCCCTTCTTGGTAGGATATAACCTCCCAGATGCATGATTCGTAATATGTTTACCAATGTTAACCATCACTTTCTGTTGATATTTCACCAATTTAATATATGTTTCTCCATTAATGGGTATCATAACCGGTGAATCTTCTACACGCATCTTCTTCACGGTGGTATCAGCTTTACGCTCCGGTTCTCGCTTCATATTAGGCTCTGTCTTAATTTTTCGCATTTTACACGGCGCCGTCTTAGCTGGTAACTCATCTCGTTTTATCTTTCTAAAATGTGGTCGCTTTTGACGCTGCTGACGTGACTTCACCTTGGACTTTACCATGGGCATTGCCTTAGACTTTGCTGTAGGTACTGTCTCAGGCTTCGCTATAAAATTTTCTGCAGGCATTGCCATAGATGGTATTTTTTGTTCACTCACTGCAGACATGTTCACTCTTCAGTATCTTGATACAGAATGTGCGTTATGTCTGAGGATAGGTGCCTTTTATGCTCTATAGGGAATTGTCACACTCGAGGTTGGACACACTATGTCCTAATATGTTTAGAAATAACTTTACCATATGTGACTTTGTGGCCAATTGTAAGATTTCGAACAAATGTTGCATTTATACATCCTTTCGGTTCAACCTACACTATTCAAATGATGAGAAAGTCATTAAACATAGCTTTATGTACAACTTGTTGAACAACAACTTGTTGAACATGTTGAACAACTTGTTGAACATGTTGAACAACTTGTTGAACATGTTGAACATGTTGAATATGTTGAGAATGTTGAACAACTTGTTCAACATGTTGAACATGTTGAACAACTTGTTAAACATGTTGAACATGTTGAACAACTTGTTGAACATGTTGAACTTGTTGAACATATTGAACATGTTAAACAACTTGTTGAACAATTGTTGAACTTGTTAAAAAAATTATTGAACAATACCATGACGTAATATGTTCGAAAATAATTCAAACACATGTTTCGAATGGGGTTTGTCATTTGAATACATGTTTGAATGGCGTGCTCTTCTCACTAACTTATTTTATACATCATATGTTGTTAAAAAGCAAAATTTGTTAAAGTTGGTTTAGAACCCTGATTTTTACCCTACTACAACATAGTAAAATGTTCAAACTTATTTTATACATCATATGTTGTCAAAAAACAAAATTTATTAAAGTTGGTCTAGAAGCACCATTTTCCTACTACTATAACTTTAGAACATTCAAATAAGTAGCATGCTAAAATGCTCAAACTTATTTTATATATCATATGGTGTTAAAAACTAAATTTGTTAAAGTTGGTCTAGAACCACCATTTTCCCACTACTATGACTTCAGAACATTCAAATAAGTAGCATGCTAAAATTTTCCTTCTTATTTTCTATATCATATGTTATCAAAAACTACATTTGTCAGAGTTGATCTAGAACCAATATTTTCCTACTACTGTGACTTTAGAACATTTGAATAAGTAGCATGGTAAAATGCTAAAACTTATTTTATATATCATATGTTTTCCAAAAACTACATTTGTTAAAGTTGGTCTAGAACTACCATTTTCCCACTACTATAACATAAAACATAACATTGGACTTAACATATGGAAAATCCCATTCCTTCTAAAATTTATTGATCGTTCTCACGCTCTGAACGAGTGCACTCTGAAATTTATCGATCGTTCCCACGCTCTGAACGAGTCCACGCTGAAATTTATCGTGCATTGTGTATTATAGCCTTATATGGCATGTTATCACAAAATATTCTGGTTCAGTCCGGAATAGCTTAGTTGTTAGAGCGTGGGACTCCTGGTCGGACCCATGCTCGGAAGGTTGGTGGTTCGAGTCCGGGTATGGGCAACCTAACCCTAAACCACAGAGTGCATTATGAATGTGTATTATGAAGGTATGATAGACTGATGGTAGAAGGGACGTCTCCTAGGGGTCTGACGTCAGAATGACGTCACAAGTGGCGTGAAACACCCATTGGGGGTTCTGGACCAATAGAATGTTCTAGAAAAAAGTGGCGTGGAACTCTCGTTTCCTCATGATAGACAGATGGTAGAAAGGACGTCTCCTAGGGTCACATGACCGATGATTGACAGGTCACGTGACTAATGACGTCATGATGATTGACAGGTGACTTAAGATAATGCTGCTTAGGACTGTCTATATATAATGTCATGACATCATTATGACGTCATGATGACGTCATTATAACGTTGTGATGATGTCACGATGTCGTCATTATAATGTCATGATGACGTCATTGACACGGGCACGCGCTTTAACAATTACCTGTTCCAGAACACCCATGGGGATTCTAAAACAATGACGTCACTGTTTTCGGAGCCCCATGGGGCTTTCAAAACACCTCGTGACGTCATGATGACGCCACTTCCTGTGCTCGTACTCTCGTTTCTCCCCTACTCCCACACTTTGATGTGCAAAATGAATTATGGTCTATGTCTTAAAAGTGAGAATTGCACTACTTTTAAACGCATATACACTTATAGTGAAATATAGCATCCAGTCAGAGACAAATGGCTTTGTATAAGTTTTAGGTAATCATCACTATTTTAGTGCAAGGAATTCCGTTAAACGTGTATTTCTATCCACAAATAATTTAATGAAATTTTGGTTTCAGAGGCAATGCATTTTGGTGCAGAATGTACTTATATTGACATACCATTACCATGAAGAAACATGGTAAAATAATTGAAGCGTTGAAATGATTGATCAAGGCATTTCCTAATCTTAAAAATGTCATCAAATTCTTGCAGCAGTCTTTTTACAAATGCCATGGTTACAATAAAGTGTCTTCGGCACGAAATATCCGTCCCCCTTTCAGACTCACGAATGGCCTAGCACACTTCCTTTTTCATATTTCCGGTCCTCGAAAATAACGTTGGAATTGTAAGTGATAAGTAATTACAATTATTTAGGTGCAGAGAAACTTTAAACGTATCGCTACATATAAGGATCATGTTAATAGTTTTATTTTACCATTTAACGAAACACAGTTGTAAAAGGAATGCCTGTAATACACTTAAAACAAAATTTGGGTTGGACCCCTTTTATCGCCCAACACATTTAGATTTTTGGGAAAACCTGGCCATGGACCACAATAACATTTCCTGGTAGAACATAAACACGCAAGGAGTAAAACCAATAGCAGTGCTGCGGTAAATGTATTATTATGTAACACATGTGCAGTCAATAAATAAAAGTTATTGTAAAATATTCACAATAGGCTGGGCCCGGATTCACAAAACTTCTCTTAACTTAAACTTAAATTATCCCTCACTTAACGGGCCCTTAAATTTCTTTAGTTAAGGCTTATTTGTCGATTCACAAAACCCACTTAAGGCACACTTAAATTCAAGTGGCCGTGTGTGTCGTTTGCACGGACTTCAAAAACTAGGACTTCACCCAATGTAACAGATCGAAACCTTCCACAGGCATGTTTTTTATTATTTTTGAAATCCATTCTGATAGTTTTTTGAAGAATCATCGCATTTTTCTTTCATTTACACTTTCACTTAATAGTTAAGGGACCTCGGGACCTCCCTTAAAATTTTGCTAAGTTAAGGGCCCGCTAAGTGCACTTGTATGCGCCACTTATGATTCAGCAAAATTGAAAGATTTAAGTGAAATTTTAAGTTAAGGGACTTTCGTGAATCCGGCCCCTGGATAGCTCCGAGTAGCTCTGACTTGTACAACATCGTATATCTCTGTGTCAGAGCTACGAAGCCTTCCAGTGTTCCACTAATAGGGGTCAATTTCATATGTTCTGAGGCACGAATCCTGCATACCAGCCCCTATTATTCAAACATCTACAGAAAGTTCATGCCCAATATGCCCTTTTTGTAAAACAGGCAAACTTTGTAGTGAGTTTTATATCTTTTATTTGTTCATAAAAGTGCAGAAAAGTTAGCTTCCACATCCACCTGTCGAATGTTTGTTTACATTCTGGCCTTTAAATGTCACGTGACTAAAGTCAAGGGACCGAAAATTTAAATAAAGGGCTTGTAGTTTATTTGAATAGTATATATTAAATAGTTGATAGATGCAGAATTACGTATAAATTTATTTGGTACACCCACCATATTTGACTTTTTACAGGGTTCGTAGCCAAATCTGACTTGCAAATTCATGACTTTTCAAGAAAGCTACGAACCCTGTTTTTATGTTAACGTTCTTTTTTGAAATATCAATTTAAAAGTTTTTTGGTGGATAATTGCAAAAAATTATTGTTACTATTTCACATAATAAAGTATGCCTCTTGTATACAAACAAATATCATTTATAACGGGAGATTTGGGGTTGTTTCCGTATTATTTTCTTGCAAGGAAAGCGTAACACAGAAGTTGTATATGATTACCGTTGTACTCTGAGGGCCTTTAGCAAATGGCAATAAAAACTTATGGGTCGTTGAATCTCGCACAAAGTAGCCACATGGGTGCCTCAAAGTGAGCGCAGTTGACTTGCTTATCGTTACATAGCGGGGCTTTGAAGCGGTGCCTGGAAACTTTTTAGCGCACCGCTTCTTGGAGCTATAGGCTGGATTGTTCTAGGTAAAAAAATTGCTGTGAAATATTTATTTGGATATGCATAACATTTTTTTTAAAGCGGCAAAATATGGGTGGAAATCGGCAAAAACTTGGGAATCCCACGGTTGCTATTTTCCATTCAGCAAAGCAAAAAATCGAATCGAAAACCCCCATTTTTCTGGCTTTTTCTGTTCTTCTAACGGTCCAGTTACATCTGATTTTGTGGTTGTTTTAGATCGTGCAATGTTGTGGAGAGTGCCAGATTTCAAAATAGTATACAGAAAGTCTTATGTAAAATTAATTGTGGTCCATGGCCACCTGGACATGTGTCTCAAAATCGTGAAGGTAATATTTTAGGAGTGTCCATCTGTGATTCATATAATCTTGCTTTGAAATTTTTGGAACTGTTCTTTGTGATCAAGTTGAAATTATTTTCAGATGCCGAGCGTGAAGGACGTCAATCAGCACGATTTCGTCAAGGCCTTGGCCGCATTTTTGAAAAAGTAAGTTATGCACGGTTGCACCCACCCATCTTTGTGATGAAAAAAAAATTACAAGAAACCGGTAGAGGCAGGCCTGTACCTTTGGAAAAAAAAGAAGAACCTGTGGCTGTTTCGCAGCTCTTGAAATTCACAAGAAACAATTTTTTTGATTTTTTTTTTTTTTTAAATGTATCATAATATTATTATAATCATATTAAATTGACCAAAAAGTTAGGCGCGCAGTTCTTTCGCGTACGCGCCCTTTAAGGTACAGCCCTGTAGAGGTCTGTTGTTTTAATCTTTGGCGACGCCTCTTGTGTTTCAAAATAAACAAGGGTGATCGATTTGCAGTGATTTGTATGCAGGGCAGAGGAGAACGAAGAATGGTTTGCAGTAGGTCCAACTTGGTCAGATTGAAATGAAAACTTCCGTGGCTGAAAAGAATTTTTTTTTTTCAAATTCCGCAAGATACGTGGTTGAAGTGGAGCCACGACCATTTTCCAGGACGTTTCAGGACTGTTTACTACCAATTACCTAGGATCGTTCGCCACTTTTCAATGGTTTTTGCGCAATAACTTTCGTGTGTTAGACGCGATCCGGATATGCTTTTGTATGTAGCAAATGCAGGATTTTACACAAGTTTTCTGTTATGCGCGAAGTAAAATGTCATGATTTGCGAAAATGCCGATGTATATTTTTTCGGGCAGGATTTTCGAGGTGTAACTCGCCACTTTATTCTGTCATCCCTAAATATAAATTTTAAGTGCAAAATGTAAGACTATCAATTTGCTTTTCAAAATGACTGCTAAGAACTATAAGGGTTATATGTGAGCATAAACCTGACTTCAAATGTGTGTACTAACAATTTTCTTATAGCAGCTCAGTATTTTGCATTCGAGAACCAGTGGCAGTTGTCGGGAGGTTCGGCAAAAAATATCGTTTACGGGATAATTGTTGTTTTCGGGAGGTGGCGATGCTACAGGCACAGGCGGATTCAATCTAGGTTACTGGTATATATATCTCTCGAATACGTAGATTTTATACTGGCAAATAAAAAGACGTTGTACTGAATGGCCTCCCATCGCCCCTACAGCCATCGTGTCCAACCATTTTGTTAAAAACATATCAGCGCACCGATAAGCCTAATCTCACTCGCAGTTCGCTATGACTTTCATATAAAGAGATAATCCGCTGCAGTTAAGAAACCAATTTTTAATTTAACCAGTTGGGAGGCAAGAACGTTTAAATTGAACAACACATCGTACTTGGTTAAATTACAAATTCGTGTATTAGTTGTAGAAGATTATCATGACTTGTGGTTAGAATGTCACGGTGAATTTTCTAATTGGTAATTGGTAAACAAATTAGGAATAAACAGCGCAAACGGCTGTTTTTACATTTAAAAAAAAAAAGCAAAGCACACACACATTTTATGTTTTGCCAGTTATGTTGTACTGTTCAGTTTCATGTTTCTATCCCTGTACGATGTGTTGTTCGTTCTCCTTTAACCAGTTCTGTCTCCGCTTCCTTGTATTTTGATGGGAACAAGTTTACCTGTGTAGTTTATTCAAGCAACAAGGGAATGAATTGCAGTGGTCAGATCAGTGCTGCTATAGAATGCGTTTGTCATTCACAGGACCGGCAAGATGAAGGTTCCGGAGTGGACCGACCTTGTCAAACTTGGCAGATTCAAAGAATTGGCTCCATATGACGAAGACTGGTACTTCGTTAGGGCAGGTATCCATAGCAACTTCCTTGATCTTTTACCCTTCACCCAGTTGAATTATTTCTTGCTAGAAACAGCAACAGAACAGTCTTTGTCTCGGTGTAATAATTTCTTAAATAACTTACCACTGGCCGTGGGACTCAAATAAACATAAAACAGTCACTGAACGGTTTATGTTGAATATGAATTAATGTAAATAAAAATCGATTCGTGTGGCAGTCCGAAGCTGCCAAAAAACATCAGCCACCCCTGCTACATAAGAGTACGTGTTTTATGTTCTGAAGCGTCAGTTGCCAGGCATCTATACATCCGCTCTCCCTGTGGTGTGGGGGCCTTCTCAAAAGTCTACGGCGGTCGCAAGAGGAGGGGTACCGCCCCAAGCCATTTCTGCAAATCCTCAACGTCCATTGTGAGGAAAGTTCTGCAGAGTCTTGAAGGCCTCAAGCTGGTCGAGAAGGACGCTAATGGGTACTGTAAACACTTTGTTTCTTTATCATCAATTGTCGTCCTCCGTGAGACAACACCTACATACTAGTGCGTTGAAAAGTTTCCTTCCAGAATTATATGTCTCCGCCTAAGGGAGACATATATAGCATTTGGTCTGTCCGTCCGTCCGTCTGTCCGCAGTGAGTTCTTATGAAAGTAATGAGTCGATTTTTCTCAAAACATACATACATATTGGGGTACATGTCTAGATGATGCCCATGGTATTGTTTTTTTTTTTCGTTTCCTCAAAAGTTCTATTTTTGGCAAATTTTTGAACATAGGGGGTGGGGGGGGGGGGTTTCGTGCATTTTTTTCACTTTGGCAGGCTATATCTCCAAAACAGTTTGTTGGATTAGGCTGAAACGTGGCAAGAACAAAACACATAGTGCAAATGTTTACTGTGAAGTTTTCCTTCATTTCCGCGGAAAATGTATTTTTGGCGAATTTTTTAATTTTTTATTTTCAACTTTTTTTGGCCATATTTTTGTGATATCTCCGAAACGCTTTGTTGGATTAGGCTGAAACTTGGCAAGAAGAACACACATATAGTGCAAATGTTAATTGCGAAGTTTCTTTTCATTTCCTTTGAAAATGTATTTTTGGCGATTTTTTTTAATTTTTGAATTTTTACTTTTTTGGCCATATTGTTGCGATATCTCCGAAACGGTTTGTTGGATTAGGCTGAAACTTGGCAGGAAGAACACCCAAAACTTGTTAATGTTTACTGCGAAGTTTTTCTTCATTTCCGTTGAAAATGTATTTTTGGCGAATTTTTCAATTTTTGATCTTTAACTTTTTTGGCCATAATTGTTGCGATGTCTCCGAAACAGTTTGTTTGTTTAGGCTGAAACATGGCAAGAAGAACCCATATATAGTGCAAATGTATACTGCGAAATTTTTCTTCGTTTTCTGTAAAAAGGTATTTTTGGCGATTTTTTTCCACGTGACTGATTGGGGGGCGGGGGAGACATATCCGTTTTTGTTTTAACAAAAACACTGGCCAATCTAGTTACAGCTTAAATTAGAACGTGGACTTTTCACCAATATCCACACAAGAGCACGGGTGCTTGTAAGAGTCTTGAAAAAGCTTTGGATCGTTTGTTTGCACCAGCAAAGAACAGAACACTCAGTGGCGGGCTCTGACTTTGTAAGGGAAGGGGTTTGTGGCTGAGCAGACTGAAAGAAATTACTTTTACGTTTCGATCCGCAGATCAATGTTCCTGTGTTAAATTCTGACATGCTTCTTTCTACAAATGTGAAAGATGGAGGCCCACGCCAGAAGAATAATTTCATTGATTATTCCATCAACGGTCATGAAGTATTTTATTTATTTATTTATTTTTTTATAGCAAACAAGACTTTAACTTGGTTTGACAACCACCAAACCCCTCCATCTATTTCAAACCACCCCCACTGGATCCGGAAATTTCTAACTCCCTGAAAAGTAACCCGAAATCGAAATTATATAATCCAAATTGCGCTGAAATAATAGCTTGATTCTTCATATAAAAACCACCAAGGCTCAATATTACGTCATCTTTTTACCTGCACCATTTCTTTATCCCCTGAAACACATTTGCACTCCATTCTCCCCACCAGAAAGCTGCCTGGCCAGTCGGGCAGGTAGGCGTCGGAGGCTGCGTGCCTGGCCAGTGATTTTTAACAGGTCGAGCATTCTTTAATGTAAAGCCCGGTCATAATATAGCGGTAAATGAGCGGTATAGCGGTAAATGAAAGAAACACTAAGATCACAGATAGGTTGGGATGAACAGTCTTTAAGGTGGTCCGTTTGTCGCACTATGATGTAACTTTGGCCAGAGTACTGTATCTTTGGCATTTGTCTAGAATGTGATGAAAATGACAACCACTTCTGAGTGCGACATCAGTACAGACTAGTGATTACTATCCGTAGCAACAAGGCATGTCTAGAGAGTTTTGAAGAAGTTTTCATTCAGCCACAGTTAACCCTCCCCCGCTTCTGACGTGGCGATCTCGATTTAACTGTCTTACCGGGCAATATGATGGAACATAGTTAATATTTTTTGGCTTGACGCACAATGAGGATCTCTTGGCCAGAGTGCTGACGGAGTGGACAGTGATCCACTTCTTGATGTTACTAACAACCACTACTGAGTGCAACAAAGAATTTAAAGATGCTTCCATTCAATAAGTTGAGAAATGGACATTTCTGTAGCGCTTGCTAAGTCAACGCCAAACGGTTGATTTGGCTTGCAGGCGAGAGTATATGTTTGCCTATACCGTGTGGGAATGATTCTTATATAAAGGAGAGAGGAGAATACAGTTGTAATAGATAACTGAACTCACTGACTGCGCCAAAAGTCCACCTCTGCCACACATCTTAAAATTTAGACATACTTCGAAAGCAACAAAAAAAGCGGTTTCTTCGAAAGTTTAAAAAAGGTATCTTAAGGACATAATAAAACACCGTGTTCATCATCGCCGGTCCAGTCACCAATGTCTCTGAAATAAAGTAGAAAAGATATCAATTCGACCGCTTCCAAAACCTTGACAGAGCAAAATATACTGGAGAGCGGTAAACTCCCGTAGTTGGCCTTTCCAAGGGTATTTTTTTACGTTCTGTTACTACTTTGGTGTTTTTCTTGTTTCAGAGGCCGCCGTTTGACGCAGCAGGGACGCCGCGACTTGGATAGAATCGCGTGTCAGATTGCCAACAAGCCAAAGCCAGTGATATATTGATTGGACTATGAAATAAACCAAGGCCATTGTAAAAAAAAAATGGAAAAAAAAGACTGGGAAATAGAAATTATTTGTCGATAACATGCAAATAAAGTATGCTAGTCTGCCAAACAAATGTTTTCATTGTCCTCCATCCCGAAGAGAAGTTCCAAGTGGACCTTTAGTCGGTCCCAAAATGTTTGCTCATTGAAAACCGTTGAGTGTGGGTTTCTGAAATTTTATAGAGTAAAAACATATTTGTTGTGACGCAGCATCGTATTACATTTCGAATGTAACAAAATTTGGAATAAATTTTGAAACGTGAAACGTTGGGTGGCTCGGCTGGTATGTCGTATATTGGCTTGAATCTTATTCCCAGGGCAGTTCCAGGAAACTATCGCTTTTAATGTTGCCTTCGGTTGAGGTATTTTATTCCAGAGATCAGTCAGAATGTGGGGCAGTAGCAAAATTAAGAAAAAATACAGATTGCCTAAAATTTGTCCGAGCAAGTAGGCCTGGAAGTAATAAGGCACAGTCCCTGTTTAACTTCTCGCAGTGAACAAGGTATAACAGTTCACGTATGATTCGAAGTGCGGTGGGGCCGAGCAAATTGTATCGAATTGTCCGTGTTTCAAATTAATCGGATTGGCACAAACCATAAAATTAATTTATTCCCCACATTGTATATATGCGATCGACCGCATGTCGGTCGGTCTGTAATCAAGAGCTTGTTAACACGGTAACTTAAAAACTCCTGTAAGGATTTTAATGAAACGTGGTGTGTGGCTTCTATGGGAACAAACACAGATCGGTATTGTAAATGGGCCAGATTCGGCCAAGGAAAATGGACCAGCTGGACTTGGAACATTTCAGCTGTTGATTGACTATTGCTGGCCGTGTTTAACTGATGGGGGGGCCTGTGGGGAATATGTGGGCTTGCACACTGCTCTAGTTTTCAAATGAAACCGCGCAATACGCATGCGTAAAAAAATCACAGAATATGCGCTGAACAAAGGAGATGTTAATATTACCCGAGTCTCTGACAACGTCCTGCTGTGAAAGTTGAAATTTACCATTAGGCCAATTATTTTACAGGTCGCTGCCCCGGAGAGAAATAAGCTAATTAAATGAAGATGCTAAAATCTCCCAACTCCTATCAAATTTGAAAGCGATTCAAGCAAGCCTCTGTGTTTTAGAAATAAAGCCATTAAAATGTTACCCCGCGTACGTCGATGCTTGCTAGATCCCAAAACGTTATAGATCGCTCTGGGGTTTTAAAGCTGCGTATTTACACTTAATAGATTACCGTTTGAAGAGCGAACGTTTGTCAATGTGTTCTGACATCAGACATCCGCAGACAATGACGCCCCAGTGGACGTTTAGGGCCTAAGAAGTGTTTTAGTCGAATGGATTAAAAACACCTAAAACAGTAGACAAGGAACACATTTTATTCAAACACCACAAAGCACATGTAATGTCTCCAGAGCTTGTTGCACATTACCACAGAAGCCCCTGTCTCATGCCTGGGCTCTGATGAAGAGGAACGTGACAAGGCGCCTGGGTCTAGAAACTGTCACGTGAACTGCGACAGTTCGTTCTGGAGGAGTGGCAGTCAGTTCCACAGAGATCAACTAACAGTTTCACAGAGATCAACTAACAGTTCCACAGAGATCAACTAACAGGCTAATAACGTCCAGGAGCAGCAGAGCTTTACAGTGTGTGCGGTACAGGGCTTAGCTGACTTTTGACTTCCTGTGGGTTTCTTCCAATAATTGAGTGTTCCTTGGATCAAGCGACGGCTCTGTCGCTAAAAACTTTTGACCCATGTTACGAATTCAAGAAAGGTGTGTGAGGTTATTACGTAAAAATCTTATGTGCAACATCTACGGGGATTCTTCAGAGTTGTTAGGGTTGTTTGGCAGGTTTGAAAGATTCTGTTATAAATTGCGCAAGCGAAGACCGCATGTGACGTCATTGCGCAAGGTGTTTATCGGTTTTAAGCAAAATCCAACGTGCAAAATAAGGGAAAGTGGAATCTACTTCTAACTTGTGGCGTTTTTTTTTTTGTTGTTGAAATATTAAAGTAGTGCTTGGCACATTTTTATCTCCTCCGCAGGGGTGTTCCCCAGGGGTTCGCCTACCAGGCTGTTATTTTTTAGGCAATGGCGGAACTTTGGCAAAAACTGGAATAAATGGTGGTAAATAATGGAATCGTCAAGCCATTCGTTTCTCTCAAGTCTTTTTCAAATAGTTATAAAATTTTAATCGCAAGTTTCTTAGGTGCTTCTCCACCTGGACTTCGCTTTTTCGCGAATGATAAAATAATGCCGAAATGGTGGAATTTTAAAATTTTTGTAAAATTTTGTAAATGTCGGTAAATACGTGAATTGTCCAAAACCCAACCTCTCCAACATCCCTTTTCGGGTAGCCCTCATAGGGGAAACTCGTTTTTGTACATTAAATTTTTGAAAAAGTTCAGAAACAAAGTTCATTTTTTTTGGCCTAACAGTATTCGTTTCAGAGTTTTTCTCTCTTTCTTTGTTTGGTAACTCGGCTGGATCATGTCCTTGCACATGCTTGTTGTATGCGGCTCACTGAAAGGTACTGCGTAATGAATTCCTTGGCTAGGGGTTAATCATCCCCTGTGTGACGAGGGGATATAGTTTCAGCCTGTCCGTCTGCCTGTCCGCTTTCTTGCGCCCTCGTGTCCGGGCTATATCTCCGAAAGTATTTGTTGTGTAGCCTTTTCCCTTGGCATACCGTTAGAACGTATATTGAAGGTGTGCAGCGTCGTATTATTTTTGAAATCGGCCAAAGATTCTCAAAAATACGACTTGTCAAAAATGGCGGTTTTTTCAGGAAATTTGTTAGCACGGAGATTTTGTCCAGGCGAGTTCTGCAAAGTATTAGATCCAGCGTTCTGAAATTTTATGCAGTGAAAATATATATATTGTACATGTGCAACGTCGCATTCTCTTTGAAATCGGCCAAGCATTGTCAAAAACACGACTTTTCCAAAATGTATGTTTTTATGGAAACTTGTTTGCACGGAGATAGATTTTGTCGAGACGAGTTCTCCGAAACTATTCGATCCAGCTTTCTGAAATTTTTGCAATGAAAATATATATACTGTAGATGTGATGTATTTTTTAAATCGACCAAATATTGTTAGGCAATGTAGGGTTTTCAATTTCATTGAATTTACTAACATCCAGTGAGATAACGTGTTATACGGGGGAGCCTGCCTCACTGAGGCTGTAGTTCCAGTTGTATTGTATTATCTAAGTTACAACCTGCTGCAACTGAGCTGTGTCAAGGAAAACGGTAAATCTCGAAGTGGAAATTCAAATGATTCAGGGTGCTTTGCGCGTAAACGGTAAAGATAATAACATCCCTGAAATTGCTATTCAATGCATCCAATTCTTCACGTAAAAAAAAAAAAAACAAACTATCAGTTGCCTAATTTGTTTTGTTTGTGAATATTCAGTTGTGCAGTACTCATAAAGTGGCCTAGACTAAACGTCCGCTGCTGGGCCCATCACGGAGGGATAGGCGACAGTTTCTGGAGGGGGGGGGGGGGGGGGGGTGGAGGAGGACGGCTTGGGAGGAACTTCCCAGGATTTAAAAAAAATGTAGCCTGTATTTACGTCTTACAAGTTTTTGGAATATTTTGACGGTCATTCCTGTTTTCTTTGAATTTTTCATTTTGATTTGTGATTTTATTCGCAGTAAAGGAAAAGTATCCTTTAATTTCTTTAAAGGAACTAGATGCTGTCAGAGAGCAGCAATATCCCCCGTGAAACCCTAAATATTACCCCTAAGCAAATCCAAATATATTGCCTTTGGTTTCTGCCAAAATGCAATTGAAACTGTTCATAAATTCATGTTACCAGGTGAGCCGATGGGAGGCGCATCGTTTCAGTATAAAATGAAATACATGGAAGTTTAGATCGCTTTCTAAGGCTCGTTGAAATACCATAATTGCTTTCACTAATAATTCGATTTTGCTATTTACATACATGTCAAGAGAAAAAGTTTCGGTTTCAGCATACTTCCGGCGATAATGGCTTTTAAAGGGGACAATGAAACAAATGCATTTCATTACATACCGTATGAAAATGCTATACGCATGAAATCGTGTAGCATTTCCAATCACCCGTATCATGACATATGACAACTGAAATTATAATTAGCTTTAGGATAAAAATCATTTAAAAATATTACTCACCTAATGCGCTTTAAGAACAAATTAACGTCCGTTCATATAGTGGTGCCCACGAAGTCCACTCCGTTTGCATATATGCCGATTTATGACGATTTTCAAACGCCTGTCATTTTGTCAATTTTGCTTCGATCAAACTGAAACCTTGACGTTGCACATCTTTATACCCTATATGTTGCCTATATGAAATATGAAAGCTGAATTATGCTTCGTTGATATAGAACTTGTGTCCACAAAGTCCTTAGCTTGAACAGGGGACGGACGGACAGACGGACGGACGGACAGACGGACGGACAATCTCAAACCTATATCCCTCCGTTTCACGGGGGATAACAAATGCATTTCATTATATACCGTATGAAAATGCTATACGCATGAAATCGTGTAGCATTTCCAATCACCCGTATCATGACATATGACAACTGAAATTATAATTAGCTTTAGGATAAAAATCATTTAAAAATATTACTCACCTGATGCGCGTTAAGAACAAATTAACGTCCGTTCATATAGTGGTGCCCACGAAGTCCACTCCGTTTGCATATATGTCGATTTATGACGATTTTTAAAAGCCTGTCATTTTGTCAATTTTGCTTCGATCAAACTGAAACCTTGACGTTGCACATCTTTATACCCTATATGTTGCCTATATGAAATATGAAAGCTGAATTATGCTTCGTTGATATAGAAGTGGTGTCCACAAAGTCCTATACATGTGCACATATGTCTATTTTCGACGATTTTCAAAAGCCTGTCAATTTGTCAATTTTGCTTCGATCAAACTGAAACCTTAACGTTGCACATCTTTATACGCTATATTTTGCCTATATGAAATATGAAAGCTGAATTATGCTTCGTTGATATAGAAGTGGTGTCCACAAAGTCCTATACATGTGCACATATGTCTATTTTCGACGATTTTCAAAAGCCTGTCAATTTGTCAATTTTGCTTCGATCAAACTGAAACCTTGACGTTGCACATCTTTATACCCTATATTTTGCCTGTATGAAATATGAAAGCTGAATTATGCTTCGTTGATATAGAAGTGGTGTCCACAAAGTCCTTAGCTTGAAGAGGGGACGGACAGACGGACGGACGGACGGACGGACGGACGGACAGACGGACGGACAATCTCAAACCTATATCCCTCCGTTTCACGGGGGATAATGAGTAGTATTGCAGAGCCTTGGATTTATTCGGGAAAACACATGTTTTGTTTTGAGACAAAAGCAAGATATTAAACAGGTCCCAACTGTGTAAGTCAAAAGCGTATGATGTATCCCTGTACACTAAGGTTAAATGTGCACTAGCCGCTCTAGTTTTACTCCAGGCTAAATTGGCCACATTTTTTTTTTGCCAAGAAATTAGTGCTACGAAAGTAAGACTCCTGCATCTGTTCCCCTTTCAATTGCGTTCTCATAATTTTATTTCAATCAAAAACATACACGTAAATTGCCTATACAATAATTTCCTAGAATGTATTAAAAATAAAGAGCCCATTTTACACACATCACACACTAATACAACAACTACAGCCTAACATACACACGGACCAGTTTTGAATGAGAAAAAAATACACACCAAGATGCTCCCAAAAATTCTCCAAAAAAGTGTACAAGTGATTGAAATATTCTGCGTCAATACAATGCATAAAATTAGCTGCGAGTTTTGAAGCTCGGTGAAGTACACTGTTGGGTAAGTTCAATGTATCTAAGATTTTAACCGACATTTATTTACCATCGAGTTTGAGATTATGCCTGTGCCTAGCAGATGCCTGATGTAAAATAAGGCACAATGGTGTCACTTTCGGGATTACAGGAAGAAAGTACAAAATGTTCATTTGTGCTTGCATACTAAATGGACGGCTCCTGGTGCACAGTCCTCTTCACACAGAATTATTCCGGGACCGAGTGTGACGTTTGTTATCACTAATTAGAAGTTGCTAATTCAAGAAACTACAGCAGCGAGAACCACAAAAATCTGTCCGGCTAGCAGAGCTTCTCTAACAAGTAGGAGTTTCGTAACGAAGGTTCAACTGGGGGCATATGCCGTAAAATCAATGAACTATGCAGTGGTGCTACTGGTACTTTAGTACTTTTGTCGGTTCTTGAAATTAATCGCGACCCTATCAGTAAAAATAAGGATAAAAAAGCTATTCTGCTCTATCCTCAAACTTAACAAAGTCTTTTAAAAATAAGGATGAAAATTGAGGATGAACCACCGAATCTCAAGAATAAGGACGTCCTTAAATATAAGGACAGAGCAGAATACAACTCCTGGCAAGAAGGATGCTTACATTACACCACATTTAAAGAAGCTTTTTATGGACACAATTCAGCGAACAGCTTGACGGTGTGCCGGCTCCCGACGGAGATCCACATCTATATTTGTTTATATAATTTTTCTATTTTTATCACATGCTATGTCTAAAAATAGCGTGACCCCTTTGTTCCTTTGCATTGTTCCATTTCTTCAGCGCTACTTCTTGACCATGTGTTCCTCGAGCTGATCACTGGCTATGTATTTGGGCATGTCTGCTTTCTTCACTAATGTTATGATGCTTTTCTGCTCCTCGTTCAACCAGCTCCGAATCACCTTCCAAATGGCTGAGAAAGAACGGAAAAAAATACAACTGAAATCTGTTAGTTATCTAGCGGCTTACTCGGATAAACCGGCTAACTGCATGTTTAAACCATCATGCTGTTCTTTTACTAGATAATCGCCTAAAATAAAGAAACGAATGGTTTGCATTGAAAATGGGTTATATAATTAAGCCGTTTCGACTGTATAACACAATTTGTAGCGCATCGTACTACTACTAGTATTATTAAAAATATCGCTACTATTTAAATTATGATATTAATTATAAATAATAATAAAAGTTATAAATAAAGAATTGTTATTTTAAAGTCATAAATAGTCGACATCTTTTCGACGCTTGACAGTTCTTAAACAAGAGTTTTTATCAGGCCGTGACCTAATCAATAAATGATCCACAACACCAGTACTCTGTATTGCTAAATCAACCACCACCCTCAGTGAGACAAATTAACCAACGTCCTTACCTGGAGAAATCAACCACCTCTATCAGCTGGACCAATCAACCACCACCTCCAGCTGAACCAACCAACCAACCACCACCCTCGGGTGAACTAATCAACCACCACCCTCAGCTGGACCAACCAACCACCACCCTCAGCTGAACCAATCAACCACCACCCTCAGCTGGATCAACCAACCACCACTCCAGCTGAACCAACCAGCCACCACCCCCAGCTGGATCAACCAACCACCACTCCAGCTGAACCAATCAACCACCACCCTCAGCTGGATCAACCAACCACCACTCCAGCTGAACCAATCAACCACCACCCTCAGCTGGACCAACCAACCACCGCCCTCAGCTGGACCAACCAACCACCACCCTCAGCTGAACCAATCAACCACCACCCTCAGATGGACCAATCAATCACCACCCTCAGCTGAACCAATCAACCACCACCCTCAGATGGACCAATCAATCACCACCCTCAGCTGGACCAATCAACCACAACTCTCAGCTGAACCACCCAACCAACCACCACCCTCAGCTGCACCAATCAACCACCACCCTCAGCTGGACCAATCAACGACCACCCTCAGCTGCACCAACCAACCACCACCCTCAGCTGAATCAACTAGCCCCTGCCCTCAGCTGCACCAACCAACCACCGCCCTCAGCTGGACCAATCAACACCACCCTCAGCTAGACCAATCAACGACCACCCTCAGCTGCACCAATCAACCACCACCCTCAGCTGCACCAATCAACACCACCCTCAGCTGCACCAACCAACCACCACCCTCAGCTGGACCAATCAACCACCGCCCTCAGCTGGACCAATCAACACCACCCTCAGCTAGACCAATCAACGACCACCCTCGTGGTCCTCAAAATCTTAAGCCAAGTCACAGCATCGTGAAAGTCATATAAATATTCTTTTTAGGCCCAACCACGGCATTTGGCCGCGGAGGAGGATTTAAGGTTTGGGTGTTGGCATCTGTCCATCGCCAGCTATTACCGGGTGCTCCTACACTGATAATCAGTTAAATGCACGTCATTTTTATTCTATTTTCAAAGCCAGGCTGGCCGCAATACGGTCTGGTTGGGGCTATTCCCTTAATGATGGCTTCGTTTGTTTGTTTGTTTGTTTTTTTTTTTTTTTTTTTTTTTTTTGGTTTTGGCCAGGTGCAATGCGCATCCATGAAACTACTTGTTGGAAGTTCACAGACTAAATACCTGAAAGTGGACTGGCTATCGAACATTGAGCGGACTACTGGACTGTAGAACTTATCCCGGGCAGTTACTTACCTCTATGCCTATTTCCCAAATTTTCACGTTCGACGAGTTTGGTGTAGCTGGTTCGGGGAAAAATACTTGGCTGAGGGCAACAGCTCAGAATCAACAAGCGTACTGTTTCATCCAAATAATTAACCAGGCGATGATTAGTCTAAAACCTACATCGATAACTTAATGGACACAAACAAAGAAAACCCACCTGACAGTAACATTGGCATCTCAAACAGCAGAATATAGGCAAGCAAACTCGGGAAGTAATTTGTCAACGCCGAAATCACAAATTTGACCACTTCTAAATCCTGTTAAAATATAAAGCTGTCAGATGAGAGAATCTGGTAAAACCTGGATCTCGAATAACGTGAAATAATCAGAAAGAAAGCCTCCTTACGGTTATGACTTCATACATAAACACAATGCACTGTTTGAATTACGCTACATGTATTTACTTTTTATTTATTTTTATTTATTTTATTTATTTATTTATTTTTTTGTTCTCAAGTATTAGAGAACCATATTGTGGTCACTAACACAATTCTTCATGTTTTACTCGCTATTTGGGACGTTCAAGAATTATCCTGTGAAAAGACAGCAGCACTCCTCATTGGAAGAGTTCTCCGCTATATAATACACTGACCATATTGGTGACACCGGCCCCCGTGAAGTCAAATATCAGCACAATCCTCTCGCCAGGGTGGGCTTTATGGTGCTGTTCAAGCGTGTAAAATATATGCTTCTTAACCTCCTCCACAAACGTGGCCTTCTTGTGCTTGGCTATCTTGAACAGTACTGTAAGACAAACGGGTCAGACGGGCATGAGAATCTGCGAGGCTACTGTTACCGCAATGATTTGTTTACACGCATCCTTTGATGCTGTCATTCGTTTCTGATTCAATAAGCACCCTGAGCTATGTGCATAAAAGAGCCATACATTTATTCACTCTTTATTTTACCCGAGGGACTGGGAATGGGGTTGGGGTGGTATCCTTGTGATCTACACACGTTGCCCAAGAAGTACTGTTCTGTCCATGATATGTTGTTGTTCCCAACAGTAAAGACTGTCACGGCACACAGTATACCATTATCCAATCATAACAAAAAGAGGTCTCTGATTTAACAATCTATTCTATCTAAAACTGTGTAACTTTAACCTTGAAATTTACTGTGCAGTGATGGTACATTAGAAAGACTCACGAATTTTCTGGTCTTTTAAATTCTTTCCTTTCCAATAGATATATTCTCGCTCAGTGAGCTCCTTCGGAAGGCTCTCCAGCGTCATATCTGAAGCCAAATATGATACATTATACAATATAAATCCACCAAATATTTACAAATCTTAGAAAAAAGTTTTGAAGCTTTGAAGACCTCTTATTGTCACCTGTGTCATAAAGCAATTTTATTCAAAGCACAATCCCGGTCGCATTTTTTATATATACATAATGAAATTTGCAAAAATGAGACAACTAAGACATTAGAAAGCACATAAATTCATTGTCCCGACAGATAAAGAAATAGTTCCTGCCCCAACCCCTCCCCCACCTCTCCCCTCCCCCATTCCCTCCAGCTAATACCAATTAGACAAAAAAGTAATTACCGATATGCCAACTACAATCGGTTTTAAATTTGTCCAGAACCTCATGGATAAATGATTGGAAATTATCACTTTACACTGACCCACGCAGTGCATACTAGAATATGGCTATGCACCATAGAATTCCCCATAAAAAAGTTTGTGTTATCACAATACACTATTACCATTAACGCCAATTTCTTTCCTGAACTTGAGGACGATGTCAATCTGCTCAGCGGGCTTATCCACGGCAAGGTCTTTACTGTAAGAGCGCATGAAACACTGCATATACGGGTCGTCAGTGCGCACTCGTTCAATATCCCTTGCGTCATACTCGCCTCCGCTGACGCTGTCTGTGACACGGAGAAACAAATCCATGCGGACTTCGCTTGATATGACGATGCCAAGTGAAATATAGAGCTATAATGCACTGGTTTCATATTATTACAGGCCTTTCTTATGTTAACCGTTTGCAGCCTATGAGTTGTACATATGCTTACTGTCCTCTCATATACCGAGATGTCCTTGGGTATCGAATAATAAAATTTCGGACCTCAGCAACTTCTCGTTATTTGTTGTTTATTGACTGGAAAAAAATTGCGCACACTGTAGTTCAACACCGACTCTCTCGCATACTTTATAAAAATTTTACTACTTTTAAAGGTAATGATTTTTTTACAATCTAAAATGTTCCAAAAAAACAAGAATGGTCAGCGTATCAGAACCTCAGAACTCCGGAAAAAATTGTATAAACTGCAGTCTAACAATGACTCTCTTGCATACTATATAAAAATTTTACTACCTTTAAAAGCAATGATTTCTTACAATCTAGAATGTTCAAACAAAACTAGAATGGTCAGTTTATCAGAACCTCAGTGCATACAAAAATATAAAAATTAGGTGACCTGTCAACAGAGTTCGTAAATTAAGATTAACTGGAGCAGTGTGCATAGCCCATATATTCCCCACAGGCACCCCATCAGGTAAACACGGCCATCAATAGTAAATCAAGAGCTAAAATTTCAAGTCCAGTTGGTGTATTTTCCTTGGACGAACCTGGCCCATTTAAAATGCTGATCTGTGTTTGTTCGAATAGAAGCTACATACCAAGTTTCATCAAAATCCCTGCAGTTGTTCTTGAGATATCGTGTTACAAACTCATTCCGATGCTGAATAATTTCCAGGATTTGGTTAAATTTCAAAGTCCCTTTGGTTCATTTTCCTTGGGCCAACCTAATCCATTTACAATACCGATCCTTGTTAGTGCCTATAGAAGCTACACACCAAGTTTCATTAAAATCCTTGCAGTTGTTCTTGAGATATCGCATGAACAATAGTCAATCACGAGCTGGTCCATTTTCCTTGCCCATTTACAATACCGATCTGTGTTAGTGCCCACAGAAACTACATACCAAGTTTCATTAAAATCTTGGCAGGAGTTTTTAAGTTTTCGTGTTAACAAGCTCGCACAATAGTCAATCAAGAGCTCAAATTTTCTCTAAGTCCAGCTGGTGCATTTTCCTTGGACGAACCTAGCCCACTTAGAACAGCGATCTGTGTTTGTTCCCATAGAAGCTACATACCAAGTTTCATAAAAATCCTTGCAGCAGTTTTTAAGTTATCGTGTTCACAAGCTGTTGATGATAGACAGACAGACCGACACACGGTCGATCGCATATATTATCCACAGGTTCTACCTGTGGGGAATAAATTAAACAAACAGAAGATTGCAATTAAATGTTCAGTTTTCTACTTTCTTTTTTTAACCCCCAACAACGCTTATGTCTGGATTGCATCATTTCTACAAATATGGAATCAGCAAATCATGGCAATATGCGACAGCATCGAGGCATCAAGAGATACACTTTTTATAAATGTAAAATGTTGGGAAGCTCTTGTTCATTGTACAGTAATCATTCGGTAACTCAAATTTCGGACCGAAACATACTCGCGAAATCGAATATATAGAGTGGAAAATAAAACATAATACTACAGTGTGAGACCAAGCTACACGCTTGCAGTTATATAGAGTACTGAATTTCGAGTTATAAGATATCTATTATACTTAGGTACATTTGACATCGCGTATATCGTTTAATCTAATAAATCGCTTATTTTAATAAGAGTTTAAATCCCCGATTCCTCTCCATAGGCTCCAATGCTTAATATCATCGGTCAATCTAATACCGGTTGTACTAATAAAGCGGCTATTCTAATAGAACTTAAGAGGAAAATTTCGTGCCAGCACCTGCTATTCTAATAAACAGCGAGGTATTTAGAAGCATTTGAAATGCAGATATCATAAATACATCATTTGTTATCAGTAGCCTTTGTTTAAATATTACAGTAGCAAGTGTTTGCTTCCAAGTCTTTTATCTATGTCCTGCGTAAATAGAAGCTCCGGATGTAATGGGATTTATGCGTGTATTTACATTAAAAAGTAGAGAAAATGATACAAATATTAGAACAAGGTTCATTCTTCATTCAGTCGTTGAATGTCTTACAGAAATGTCCCTTCAAAAAAGAAAAGGAAACGATTTGAGTAGTTCTGATAAAGTTCTTGTATTAAAAGAATTAGAGAAAAAACTACTCAAACAGTTATAGCTTTGAATTTCATGAGGATATTGATGAAGCATTATATCGATGGTTTAAACAAGCAAAAAGCAGGAACGTTCCTAGACGTTTAGATAAGAGTAAACCCCTGGTTATTGGTAAATCTGCAAAGCCACGATGTTTTAAAGTCATTCCCAGTCAGTTACACAGCAAATAGAAATGCTTGGATGACCGCCAGGAATTTTGAAGTCTGGCTATACGAATTTGATCACGACATGGAAAAAAAGAAACGAAAAGTTTGTCTTTGGATAACTGTTCTGCTCATAACGTGGACACAGACAACCTAAAAGCGACGGAGTTAGTCTTTTTGCCACCTAATACAACTTCTGTTTCAGCCACTAGATAAAGGTATTATTAGAAACATTAAGCACTATTATAGGAGGAATATCTTGCAAAAAGTAAATGGACGAACTGATTCACATGAATCAGTTACCGCTTGCGACGTTGCCAAAGGAATGTCCGTCTTAGACGAACTTCACACAATGTCTTCCGCATGGAATCAAGTTAGCGCACAAACCATACAAAGTTGTTTCACAAGAGGATTAACACCCGAGGTTGACAACAGGGCTGGTATGAAATATTTCGAAAGAAATATTTCTTGAAATATTTCACTGTAAAAATTTCAAAAATTTCACATGTTTTGAAATTTTTAAATAAGAAATAAGTTGGACATCAAGAATACCAAATACTGACGGATAACTATCAACGGACATTCATCTTAAGTTGTCAGTTAACATACTGCGTTGGCATAACTCTACCAGTAAACAATGCATCCACAGAAATCCTGCGTAGTCTTTGACTTTTGAGTAACAAAGCTAGCAGCTGCTGGCCTATAGCGCCGTTGACACATCTACTCCGGGCATCTGAGCGGGTGTTTCTAAGAGGTGGGAAGAGAGGCAGGAGGGTTTATAGTAACTGCTGAAAAGGGGCTCACTGTTAACGGCACAGGGGAAAGAGGTCGGATATGTACACCATAGGTAAAAAATATAGCAGACAATACGTTAGCTGAACAAACAGGGGAAACTCACGCCCGTGAGCGAGTTTGCTTCTAGTTTAGCGCTGTTTGAATAGTCACCCCTAATTCTGCATTTATAATGTTTCCTATTTAAACGAGAAAAATCTTTGCCTTTATCCGGATTTACGATAAAGCGGTATGCAATTATCTCGTTAAAAATACATAATTGTATGCAATCAACCGATTTATGCGTTTAACCGGTATGCGATTCCGTCATTTTATCTGTTTATGCTTTTTGACGGTGGTATTTGTTAAATTAAACCAACGGATATTACGCATGGCCTGGAAATGTGGTTTTTTTTCTAATGTGCTTTGAAAGATTTCAAAAATTTCAATATTTCTGAACTATTTCAAAAATTTCATGAAATTTTAAAAAATTTCGAAATTTTTACCAGCTCTGGTTGACAATGGTGAGTTTCTGGGCCTTTCGACTGAAGAAATTTATGGAATATTTTACCAAAATACTTATGAGTCGTACACAGACATTGATAAAGAATTAGATACCGTGGGTAAATTGACAGATAAAATTTGCCAGGACCTGAAAGAAACCGAGGAGAAATATGAAGTCAACGAGCCAAATGATGGCCAAGAAACGCGAATCAGTGTTTCTAACAAAGAAGTTCTGGAAGCTCTACATGTAATTCGCTCGCGTATTTTTGAACAGAATTTAGCGCCAGACAGTTTTTCCTAACTAGAATCGCAAGTGATGACAAATCTGACACAAAGGATTTCACAACAGTCAATTCAGAAGTTTTTAGAAAAACTCTGAATGGGAAAACCAATGAAAAAAACAGTGTAACTCTTCAGTAAAATGTATGTAAATGTGTGTGAAAACTTGGATACATACATTATTTGTCGGTAAATATGTGTGCAAACTTGAATATATACATGTAATATTTGACGTGTATGCACCTAGATAGTGTTGATAATACGTGTAAACAGCTATTTAAACGTCTTGTATATTATTAGGTATCATATATCTAACCATGGTCATATTGGTACATCTCAAACTAGTCCCAGCGGACCCTTTCTATCTTCCTAGGACAGAAAGGGTCACAGTTCCTACAATAGAAATGGCCTTTGGTCTCAATTTTCGAGGCTCTGGATCTTTCGGCACACGTTCAAGGACAACGAGGCTCGAACTGGCAGGCTTTTTCTTTAAAAGCACACTGAGGAGCGCCTGGCGCATTATTTTCGACCTCAGCAAAACTCCCAAACTAGAGTAAAGCGTGGTTTTGCAACTGTGGATTCACTGTTGTTGTGGGCGATAATGAGGAATTCGATATCCTGATCTCAAGAAAACACATATTTTTCTCAGTAAAACATTGTTATCTGACCATAAAACTTGTGCGCCATAATTTATAATTGGGCCATTTATGTGATGCACCCTTTCTAAAATAACACCGTTGGCCCCAGTCGTGCGCCGAGATTTGAAAATTGACATCAATGACATTTCCTATTTTAGGAACTATGACTCTTGCTGCCATAGGAAGACCGCAAGAGTCATCTAGGACTAATCTCAAACCGGAAATTCGGTTAATCTAATAAATCGGTTAATCTAATAATTTTATTGGACATGTTGGAATACCTCTTTGATATGTATGTAACGTAACTATTTTGAAATTTAATTTCAAAGTTAAACAGCTCCCAAAATGGTTGAAAACTGCCTTGACAAGGACCGGAGAAGCGTAAGGAAGCAGTCTGCTAACATAACCAGTCGAGAATTCAAGAATTCGTGATTAAACAAACATTAAATGTTGATTTTTTTTTCAAAAACAACAGCAAGGATTTTGAACGAAAATTGACAAACTTACCTGCAAACTTTGAAAAGAAGAACTCCCGCAGCTCTGGAACTTTGTCCAAAAATTCCTAAAACAGGCAAGCCCAACAAAAATTCTGTCGATTTTATAGTATCACAATTCTATAATCTCCCAAGTATTGTATAAGTTGAAATTTTCGCGAGGAATTAATTTTCGCTACTTTCAAGAGGCACAGCCAATTCACGAAAATAAATTCCGGCCAAAATTTACCCCAAATAGTAGACAATAAATACCTTGTCATTTCTATTACTTTCCATAACATTAACAGATAATATACTATCGAGTATAATGCAATACACCTCTATACAGACATATCCTATTGTGAAATACTAAGCACTATCAGTCTTAATCCGATGTCGCGCTTAATTCAGTTTGTTTCCAACCACGAATACTAATCTGTTCCCCAAAGAAGAGCTTTCTAGATATGGAAGTAGTAAACACGACAAGTAGTGAGTTAGTAAACACCCCATAAGGCTGAGGCACATCAGTCACACTACTGTTTGGTGAATGTGGGTAGTTAGTGAAAGAGGTGGTGCAGACAGACAAATTGATAGCTGTTGGTGCTGTGTGAGGCTTGGAATCGTATACTGGTTCATGTAATGAAAAAAACTTTTTTTGGTCAGCTCTCATTCACGAAAATAAAAACTCACCTAAATGCCCCAGATGGTCAATTCGAGAAAATTTCAACTCTTACAGTTTTTGGACAAAAGATACAACTGAAACATATTTTAAAGTAGGTTTCGATCTATCCGGATCCGGATCATTTCCAGTCCTTGGGTCCTTCTGGAATCGGGGTCTCCCGATGTACAAAGAGCACACCGTAATGAAGAGAAACTTGTAGACATTTAACGGTTTTCTTGAACTATGCCTTGAATTACTCAAAAAAAAAAAAAAAAAAAAAAAGAAAAAGACCATTAACAGAAGAGGTGGAGCCAAACATCACTAATACAACAAAGTAAATTCCTGGCATGTAGACAAAAATAATACACAATACCAAGTTCGAGAAATAAAATGGTGGCCTACGCGCGGGCTAATCACCAAAATTAAACAAAACTATGTCATACAAACCAAGATGGCGCATCGACAAAAACGGCCGATTAGTCTGACCAGTTTTGTTACCAGTGACCTACCACTGCCCGCCAAGTTTTAGTGGTTTTTCGATCATAATTTAATGTTCTAACTAGTAGCTTTGCATGTTGAAAGTGTATAATTTTAGACACGTTTCCATGGTTTGCTTTACGTCTTATGTCATATGAATATCAAAATTATACGCTGATTATTCTACTGGCCCAGTTTCTGTACTGCATCATTTCATCCGCGATATTCTATCATCCCAGAAATCACTCTCCCAATGCAGCGACAATGCACGAAAACTGTCAGCTGTCAGAACGTAAGTGACTCAAGCTATCAGAAAATAAGGGCTTTGGAGTAAATAATCGCGAACACTTTGATATTTGGTAAAAATAACACAGCGAGTAAAACACCTTATTTTGAAAAAAAAAATCCATTTTAAGAATATCTTACACAGCCTTCCAAAAATTTTACGAAGGAAAGGATATGGGAATGACACGGCGATATAGAAATGGAACAACTCTAAACCTTAATAACTTTGTCAAAACCTAAACTATTTTTAAACTTTCTTCTTTAAGATATACTAATTGTCTATAAAAATCGGCTATAAAAATTACTTTGAAAAAGTAGGTTTAAAGTGCAAAATAAACGTTTAAAAAGCGTCTCATTTCCATATCGCTCCCTGGGATGGGTAAGTGCCAAGCAGATGCCAAGCCAGCATTTTATATACAGGCTATTCTGTACTGATCTGACACAAGGGTGACTTTGCCCTATTGAACTATGGCAAAGGTCACGACATAAGGGTAATTTAGTAGACAGAAGCTGTTTTTCAATGGCCTTTAGTAAGGCTGATGCTGTGACGCTACTAACTTTTCAAGTATGTACAATATTTCCCCATTCATAGCTCTTTTTGCGACAGCACGCACGACCACTCCACGAATGCATTCCAAATAATGTCTCAAGTGGAACGTCAGGTTCAGATTTTTTACAGGCGTGGGAAAGGTTAAATATGTTAAATATCTGAAAGGATCAATTTCAAAATCGCTGCCAAAGTCTTTCAGCAAATATTTTTGTATATTCTTCGAAAGCAGGTCAAATTGATTAATGTTTCAGCATTTTTAAGCTGTTTTTCTATGCTAATCTGCTGCATGTTAACTATTTCTTGTTCTGTTGTGTCCATAATTTCCGAGGGATTTTTGGGTTTAAAAAGTTGCATTGATTTACTCACTGTGAGCAACTGACAGAGAGGAATCTCATGATTTGGAATCGACACAGTGTTATTACATATTTAGCAAATCAAAAGATATGCTGACTTTTGAAGGCAAACATTGAAATTTCCATTACTTTTTTCACAAAGGGTTCACTTAAGTCATTGAGATGATACATGACCATCAGCGGCTCTTGTTATAACTGATGCTACAGAATGCCCACTACTTATTGATTTTTCACTGTGAGAAACAATCAGACAAATCACATTTTGAGCATCCCAAATAAAATGCGCAAATATTTTGCGTTTTGAGCATAAACTAACCGGTGAAACATGAAAGAAATGACCGACAGATTTCCCGAAATGTCAAATTTCTCTGTACCGAAGAGCAAATTGTTTAACAACCCGTATGCTATTTTAAAAACTTATTAAAAGTGTTAACAAATAGTTTTAAGTTTCAATTTTTTATGTCCAAAGTATGAGTTGTTTTTGCGATATTTCCTCTATCATTTCTGTTATGTTCCCTTGCAAAGTGATTAGGCGTACAGATAACGCATATTTTATTGTGCAATTTTAAACCTGGCACAACATGTAGGTCAGTGAAGTTGACAGTCCTCCGCCGGCGTACAATCCCAATATTTGATTTTGTTAGGTTGGACTCTTGTTGGCACCAACACCACCTATGTGTAAAATATTTTGACAATCGATCAAGAAATGTAGGCTTGAGTGTGTTAACAAACTAACTCAAGTGCTCAAGGACTGGGTGAATTTTTAAAGTACAGCTGGTCCAATATCCCCGGGCCAACGTGGCTCATTTACAATACAAAATCTTGTCAGGACCCAGACTCCTATAGTAAAATATATCGCCAATCGATCAAGAAATGTAGGCTTTAGTGGACTGACAAAAAAGTATCGGAAGACAGACCCCAAAACTATAGTCCTCGAAGCCGCGCTCCGTGGTGGCGTGGGACCAAAAAGATGTTGCCATTCATTTCTGGGCAGAGAATGCTTCTTTCTCATTTCATATAGCGAACTCCACGCTTTATAATCTATTGGAAATTCATGACTCTGAGGTTAGACTTTATCTAAAACGTATTCGTTAGGTATTTCAGTATCCAGGATTTCTTCAAAAAGAAATTTCGGAAAGGGACCTCTCTCTGTGCCAGACTCCGCGGTGGTTTCGAGCGAAGTAAGAAATGCCTTCAATGGTGTCTCCAGAAGATCAGATCCAGTTTTTATCTCAACCGTTTCAATTTTCGATATTTGAGTATGCTCAAATTCAACACTGTTCACCGCGAAGATTGGGACATCATTGGTTGTTATAAGAGTTTCGGATGTATTTCTTGACTTACCGAGATTAATAAAAGACATGCCCTTATTTGCTTGGCATTTTTCAATTTTAGACGTATTTGGTATTTCGTTGGTGTGCCCAATATTATTTTCATTTATGTCCGAAACACGATTTTCGCTATTTATTTCCATATTTTTAAATTGTTCGAATTTTCGCTTTCAATTTCTGTGATTTATCTAATTTTCTTTCAACATGCACATTTTTTAATTTAGAAAAAAAGCCATCATACCATGTTTTTAAAAACTATTTTACATATTATTCAGCCCCTTTTTTAGCTTCAGTTTTTTTCTATCATTTCTTTATACCATTATCACAAATGATTTCAGTCCAAACGAAAACTTCAGCAAAAGTTTAAAAATACGAATCTGCTCCTTTCCAATTATGTACTTTTCTTGATGGAGATTTTTATTACCGCCCGAATGATCTCTAGTGTATCTAAGGGGTTGGTCAATTTCCATTCTTGTGTCCTCATCGATTTCTGGTCCCCTGCTGTAAGAGTACTTGTGACATAAGCCAAATCACACTTTGGGCGTTCCTAATAAAATGCGCAAAAATTCCGCGTTTCCGGGTAACTAATGAAAGAAATGATGGGGAGATTTCGCCTGAATGCCGATATTTCTCTTGCACCAAACAGCAACGTTTTTTGACAACTCGTATGCCAATTAAAATTCATTAAAAATTTTTACAATTAATTTTAAGTTTCAATTTCTTTCACGGTTCGCGCTGGGTTCTCAGGAAAGTGAGTCAAAAAACGAAGTTTAAAAAATGCCCAAAAAGTATACAAAAACCCCGCGAACGCGAACCCTGTCTTTTATGTTCTGTGTTTCAGCATTTTATTCCAAACACCCAGTGTGATTTGGCTTATTCTCGAGGGCGAGTTCACGTCACAACCTTACATCCACCAATGAGAATTAACATTTTCATTACGTGATCAAAAAGTGCTAGTGCTTGCGTCGGGGCAAAACGCATATTTTCTCACTGTTTTATATCAAATATAACAGTGTATTTTTCTTGTTCTGGGCCGACTGCATACATTTTGGCCTACTGAAGTGTAGCAAATAAGCCACGACCACTCCTCATTAAATTGAAAACTATTGAACAAAAGAGAAAAATCCTTCAGAGTGTCAAACGGCCACGTGAGTCACCAACCTTCCAAAATACATTTATTTCCCCAGATATGACGCCACAAGTAAGAGAGGAAAATAAGCGACTCATCGAAGAACTTAAACGAAGGAAAGCGAATGGGGAACAAGACCTTATCATAAAGCGGGGCGAAATTGTGAGAAGAAATGAAAATCCTAACACACGCACAAGTATTATAATACAATAGCAACCAGAGAAAAACGAAACAAAAACACACACAAACAATAGATACAGCTTCCCCGTTTTCTTCTGTTCAAACGTGAGATCCTTAAACAACAAAACAGATGAACTATCATGTGAACTACAGATAAACAACATTGATATATGTGCAATAACTGAAACATGGTTAAATGAAGATATACCTGAAGATCTACCACAAATAGACAGTTACCAGATGATAAGAAAAGACAGAAAAAATAAGAGGAGGGGTTATATGCCTGTACTTAAAAGAAAATGTACCGTTCCAGAGACTGGAAAGATTAGAAAATGAAGAAATAGAATCAGTTTGGATTAGGATCAGACCAGCTAAACTACCCAGAGAAGATACAGCAATCTGTGTATGTGTCGTATACCACCCACCATTAGCAAACCAATTTGAATTAAAACAACACCTGTGGGAAGGAATTGACAAATGTTTAACAGAGCAAACATCAAGCGGAATCGTTATACTAGGAGACTTTAATGCCTTTAAGAGATAAACATATCGTAAAAAGAAACATCAAACAAATCGTTAAACAGGCAACCAGGAGAAAACACCCTTGACAAATGTTTTACCAACCTCTCTGAATACTACAATGATGCAGAGATAAGACCAAGCCTAGGACGATCAGACCATGAATCATTTATTGTAACACCAAAACCTATATACAATAATCCAAAAGGATACACTACGATAAAAGCCGGAAGAGTGAAAGGACAAAATGAAAAAGCATTATTTGTATATCACCTGAAAAGAATTAACTGGACCTGTGTTATTAGAGCACAAACGTGCCAAGAAAAGTTTGAAACGTTCAACAAAATAATGAACTGATCTCATAATTACACATTTCCATTTGAAAACAATCAACACCCACACGAAAGACAAACCCTGGGTTAACTCAGTATTTAAAGAGATGCTTCTGTTAAGGCAATGAGCGAAAGCACAAGGAGACCTCAACACGTTCAAAAAAGTGAGGAATAAAATAAACCGTATGAACAGGTCATTAAGAGAAACTTTTTACAAAAATTCAGTAGAAAGGTTAAAAACCAGTGATAACAGAAGTTGGTGGAAGTACATAAAACAAATATCCGGGATAAAAACAGACACAACACCACTTAATCAACTAGCTCAAGAAACTTGTGGCGGAAACAAACAAAGACTAGCAAATGAATTAAATGATTACTTTTACAATGTATCGAGCCACCTATGTGCTATCGACGCCATGAAGTATCGAAAAAAAATCGAAAAGGTTGAAGATGACTTCATCATAACGGTTAAGGAAGTGGAGGATAACCTTGCAAAAATCAAATTAGGAAAGTCACCTGGTCCTGACTGCATCGATCCTTGGATTCTGAGAGACCTAGCTCCAATAATAGCACCACCAATAACGGCCATTTTCAATAGCTCAATCCAAGACGGATACATACCTGAAGAATGGAAAACCGCAATAATATCTCCAGTGCCGAAAAAGATCCCTCCCAGAAATATAGAAAAAGACATCCGACCAATATCACTAACGTCGATACTGATAAAACAACTCGAAAAAATCGTGATATCAAAACTGAAACAATATACCGAACACAAACTGAGGAAAACACAATACGGAAATAAAAAGGGAATATCGACAACACATACGCTAGTGGAATTATTACACAAATGGACACAAATAAAATTGTGAGAGTCTTGCTTCTCGATTACTCGAAAGCATTCGACAAAATCAACCATAATATCCTATTAGACAAACTACTAAAATTAGAAGTTCCCCAGATACTAATTAACTGGTTCGCCTCATTCTTGGGAGAGAGAACAATAAAGACAAAGGTTGAAAATCACCAATCAGTTGCATGCTAGAAAACTACGTGGAGCAGTACCACAAGGAGCACTGTTTGGTATAGAAGGGTTTATCATTTATATTGACGACCTGGAAACACCGCTAGACATTTACAAATACGTTGACGATACAACCACTGACGAAATTATGGAGAGATTTGAAATCAATAGATCAAGTTAATAACAAGAAACTGCACACCAAATACTCAGATTGAGTGAAAACAATGATATGGAATTGAACCCCCTAAAAACACAAGAGATGATTATTTCGACAAACCCAGTGGAAACACCCATCACATCGATAAAACTAAATGACATCGATATTAATCAAGTTACTTCAAGTAAACTGCTTGGCCTCACAATCCAAAGCAACCTTAAATGGGATATCCATGTGTAAAATACAATTTCAAGCTCAACATCAAAACTTTACTACTTGAGACAATTAAAACGAGCAAAAGTCAATATAACTGGCCTAACTATGTTTTACAAAGCAATAGTACGTACCAAACTAGAATATGCCGTACAAGCTTGGAGTACAGCTATCACAAAAGAATAAGAAATTACACTAGAAGCAGTACACAAGAGAGCCCCTAAAATAATATTCCCAGAATTAAGTTATGAAGCTGCGATGGAAAAAAGTAACCTCATACCCCTAAAAGAAAGAAGACTCCGACTGTGCAAGAAGTCCCTTATACAAAGCAGGGACGTTCATATTTTGTTTTCTTTTCTGCTAGCAGCGCAAAGAGAATAAAACTGCAAGGTAAAGCTTAATAAACTGTTTTATTCATATCTAAAAATAACAAATGACAAAGATGACATTATATCAACAATACAACATGTCCATAATTAGCATTAGAAGAAAAACAATTTATCACTACATATTTTACTATTAAATATTTCATATGCTATGGTCTGTCTTGCCAAAAGTGGGTCGAAAGTTAATTTCATATTATATGTTAAACACTTCGCCATGAAACAGGTGAAAGGACCACAACTTACATTATCTGTTTGAGGAATTAAATCTTCTCTGTCACTAAAACATCTAACTTTCCATCTTTTGTAATTTTCGGGGGCCCAAATTTTTTAATTAAACTTGTTTGACATAAATATTGTATTAAAATGCTAAGAACTTTATCATGCTTAGAACCTGTTGAATCGCACACACTTATTATTTTTTCTTTGACATGAACCACGAGTACGATCCAATGTAAGTTATCTATATTGATGGGAAAGTAGATAGTCCTAAAATCGAAAAGGGGTTTGGGTGAAAACGTGTAAAATTTATACCATTTTTTTTTTGGTTGATTAGTATCACTGTTGACAAAGAAAAATTGACTGAACCACCCTGCAGGAGCTGCTATTGCTTTCTGTGGTGAGCATTTCGATAACAATTCAAAGTAAATACTCAGACTGTCGGATGAGAACCACGTTTCAAAGCTGAGAATATCTCGCAATATCCCTTCGTGAATGTGATAGCCTCCTATTTTGCTTGAAAATCCATTATAATTGCTGTTAAACATTTTAAGGGGAGTTGTAGGAAGACAGTTTATATTCTGAAATTTTGCTTTCTCTATATTATTCTTTATTGAATGTTGAAATCTGTCTAGTACCAGTATAACTGATTTGCAATTTCTCAAATAACGATTAAGAACATTTTGGTTTACCGGCCTTGAGATTGCCGAGGAATCTATTTCGTCAAAGATGACTGTTTCTGTGGACCCGCAGGTCCTTTTCAGCAGGGCGTACGAGCCATTATCAAATAAGCACAGTAGGCTAGATACTCCAAAGATATCAGAAGTGAGAGGGCAGCAGGGTTCTATCAATCCATTTATATCAATTCTAGTATTTATTGATTCAAAGGTAACATTCTCTGTAAGATAAATCAAAAGGCTATTTTGTACAGTTCTAATGTACGGGTAATTTGTATCCATTAGATTATTGCAATGATCACACCTAACAGAAATCTTTGATAAGGCCAATTGTTCCTCTACAGCTTCCTTAATGGAGTGCTGTGTGAAAGCATCCAATTTCACCGACTGTATTTCCTCCCCCCCCACTCAAAGGTCTTTTTGCAGACACATGCCAAACATTCCAAGTGTGAAATCCAAAAAGTGTGCTTTTAGGCATGTCAGGCTCATACTCCCTTGTAGCCTGGAATTCTACTAATTGATTCATATATGTATATGGATCTGTCGCTAATGATCTGCCAAATGTTTCAGAAAATGCCAAATGTACCTTTTGAGATAAAATGTCAAAATCATGGGCATTTCTTGAATTTTTTAGCCCCTTTTCAATTTCCATTTCGCGTATGTTTCTCATTTCTAATTTTATATTTTCAATCAAATCAAGGGGATGCTTCACGTTCAACCCCTTTACAGACTTGCTGTTTGAGAAAGATTGCAGCACAGGAATAACAAAATTTGGAATCGAAAGGCTAGCATCGCATTTTTCATAAATTAAAAGATAGGCTGCTTTTTGTAGCGCAATACTGAAATTTTCTTTCAACAATTCACAGTGCGGTTCACATATATCATTTAGATAAGTACTTGAAACTTCACCAGCTGATCGAGTTAGTACCGAGGTTGTATAATGTCCACTATTTGCACTTCCAGTGTGCAAAACAATCGATTTTAGAGCATATGTGGCATTTTCACAAAAAAATTTTAATTTTTCACTAAAATTAATATATTCATCAATACCAACTGGTCTGGTATCCTTGCGTGTTATCCCATTTGCATGAATTATTCTTCTCATTGTATTTTGTAAATTAGTAAATCTTGTTTTAAAACTAATTGATGTCTTATTACAGGCTTTGCAGTTTGCGCTAACTTTTTCCTCATCACAGTGAGAATGAAGGAGACTTTGGACTGAGACATTTTTTCCCTCTGGTACAAACTCCATCAAATGCTCGGGAACTTTTGAAATTGTGGTATCACCGCAGCTGTCACATCTACTCAATCTTTCGGTGGATGTGAAATAACCAATTTCTCTTATCAAAGATGCAACGACACTGAAATAGAATTCATGAGGGTCATTTGGCAAACCGCTACTAAAAATTTCAGGTAAGGGTTCCCATGAAGTAGAGCGGGAGGCAAATAGATCACGAAGAAATTCCTCTGGTACAATAGCCCTGCTATTTGTTTTCAGGAAATACCATATCTTAAAAAGGTACCTCAAAGGCTGAGATAACGTTCGCAAGTCTATCTTACAGAGAATACTTGTTACCAAATTTGTTGGTACTAGTGCTTGACTTAAAGCATTAAACCAGCAATTTTTTTGAAAATTAGGTATTTTGCAAAAACTTTTCCAAATCTGACTCCTCAAAAGACGGTTTAATTGACCGTGTATTCGGATTTTCTCTGCATTTCGATGTTTGACTTTCCAAAGTTTTTGCTAAATTTACTTTTGTTGTGGCTAGTTTAAAAGATATTTTAGATTTCTGGGATGACAATTTTTCTTCCAAGTTTGCTTTAGATGGAAGTGTATTTTCAGGTATTTCAAAAACCGGGAAAGGTTTCTTTGGTGGCTGTTGAAATTTGCCTTTATTTTTTAGAGCTGAATAGTTCAGGTTTGCGTTTATCCCATTCTTCTTTTAACTCTGCTTTAGGCTTAGCGGCCGAATCTTTTTTAAACTTTTCAGTACATAATTTATCTGTTTTCAAAGCAGCCTCACCTATAGTTTTATGGATTGTTTGCCAGCTTTCGCACATCGTACCGACAAAATCATCTAAACGCAACTGAGACTGTCCATTTAAATCCACGCACTTGACAACATTAAATCGGGCTTCTGCTATTGATGTTTATTTTGCTGGTGTGTGTGCAGAACGATACATGTCATTGTAAGGTACTTCGTCTAATGGGAGGGCCATTTTTGAATAGTTACCAGAATGTCTTTTTAAATCCCCCAGTAGTAGATCGCTCCAAATTGAGATACAAGTTAAATATTGCTTGGCCAAAATTGTCATAAATTCAGGCTTATACCGAGTATTGAGCGAAAAATTTTCAATGTTTTTTTTTTCAACACTAAACTCACTTTCTTTAATTTTAGCTCGCACAGATGCCAGTATCGATTTAGTCCATTTATCAAATTTAGAATTTGGTAATCTTGACATGACTTCTCCTTCATCGTAGAAACCAAAAGCTATTTTTGTGGGTGAAGAGCAATCGTCAGTATTGTATTTGTCTAACTGATCTATGCTCAATACATCTGTCGAGTAGCCATTTATTTTCTCAACTAAGCGTGAACTAGCTTCGTGACAAGTCTCAGTTGCATACCTACTACACATAACAATGGCGGCATCAAAGACCATTTCTGTTGCTTCAGCTAACGTTTTACAATTTGCCAATAGAGCAACAACTCTCATTCCGAACTGAGAGTTTTTCTTTCCATACACTTACATACATTTTTTGGTCATACGGTGCATGAAGTGGCTGAGAATAACCCTTACAACTGTTCTTTGAAAGACCTCTTCCTTAGCGTTCCCAACCACAATTTCCCAAGCCCTATTAACATAATTTAAAAGATCTTCTTTGTTTAAGCTGTGCAAAATTGCTTTCATACTTGCCATTGACCAATCAATATTAATTTGAATAGGAAGTGATAATTTATTGTAAGCAAATATTTTTTGTTCAGCTGCCCTAAATGCTGTTAAAAAATGTTCAATGGTTGACCAAGACTGTGAATCGCTGATCATTGCAGCTATTGGGATCGAACTTTTCTGAGGAATGGGATTTCGAAACGATATTTCATAATAAAGAAAGCTTTTGCCATCCTCACTTTTTCTTACAACGCTGCCTGTTGCATCCAAAAAGGCGGCATCTCTTTTACAAAGTTCATGCCGTATCACTATGCTGGAGTATGACCACAGGAAAATATAGCGGGGAATAAACTGATTCCTTGAATAAAACCTTGAATAGATTTTTTGTTTGCTATCTTATCATCTAGTTCTTTTTTTTAATGCCATCAGACTTTGAAAGGTGTCGGGTAAAAGTCTGTGTCTCTGCCTACTCTCGCTCGAAATTTTCTGAAAGGTATTCAACGAGCCACCAATACCATCCCGGTTGCCAGCCACTATTTCTGACCCAGATTTTTCATTCATTTTTTTCATTAAAATGTTTAATCGGTTTTTTTCCGGCCAAAAAGAGTTCTTGCAGTTGCCGCCTTTCAAGACCAACGATTGATCTTGATCGATTTCCAGCAATACTAAGTTTTACGTTGTTATTTTCGTACGCCACCTTTACGCCTTGATGATCGAACATTTTCAGTGAAACAACCATGGGACAGTCTTTAAAACGACATCCAGCTTTTGCACTAAAGACTGGTGCGCGGGTACTTCGCTTACTAGCTATGGATAATTTGTGAAACAGAAACCGAAAAACACATTTTTTGTTGTGAATTTTTAAGCCATCCACGAAAAGGTGCTGACATTCATTTCTGGGTAAAGATTGTCCTTTTCGCTGATTGTAAACTGAAATCCATTTTTTACTATCAATAGAAAATTCATAGTTAGCGGGTTCAATGCTACTAGCAACAAATTCATCAGGGATTGTCGTATCAAGAATTTCTTCAACAGGATTCTTTGTAAAAGGACCCATATCTCCTTTTAGATCCTCATTATCAATATAAACGGAACTACTATTTGACTTCTCCAAGGCTAGTTGCTTTGGGCGAGGTTCTGTTTTTGCAATATCAGACTCATCTAGCAGGGCTGGAAGAAAATCCGATTTTTAAAAAAAAATCATGATTTTTTATTTTTTTGATTTAAATCTGATTTTTTTGATGTTTTTGATCTAAATCAAACTGAAAAACAACCCGACAAAATATCCAAAAGCACCACCTTTTAACAGTTAATTGAAGACTCGTAACACTCTCTTGTACTACAAAAACATTTACATTTCACAAAATCTGTGACAACTGTCCTCAATTTTCAAATGTTCAGATAACTGTCTCCAATTTCAATTCTTCATTTATTGAGTGATCAGTAGCAAAATGCCAGTTTCCAGCCTTTTTCACTCCGAGGTTTGTTCGATTAACAATCGAAAAAGCAGTGATGGGGGGGGGGGTTTAAATAACCTCGCTCGACGCGTAACACTAATACTTTGTTTACAAGCACACGCGGTTGGGAGAAAGGCCGGAGTACGTTGGAGATATCGATGCTACCGGGAGTTTCTGAAGATTAGTTTGCGATTACATATCCACTACAGAGTACTTGCTCAAACAATCATAAAAATACTGAGACTCAAGGGTTTCTTTTCAAACACCACAGGCAGTTACCTGCTTAAGGTGTGCTGCCCCTAGCTAAACGCCTCCTCCCCACCTCGGAGGTTCATGTGCACTAATAAGCGTACCATATGAAATGCCTTGTTTAATCAAAGCCGTCTCCAAGTGCCTTCAGTGAAACAGTCTGGATGACACACATTTTAAGTAGAAAAAAATCAACAAATTAAAAAAATTAAAAAAATCAAAAATCATGATTTTTTTACGTTGATTTAAATCACGATTTAAATCATGATTTAAATCAACTGATTTAAATCATACCAGCCCTGTCATCTAGAGGAAAATCGAAATCCAAATCAAAATTATTTTCGCAAGTTCTAGTATCAGTTTCAATCAATTTAGAATGAGCTTCTGGCTCTTTTTTCGTTTCATGACAAGATTCGATACTGCTAAAATTTTCTGCGGGATTTTTATTTACATCAATGTGACTTGCGACTTCTGTAAATTGTTTACTAGTGCAAACCTCCACAATTTCTGGCTCAATTGGACAGTTTTGTGCGTTGTTTCGTGGGGCATTTTTATAAAACCAAGTGTTTTGCTTCAACACTTCACTTCTTCTATCTCCATAGTCGTACCTCAATTCCGTACCCACCGGAATGTCTTTAGCTGCCACCATAGCAACCCTAGGTAACATATCATCTCGTAAAAGTTTTAAAATTACATTTTCACCCTGTTTTTCACCTCGTCCATGGTTTATATATTTCCCGAAACATTCTGTGTTTGTGGCGTCAATGGCGCAGTTTGGCAAAAACATTACTCTTGTTGTGTTTTCTAGTTTTTCCGCAAAATCTAAGGAAAGGATTCCTCCTTTGTACTCGAGCAGTAGCCTCCTTTCGCAATATCCGTTTTGGATCGAATGCCCTTTCCAATAACTGGATCAATTTAAAAAATTTCGAGTTTTTCATCTTCACAAATGTTATTCAATTGCTCAACTAAAGAAAGTGGTTTTCTCCGAGATCTCTGAGCCATTTGCTTTGTGGTTCAGAAACAAGGGTGCGCACATTAAAAGACGCTTCTGGGCTACTTGGCAAAAAGCAGGTTCACAAAAATTGTTTTTAACAGAGGGAATTTCCAATTTTTTGCTTTCCAGTTTAGCCTCATTCGTAGCATTATACTCTATAACAGTGTGATTTCGAATTTTTAAATATCCCCTACCATCATTACAAGCCCCCAATCCACACCGAAAAGATGATTCGGATGCTTTGTTTGGAATATATAAATTCCTGGGTATACTTATACATTCCCAATGATACCATTCGTCGCACGGGTCGCACTGAATCATCGGTTCTCTGGAGCCCCCCTTGCAAATGCAATAGGAAACAAACTTTGGCTGCAAGGATTTAGGTTTTGGATTATCTGTTTCTTTATCAAAAGATTCAAGTACCCAAATAGATGAATGCCTTTTACGTTTTTGACGTTTGGGTCTCTGTTGCGTAGGTACATTATCTGAATATTTTGAACTTTTTTGTATCACAGGATTTTCAGGATGAGACAAAATATCTTGCTTAATTTTTACAGCACCAATTTCAGATGGATTTGAAGATATTTTTCCTTTTTCTATTTCATTATTTAATTCAATAGGTGAAATATTTAAAGCGATTTCCGGTTCGCTTACCTTCTTTTGTGGTGTTGACGTTTCGAAATGTTTCTCATCTTTGCTTATTGGCTTTTCTACCTCTAAATCGTGTTCATTTATTTTGCGCTTACGGAAAACTCTTTGTTCTAACCCATTTGCTTCGTCTTCATCGTTACCAGATTTACTCACATAATTTTCTACGGAAACAACCCTGTAATTTGTATTTTCAGGCGACTCGTCAACGCGTGGCATCAGGTTATAAGCAGCGTGTTTTTTTTTTTTTATTTGTATCATTACTCGACCAACCTAACTCATTCAATATTGTAACCCATGGTGCTTCATTACTTCTCCGTGATAGAGACTTCCACTGACGCGATTTTATAATCTCTTTAATTTTTGACAAGACAAACTCATTTACTTCTGTACTCAGTTGTTTAGAACGCTTGTACCGTGGACCACCCCCGTGGGATAGGCTTACTTTCCTGTTGTACCTAAACCCTTTATTTGTGCAATTTAAATCAAAGTCTTTCGATTGCGCAGGTTGAATTTGAGACTTGAGCGGTGCTTGTTTTTTACGTGTTGTAGTTGCTTTTAGCAAAGTGGCTTGTAATGGAGTTGTGTTCCGTGTACTTTCTGTGTACGTGATTGTATGCGTCTGCGTCGAAGCGTTTCGCATTCTAACCGATACGTTAGCCAAGTGAGATGTTTGTGTCGACGTCGTACGTGTTGGGTTTGGTTGTGTTGTAATTGGCGCAACAGCTGGCGTTCCCTGACTCTGTACTGCATTAACTTTATGTTGCGCAGGTTGAATTTTAGACTTGGGTGGTGCTTGTTTTTTATGTGTTGTAGTTGCTTTTAGCAAAGTGGCTTGAGATAGGGTTGTGTTCCGTGTACTTTCTGTGGTCGTGATCGTATGTGTCTGCGTCGAAGCGTTTCGCATTCTAACAGAATTAAACGTTAGCCAAGTGAGATGTTTGTGTCGACGTCGACGTGTCGGGTTTGGTTGTGTTGTGATTGGCGCAACAGCTGGCGTTCCCTGACTCTGTACTGCATTAACTTTGTTGTGCAGGTTGAATTTGAGACTGGAGTGGTGCTTGTTTTTTACGTGTAGCAGAACTTGTAACGAACCTTCTTCATCACTTTAATTATCTCTAAATGTTATTTTTACACCAAGATGATAACAAGTAATGCTTTATGTACATACCATGATTTTTCAACCTGACGGTTGCAATGACTTTTAATAAATCTGATTCCGATACTTGTCACATGGAAGTTAGTTCTTTAAATAGTTTTTACCGTTTAGAAAAATTTTATTACTTAACTTAAATATCGAAGAATTTGCATTGGTATTAAATAGTGCGATCAACTCCAAATATTGCTCATTATGCCCTTAGTTACCCACAATGCATTGCATGAAGGTGTCCGCAAGAATGGATCATTTCTTGGAATCTCATATTATCGCCCATATTCTTATGTTTGCACCAAAACTTTGCTTATCAATGATAGGGTGGACTTGATGTTTGGTGCCTTTATATCTGTTGAAAATGGCTACCTTTTCTTGGTCTGCCATTGTCGGAAAGCCGTTTTGATACCAAAAAGTACACAGTTCACGAAAAGAGGTATTGGTAAGAAATTTTTGGTGTAGTCAGATTGTTCCGAAAACAATTCAGCTTAGAAATTCGAAAATATTACCTTGTGAGATGGCTTTTATGGGCTTGGGGTCGACCAAAAGATTAACCTTTCACAAGAGATATGATTCAGGATTGTTTAAAGCAAATTATAAAAAGGGCTGGTATTTGATACCCAAACACATTTAAAATGAGTAGTTGAGAAACGAGAGAATCACTGCATTTTGTGACGTCATACTGACCGACCCCCCCCCCCCCTGGTAGAGAATCAAATACCATGGGGACCCCCCCCTCGAGACATACTATGGACGGACCCCCCCCCCCGGTAGAGAATCAAATACCATGGGGACCCCCCCCCCTCGGGACATACTATGGACGGACCCCCCCCCCCCCCTGGTAGAGAATCAAATACCATGGGGACCCCCCTCGGGACATACTATGGACGGACCCCCCCCTGGTAGAGAATCAAATACCATGGGGACCCCCCCCCCCCTCCCGGCTACTTTTTACGCCGCTGGCTCACGGCTCACCGTCAGTAGTATAAAAAGGTTGGGTTGACACCACTCTAATCATTGCATTGCCAAACCATCATGGACCAACCATAGTATGTGATTTAGCACTCCTATAAGAGCACCTTGTCTGTGCACATATGCATCATTCAAGCTCTGGCTACCGTTGGATACACATGGGAAAAAAAAAGTGAAAACAGTTGCTCTTACCTATTGTGTTGTGCTGTTGAAGAACAATTGATGGATTGACTGGAATACACATAGGAGACGAAGTGAAACATTGACTATTCTTTGGAAAAAGGAAGTGAAACATTAGCTATTCATTGGAAAAGAGAAGTGAAAGATTTGGTTATTCTTTGGAAAAGGGAAGTGCAAGATTGGAAGACAAATTAACCAATGACTTGTGGTAAGTCATTTTTTTTTTTTTTTTTTTTTTTGAGACTGAGAAATTTAAGAGTGCACTCGTACAGAGTGTGAGGGAAAACCGATCGATAATTTCAGAGTGCGCTCGAGTGTGGGAACAATCAATAAATTTGAGAAGGAATGGGATTTTCCCTACGTTAAGTCCAATGTTATGTTTTAAGTTATAGTAGTTGGAAAAATGACACTTCTAAAACACATTTAACAAATGTAGTTTTTTAACACCATATAATATATAAAATAAGTTTGAACATTTTAGCATGCTACTTATTTGAATATTCTAAAGTCATAGTAGTGGAAAAATGGTGGTTCTAGACCAATTTTAACAAATTTTGTTTTTTGACAAAATATTATGTATAAAATAAGTTTAAACATTTTACCATGGTGTAGTAGGGTAAAAATGAGGGTTTTAGACCAACTTTAACAAATTTTGTTTTTTGACAAAATATGATGTAGAAAATAAGTTTGAACATTTTACTATGGTGTAGTAGGGTAAAAATCAGGGTTCTAAACCAAAATTTAATTTTTTTTGAAAATATATTATGCTTTTCTTTTCTTAATGCTTTCAGGTATCGTCAGAACACATCGCTCTCCGCTAGATGTCTCTGCAATACATGCCTAGGTGGTATAAATAGGATGAGTGAGACCTACATTTCATCATATCAGTTTAGGCAATTGACGTGACAACAACAATGGCATCTAATTCAGACACATTAGTCGTCTGTCATGATTGTAATGTGACATTTCCATCTCTGGAATTGTTCGTAGCACATACATGCAAACCAGCTAAGATGAAACGTGCTAATGAAGAGCTTGCTGAGATGATTGAAGCCAAGAGACGAAAGACGGTACAAGATGGTGTTTTCAGACCTCATCCAGTCCTCTGCTGTGAATGCATTAAAATATTTCCATCTATGGATACATTTGAGGCACATGCATGCATACCAGCTGAGATGGAAAATGCGTCTCATGAAGAACATGTTTCACAGAAAGAAAAAACAGGACAAGTAGGGAGAGGTAGAAGGGTTAGTCTGGGAGAAAACGCACAGGAAAGACGATTTGAGTCTGAGGATGGATCGGATTTACTGCTTGAAATGCGACAACAAGAGAACCGTATCAAGACACATTTGTTGGAGACCTTAAACTATGGAATGAAATGGTACATTGTCGTTCATGCACGTTTCAAGAAACTGACAGCGAATGCTGAAGGTGTTATGGTAGAACAAGTGGATAATTCATTTATCAGCAGTCCAACATATACAGCATACAACCCAGCAGATATTGAGCAGGACTTGCCAGACGCCTATAAAGAATTGTTTACTAAGTTTGATGAACATGAGCGACAAGGCTCTGGCTGGGTATTGGATAACATACTATACATTGAAGTACATACAGCTACGTCAGCGCCACTGGATGCGAGTAGTTTTATTCCACTGCCGAAGAAAGTGAAGAATACAAAAGGTGTGTTAAACATTCAGAATAAAGACAACAAATGTTTCTTATGGTCTGTACTGGCTCACCTTCACCCTTCAACAAATGTAAACCCAGAGCGTGTACATCAATACAAGCTATTTGAGAACGAATTGAAGGTGGAAGGCATGACATTTCCAACACCGATTACAGACATTCCAAAGTTTGAAAAGGAGAATGATGTGTCCATTAACGTGTTTGGATATGAACATGATGTCGTTGTTCCCATACAACTCAGTCGAAACACCAGCGCCAACAGCGCGAGAGAAATCAACTTGCTTTTGATTAGCAATGACAAGACAAGACATTATTGCCTCATCAAGAATTTCAGCAGACTGATGGCTTATCGATCAAAGCATAGTGGTGCAGCTTTTTATTGTTTCAACTGTCTTCACGGGTTTATGCGACAAGAGCTTTTAGATGAACATCGTGAAGTGTGTGGCAAGCATGGCGCGCAACGTTTATCATTTCCCAAGGAACCATTCGTTAAGTTTAAGAATGTAGCCAAACAACAGCAAGCACCGTTTGTGATTTATGCAGACTTTGAATGTTTCACGCAAAAGCATGAAGAAGAAGACAAGTATCAACATCATCGTCCAAACAGCTTTGCCTATGTAGTTGTGAGTCAGTACAACACACGTGCACCAATCGTGTATCGAGGAGACAATGCTGTAAAGGTCTTTTTAGACCATATGTTGAATGAACGTGATCGTATTGTACGTGGTTTAGAGCGACCAAAGGAAATGGTGATGACTCGCGAAGACAAAGAGAATTTTAAGAACGCTGTTGATTGCTACATTTGTCATGAACCTCTAGGAGCAGATCGTGTGAGAGATCATGACCATATCAATGGCAAATATCGCGGAGCAGCGCACAATGAATGCAACTTACAATTCCGACTTAGAAAGGATCAGCAAGGGGATAAAGATTCTTTTATCATTCCTGTGTTTTTCCACAATTTGCGAGGCTATGACAGTCACCTTATCATGGAGGAAATTGGAAAATTCAAAGATGAAACGATTACAGTCATTCCCAACACCATTGAGAAATATATTGCATTCACCATGAGCAATCTGAAATTTACAGACAGCTTTCAGTTCATGAGTACTTCTCTACAGAAGTTGGTATCCAACCTAGCGGCAGAAGGGAAAGACAACTTTTATAACATGACGTCACACATTCACAATAGTGACCAACAAGATTTACTGTTGAGAAAGGGCGTATACCCTTATGATTACGTGGATGAACCATCCAAGTTTGCTGAAACACAACTGCCGTCCAAGGACAAGTTTTACAGTCTGCTCAGTGAAGAAGACATTAGCGATGAGGATTATGCGCATGCGCAGAAGGTGTGGGAGACATTCAACTGTACAACATTTGGCGAATACCATGACTTGTACCTGAAATCAGATGTGTTGCTGCTGGCTGATGTGTTTGAAAACTTTCGTCACGTATGTCTCAACACATATGAATTGGATCCTGCTCACTACTATACAGCACCAGGACTGTCGTGGGATGCAATGTTGAAAGCGACAAAGGTGAAGTTGGAATTGATCAATGACATTGACATGTACCAAATGGTTGAGCAAGGCATACGTGGAGGAATATCCGTGATCACACACAAGTATGCGAAAGCAAATAATCCCTACGTAGCAGATTACAATTCTGAGATACCAAACAACTATTTGATGTACCTCGACGCAAACAACTTGTATGGTTGGGCCATGTCACAAAGCATGCCACAAAGAGGATTTATGTGGGTGAGTGAGCCAGAATCCATTGACTTCATGGATGTGGATGAAGATGACGACATTGGATTCATTTTGGAAGTGGATTTAGAATATCCAAATTCAATCCATGATCATCATAATCACTACCCAGTGGCTCCAGAACGGAAATGTGTCAAAGTTGAAGAATTGTCAGAGTACAGTCAGAAGCTGCGGAAAGATCTAAACATGAAAGAGAAATCCAGTGAAAAGCTCATTCCTAACTTGTCTGACAAGAAGAAATATGTACTTCATTACAGGAATTTGCAACAGTACGTCTCACTGGGGTTGAAAGTCACTAAAGTACATCGCGCCATCATGTTTGAACAGAGCAAATGGTTGGCAAAATACATTGCCTTGAACACGGAAAAGAGAAAATTGGCCAAGAACCCATTTGAGAAAGACTTCTTCAAACTGATGAACAACTCGGTGTTGGCAAAACCATGGAAAATGTGAGAAAGCGAATCAATGTTGAACTTGTTCACAAGGAAAAGCGGTTCAAGAAACTTGTAGCCAAACCTTCTTTCCACAAATTCAAAATTTTCAACGAAGATTTGACCGCGATACATTTGCGCAAAGTGGATTTGCTTCTGGATAAACCCATTCAAGTTGGTTTTACCATTCTCGACCTCAGCAAAGTGCTTATGTTCAACTTTCATTACAGCTACATCATGGTCAAGTATCCCAATGCCAAGTTGTTGTTCAGCGACACCGACAGTCTTTGTTACGACATAGAAACGGAAGATATCTACAAGGATATGCAGCAAGATGCTGACCTGTTCGACACAAGTGACTATCCGCCAGATCACTTCCTACATTCCAACGTGAACAAAAAAGTGCTTGGGAAAATGAAGGATGAGACGGCAGGCGTCCCTATTGAAGAGTTTGTTGGACTCAGACCGAAAATGTACAGTTTATTGTGCGGTGGGAAAGAAAAACATACAGCTAAAGGCATCACTCAAGCTTGTCAAAGACGCATTAAACATGTGCAGTATAGAGACAGTTTGTTTAAGAAAACTCAAACGATGGCTACAGGACACATTATCCGAAGTCATAGTCACCAGCTTTTCTCGGAGAAGTTGAGGAAAGTAGCCCTCTCCCCATATGACGACAAGCGATATGTGATGAGTGATGGCTATTCCACCTTAGCGCATGGACATTACAAGGCTATGGTATAAAGGGGGAGGTCCTCCAACGGAAGAGTTATTTGAGGTGTGAACATTGAAGTGTTAACATGGAACGTGAAAGTCGTAAGAGATCTACAACTGATATGGATACTCTTGCAGATGCAGTTAAAGACTTAAAAGTGAAAAATCCTACCACTACCATCAAGAAATTGAAAGTGGAGACAGCACCAACACCACAGTCGTGGGATGGCATGCTTTCTCTAGGAAATGGAAAGTATATCAAGATTATGAAACAAAGCAATGAAGGAGTGGTAAACATTCGCAAGTACCTGAGAGATGAGGGGACTGGAAAAAACCGTCCTACGAAAAAGGGTATCTTGCTGACAATACCTGAATGGAAAATGCTGAAGAAGCAAGTGAAAGAAGTGGATAAAAGGCTTCGCAGACAAGAAGACGGCTCATAACAAGGTAAAAACATGAATGCACTCATGCTGAACGGTGGTGCTTACCTTACTGTAAATGATAGGAATGAGGTGATACTAGATTCTCAGACAAGTTATCATCGGTTTAAACCTGAAGTATGGAAAGACTTTAAAAACATACCACTTGAACATGGGTTTAAACGTAGACTTGAAAATAAAGTGGAAGTGACGGTGGCTGAATATGATTCTAACATACGTGTAGAAATCTGTAGAAATCTTTTACAGGATTATCCAGAGGATTATAAGGGAGTTGTACCAGATACACCATATACAGATTTGATCATCTTTGATATCAAGAACTGGCGCGCAGTCTTACGATTCCTAGAAGTGATACAACATCCACTCTTCGCCATCTTGCGAGCATAAAAAACGTCTTTGCAGACAAGGAGACAGCTCATAGTTCATCTGACTGTTGAACGAGATGGAAGACTTTTTATCGGAATATGAACCCATTACGCATGGATTCTCATATCTGAGAAACGTATATGATGACATCGTGCTAAAACATTTTGGAAAGTATATCATTCTATCAACTGACGAACAATCTGTGTTGAAAGACCATCTAGAGAAGCTGAGGATACCTGGCTTTCTCCTGAAACTCTCAGAGGATTTAGAAGTGCGTGTGACTGAGAACTATTTAGACGTGTTTGTACGATTTCGCCAATATGACGAGCTTACAAAATGCTACGACTACATCACCCTCAACACAGTGGAATGGTACGCTCTGTTACAAGCATTGGATTGGAAAGAACCTGACGCTTGAATTCAAAGAGGAAGGAGTGCAACTCATGCGAGGCACCAAGTCCATTGAACTGACGCATCCCATGTGTGTTATGGTGATGGACATTGACATGAATGATCATGGAGTTGAACTGAAACTGTCTGAACACAAAGATGTTAAAATAATAAAGTTTGGTAATGGACAGTGTTATGCTAGTTTTCATAGCATTTACAAACGTGGATGTAATGTCTATGATACATATATTAATTTAGATTGGTATGAATGGCATGTGTTTATCGATGTATTGAATGTATTTGTAAAATAAAAAATTCAATGTAAAATAATTGTTAAAATGTAAATAATGTATAACACAATAAACAAAGAATGTTGTATAAAACTGTCTTGTTTATTTACAATATTCATAATACAATTCACAATTACCAACAACTTAACTAATACAACTTAACTAATACAACATCAATAAAATAATGGTTTATAATGTCTATATACAAAATCCTTTACAACAAAATCACCATCACTTCTTCTTAATACATCAATGATTTCAAAAGGACTATGTCCTCGAGCTCTTTGAATTATATAATACACACAATAAAATCCACATGTAGAGGATATTGGTGTTTGTAATGGAACTGAATTATAAATGAAATTAAACTTTAAAAACTTATTCAAACGACTGTCTATAGGTAAAAGTCCATAAGAGTCAAAATATTCTGCAGGGTCTTCGTCATAATATACTGCCACCCAATGCTCTCCTGGCTCATCATGATCGTCTGTGTTGATGACATAGGCACCGCGTTGTAAAGATGGTAACTGGTCCATGGCAAACACACCTTGGAACAAGTCTTTTGTCGTGGCATCATGGGATAGGATGGCTTCTATCTGCTTCGTGTTCATGACTGGTAGTCGAATTGAATGCTACGATTTGCACTTATTTCAACAATGTTATCAAATTCAGCATACACTATAACATTGACTGTATTTTGCAAGGCACCAGCAAAATTCATTTCTAGTCTCAAATTCCCATGTTTGATAAGGGCATAATGATCAGCACCATCATAATCAGGTGTTAAGTCAAAAGAAAACAAAGAATAACCTCTAGGCCAATCTTCCCGTTTTATAATGGAACTTTTCTCACCATCCAGTCTATCAAAAGATTTGTAAAGTGTTTCAAAAGCATCAAGATATTTGCCTCGATTTATATCAAGCTTGAGAGGTTTTGATAGGACTGGTTCACCATCAGAGTAAAGCTGCATAAAGTTAAGATTGAAATGTTCAAAATTGTATGGATTTCTCAATACTGTTCCAGCAAAGGATTCATTATGAACCATTCCAATGACAATACGTTTTGGTAATTGGCCTAAAAAGATGCTATCTTTCACAAAAGATTGAAATCCAGTTGGAATAGCTAAAACTTTACATTCTTTTCTAGTAACAATAAACTTAGCAGGACTTTTCATCAACGCATCTGCATGTCCCAACTGAATACCTGGACTAACCCTCACTTTGCGAATGGTTAAAAACGCTTCTCTGACTTCTACTTTAAAACCATTATTTGCAGCCATTAATACATATTCATCTTTTTGTCTATGTAAGCGTAATTTCATACTAACACCATTGGGAAGATAACGATCCTGCTCAAACAAATCTACCCTTAAACCACCTGTAAGCATAAACTCACGGCTTAGACGTGTATACAAATAGCGATTATGTAAACCATTATTTCCTGTTTCAGCTATATCACCACCTTCAATATTTACATGAAAACCTGATACATATCTTTCATGATTAGGTCTTTTCACCTCATGAGTATTCATTGACCCGGCAGTATCTTTATAGATGAGACGCATAGAGCGCTCAGAATTGAGACTTTCTTCCGAGTCATGAACGAGATGAGATATGATACTGGTATAACCATGGGTATTGTTACTATGTGATACCAATCGATCATTTAGAAATAATTCAATATTAGACCATAACGCATTGAACAAATCATTGATACAGGATACGTTATCATCTACACCACACGCTTCTCCATCAACCTTTACAATGCGACATACAATATGGAGTTTACTGTTCTTTAAATCTAGATATTCTTCTGTACTCGCAGGAATGTAGAATTCTATTGGAGCACCTTCTCTAATGGTAGTTAGTGGTTGATAGTCTACATTATAGCTTTTTTCTACAGCAGTTTGCGTTGGTGGTATGTGAAACCATTCTAATGGAGAAAGACTACATTCACAAGAATGATTATGAATTAAAGACATGATTAAAAAATATCTTTCTTATATTTTGTTGATGTTATCCGTTTAGCTGCCTTTCGCCTTCTGACAGGTTTTGCTGGTTTCGCTGTCTTTTGTCCTCCTAACTCATCACCAAACATACGTTGTGCTACTCGACCTGTAACATCTTTCGCGACATCTTTTGCAGCCTTTTTAAGATGTGGTGCAACGATTTTAGCCCCTGCCTTAAGCAGTGGAATAGCTTTTCGAGCCAATGATCCCAGTATTGAACCAATACTATCTCCATATTGTATTCGCGCTCCTTTAAATCCTGGTAATTCTCCACCCACTTGACGAAGAAAATGGTTGCGATAAATAGATGGATTGTGTGTGTATGCTTTCATAATGCTTTTGGTCGAAAATGAAGTTTACAGATCACCTTCCCAGTTTGAAATGGAACATTATGGTCTGTGTCATCCTTAATATTCATTTCTATCACATCAAATTTGGATGTGTTTACAGGAACATAATGAGGTTCTCCATAAGTTTTCATGATAATGTCTCCATCATGTCCTTGTATTGCAACAGAACGTAGCAAAGGAACATAATAATCACCAACAACTTGTGGCTCGCAAATACTACAGTACACATAAAGTGTATAAAATCCCTGTTTCACATCAGCTTTATATTCAGCTGTACACGTTTCAGTATACCATTGATTTGGGATAAATCCTAAAATCTCAGCTAATCCAGTGGAGAATGACACTTCAAAGCCATATTTTAGATATAGAAAAACGCGTCGTCTAATTTTATCATACTTTATCCGAATACCTTCTTTAAGGTCATCTTTCATAGAATTAGTTGCTTCTTCATTGACTGCATGACATATTTCTTGTATGGATCTGTAGTAACCATAAGGAATATTGATTGTGTCAAGAACAATATCATTCAGTGGTTGTTGTCGATACTGAATAGAATAGTCCATTCCATGTCTCATGGTTGTCCATGTATGTGGATATTGAATTTCAGCTAAAGCCACTTCATATTTTCCGTTCAGATAGATGGTTCGAGGCATACGAATTTGATAATTTGAAGTCTTGTTGTTGGGATAATAGTTCATACTAGCATTGCTGGGTAAAGTAATGTAAAAACTTGTTGACTCCATGGCAGCTAAATCGTTTATGTGATGTAGATAGACTAGATGTGTATATACATTACTTCATGTTTGACACTCTTCATCTTCACTTTCTACATTGTTGTCTACATTGTTGTCTACATTGTTGTCTACATTGTCGTCTAAATTGCTATCTACATGATCTAAATTGGTATCTACTACTTCTCCCTGACAACAAGCACTAACACACCTAATTTTTACAGGAATGGTATTTTTATTTCCATTTTCTTTACAACAACAACACCATAGCTCTTTAATCCATGTTAAAAAGTTTCCCATCCTTCTGGAAACAACCTTTGTTGACGTTGTTGTATCTCTTTTGTAATATCTTCACGAGTTGTCTTTTTACCAAAAACAGTTTTTGGAATATTAGCATCTACAATTTCCTCAATAAACTGCTTCCAACCATGCGGTGGTTCTCGTCGTTCTTTTCTTCTTGTAGCAACCAATGCTTCTTTCAACAAATCAATAATGTTGGAATTTGTAATGACAGTACCCGTTTTTAAAACAAGTTCATTTTTATCTGTCCATCTCGTACCATATTTCTTAAGTTCTGCTAGAAGTTGTGTTAGTTTTACATGATAAATAGGTTGAAAATGGCTTAGAAACTGTTGGGACTTTTCTGATTTTTCTGCTTTGGATGATGTAACAGACTTTTGCCGCTGTTGTTGCGACTGAATTGTTCGTAAATGACGACCAAGAACTTGAGACATTTCTATTGCCTTTTCACGAGTTCGTTTCCCACGTAAAAGTTTATTCACTTTCGTTTTGATTTCACCATCTTTTCCCTTCTTTTCTAACAACATTTTATATTCATATTCAGGAATGAGGACCATTTTCATAGTATGTTTCATTTTAACAGCAACTGAGCTAACAAGGGTAATGCAAATTTAGCAATAGCTCCAATGAATCCTCCTTTCTGATTAACCAACTTCTTTTTTCTTCGAAGTGATATCTTCTTATCTGCTAGTGTACGTAGGGTATGACGTTCACGCTTGAATACCTTATACCTTTTTGAGCTTAAGGGTAAATGTCCTCGCAATATATTCAAACAAATTTCAAACAAGCTAGTTAATTCTTCCTTAGTAGCTTGTTGTAGCAAGGATTTACGTCGTTTAGGCCCGCTGCGTGCGAGCAAGTGAAGAAATGGTTGATTCGCTTGAATACGTTTAGACATCTTGGTTGCGAATGGTTAAGTGACTTGGTTCTTGTTCATACGCCACCTTATCAACATAGACGTAATGTGTATCTTTTGGTAAAATGCCTGTACGAATACGTAGTTGATCATTTGTCTTCGGCTTCAAATCAATGAATAAATAGCCATGAGGTTTGCTCGTAGCATCTTGATAGGCTTCTATGAGAAATTGAGATTTTCCAGGATACATTTGTCGCGCTAATGTACTTATTTGTTGACTGTCTCTAGGATTTTTAAACAGAATGATGTAATGTGTATTCAAACTAATATTTCGCATTTCTCTACCATGATGAAACAAATTATGCACAATAAAAATAATGCTTAGATTTTGATGACTGCTACCAACACTAAATAGACGTGTCATGCGTTCATCACTATGACATTTGGTCATTAAGTCATCAATGATGAGTAAGTTTGGTTTTTTCGGGTTAAAACGCTCTTCAATGTCATCTGGAATGCCTTGGTAAAATTCCACACCTTTCATTCCCTTGTACAAAGGCTGATCTGCTGCATAGAGCCATAAAATGACTTTTGGAGAGGGTTTAATTAACTTTTGTTCTAGAATTTCTCTAACTAGAGAAGTTTTACCACTGCCTGTAGGTCCAGAGACCAAACACGTGAATGGATGCTTCATTTTCGAATATCTGTTTCTTTCACCCAACTGTTAAACTTCTTTGGCCAACCTAACCACTTCACAAATAATTCTTTAACACCTCGTCTTTTTCGTGTTTTCAAAACCTTTTCAATTCTGTAGACTGATTCAATATCTTTTGTCACTTTCTGCAGTTCTTCTTCATAAAAATGTCCGTCAATATCTTCATCCAAAAAGTCTTTCACACGATACAAGTGTATTCCTTGCTTCTTACAACGATGTGTGATAATGAAGACTTCTTGCGTCCACTTTATATGATAATCCCGTTGAAATACATATTTCATGTGAGAAATGCGAACCTGATCACCAATTTTAAATTTGTAGGGTTTTTTCTTCTTTGGTTTTAATTTCAATTTGTCTACATACATATACTTCCACACTTTCGATTCGTTGTCTTTACGAATATCTGCAGGAGCATACTTATTAGGGAGGGAGCCATGAGGTCTATGGTTGTAATTATACACTAAGTCTGAAAGGATGTCCATATATCGATACGTTTGATTATGTAGGAAATATCGATACATCATTCCCTTTAGAGTACGAATGACTCTCTCAGCAAAGTTGGCTTTGGTTTCATTCTTTGTCGTATAGGCATGTATTCCTTCCTTCTTCATAAATGCTTTTACCCATCTGTTTTTAAATTCAGTTCCTTTGTCTGACCTTAGAGTTCGTGGTCTTCGTTGTGTTTCATGAAAAATCTTTTGAAAGGCTTCTATGACACTCGTATGTGATTTATTAGGCATTGGTTGCACCCATAAATATTTGGAAAACACATCAATGACAACTAATAAAAAACGGGTGTCATCATTATAGGAAGCTATGTTTCCCATGTCAGCTAAATCAATATCCCACATGTCATCAATTCCACGTGTAATGACACGTTGCCTTTTAAACCTATATTTTACAGGTTGTAGTAAACTGAAGGCATCTTGATCCTGTAACCATTTCTTCACTTGTGAATGAGTGACTGGTTGATCATGTTTTCTTAATATGTGATATAGTTTGTAAGGACCAGCAAATGCCCCGGGTTGACCAGGTTTAAAATAAATATTGGTTAAGTAGTCTTTCCACGTCGACATGTTAACACTAAATGATTAACACTTGTTAACATATCTTGTATTTTATTTTATCAACACATCTTGCATTTTATCAACATATCTTACAAATCAAGTATTGATACAATGGTGTGAATAATTGGAGTCCATTGATCTTCAATGTACATTAACCAACTACTTAATTCATCAAATGTGATAGCATCTACACCATATTTTTCACAACGTTGATTTGCATTATCTAACACTTTATCTAAATGAATGTAATATTTAGCTTCATTCCAATATGTATAGACACATGCAGAATGACAAGTATGTTCTGAACACTCTTCATTTTGACAAGCAGGACATACTAAACATGCAAACTTTTTTACAGCTAATAACATTTCTTCACAATATGTCTTTTGCACAATATATTGTCTCAATGTAATGTCTGTCATTATACTGCAATGTAGATTAGCCACTCTCTCACTTCATAAAACAGTCTTGGATCAAATCGAGCAAAGTGATATGCTGCTTCCACATCAAACTCCTCAGCTCCGTCAATGTTTGAAAGCACACACTCTTTGATGAAATCCTCACGTAATTTCGGTACGTTCAGCGTGGAATGAGCAAGTTCCCAATAGATGTCAAAGTGTTCCAGTTGTTGTTGAATAGATCCAAAACGCGCCAGTTCACTTATCATGTAGTCTACATACGTCTCCTTGAAAAACGTTTCTACATCCATCTTTCACATATCCATATGACACGTCTACACACTTTGACGACTGGTAAGCAAATGACTTGTAGTCTTACTCGGCAGATACTGTTAGTGAGCCACACTTGTTGCAGAAGTTGTCAGGTTCACACAACTTGCAATTGTACTTGTGGCAGTGACAATCATAATCCTCAGCATATCCGTAAGCACCACAATATTCACAGGTAAGTCCAAGTTGATTTTGCACATCCATATTCTCCAATCGAACTTCAGACAGTCTTTTCTTGGAAAGCTTTGACACTTTCATTCGATTGTCCTTTTGCAGCTTAACAGGAGTTTTCTTCCCATGACATTCCGTACATGGTAGTAAGGTTGAGGTTATGCTATGGATTTCCTGAAGCAATGTCCCCCATTCACCATCATTCATGTTGATGTAACGCGTATATTCTTTCCCTTCAAACAGTGATGTTTGCACAAAACTCACATAGCGCATATCCAAGTATGAAATGACTTCAAGCCACTTCGTTTGCGTTAAGTACAGTTTGAAGCCAATGTTGCGTAATTTTGCCAAGTTCTGACACACAATCTTCCACAAGGATGGTGATAAAGCAAGCCATCTCTCTCCACGTTTGATTCGAAGAAATAGCCCAAATTCTCCATGCTCCACAGTAATGGTTAAGTTTGCACTAATTTTAAAGCTGCTTGTCTTCTCCATGGCTGCGCGTTGAATGATGACTTCACTTCACCCTTCTCCTTTTATGCCATTAGAAATTGCAGAGTCAGCTTTTTTATAGTTCTTCAAACATTTTACAAAGCTTTGAATTCACTTCAACTCGTTCATTGTTGAATCGAACAAGTTCTGATGCATTCGTCGTCAATGGAACGCCATCATCATAATGTAAAATAATTCTAGCAGCTACAGCTAGCATGAGTTCAGCTGCCCAAGTTGTATTCGCGCGGATAAATGCTGAATCAATGTCGTAAGTTGATGGTAAAAGTAGTTCTTCACATTCGTGTAGAAATGAGTGGATGAATTCATGTCTTGGAATTATCTTTCCAACAGCTTCCCAATGCTTATGCAAATTCTTCACTTGTAAAATCCAATTAGATTCAAAAGCAGGAAGCTTTGAAAACACATAGTCAACATAGTTCACTTTGAAGACGTCATCCATGGTCTCTACACATCGGTGAAGAAGTAATGTTGACATTGTTAATAATCAGGTGAAAGCGGAGAGCGATGTGTTCTGACGATACCTGAAAGCATTAAGACTTAACGTAGGGAAAATCCCATTCCTTCTCAAATTTATTGATCGTTCCCACACTCGAGCGCACTCTGAAATTATCGATCGGTTTTCCCTCACACTCTGTACGAGTGCACTCTGAAATTATCGATCGGTTTTCCCCCACACTCTGTACGAGTGCACTCTTAAATTTCTCAGTCGGTTTTCCCTCCACACTCTGTACACAAGTACATATGCTGTATGTGTGTGTGTGTGTGGTTACTGTAATGGGAAACCATTGAAATATGACTAATTAAATGTTATCATAATAATAAAAAAAAAATAAAAAAAAAAAAAAGAAGGAAAAAAAAAAAAAAAAAAAAAAAAGAGAAAAAAAAAAAAAAAAAAAAAAAAAGAAGGAAAAAAAAAAAATTTGGGGGGGGGGGTCCCCATGGTATATGATTCTTCACCAGGGGGGGGGGGGTCCTCATGGTATGATAGACACATGATAGAAGTCGTCACATGGAGGACCCGGGGGGGGGCTCACTAGGTAGCTGGGCCGGGGGGGGGGGCTCACTAGGTAGCTGGGCCGGGGGGGGCTCACTAGGTAGCTGGGCCGGGGGGGGGGCTCACTAGGTAGCTGGGCCGGGGGGGCTCACTACGTAGCTGGGCCGGGGGGGGCTCACTAGGTAGCTGGGCCGGGGGGGGGGTCCCCATGGTATTTGATTCTCTACCAGGGGGGGTCCGTCCATAGTATGTCCCGAGGGGGGGGTCCCCATGGTATTTGATTCTCTACCAGGGGGGGGGGGGGTCCGTCCATAGTATGTCCCGAGGGGGGGGGGTCCCATGGTATTTGATTCTCTACCAGGGGGGGGGGGGGGTCGGTCAGTATGACGTCACAAAATGCAGTGATTCTCTCGTTTCTCAACTACTAAAATGTATGGATTTGAGGCCACCAACAAAGCCTGATTTTGAAAATATGCGATATTTCGGGCCTTTTAATGCATAGGTATGTTAAACCCAGGTTTTTTAAAGTAATTTCCAATGATGATTTTTACTATTGAGTGCATTGAACTGATTACACTGAGATCTGTTATGAACCACCATATTTTCTTGTAAAGGGCTTTTTTCATGGAACTCCTCTGTAACCTCTAGAATTTAGAGGCAATATATGTATTAGTTTTGGGTTTCATTTTCTGGAGATTATTATTTTAAAATATCAGTTATTTAATTAAACTTCAATAAAACAAATATTGACAAACCCCACATCGGTCTTCAGATTAACAAAACGGCCTCATTTACGTACCAGAACTGGCACATGGTTCTCTTGTACAAGTAGAGTGGACCATCGGGGCACGAAATAAGAAGCACCAAATGTACTTAACTATGTATAAAATGTATTATTAGTTATACATAGTAAGACATGCTGCATGTGGTCTTGAATTACAACACACCAACTGGTCCGATCTCCTGGTGACAAGTAGGAGAAAGTGATAGAGCAACAGTACAAGTCACGGATACCTCGCTATAAATGTGGCCGGTTCAGTAACATGCTCAGTATTGACTATCCCAAGGAATTTCAATAATTCCGTCCCGGCAAACGTGGTGGAAGCACCGAACCTAGAAGTCTTAAAGGTCCGTCTATCCAAAACGTATGCATGAAACTGAGAACACACGCTTCTCGATTTTGGTGATCACTATAATTACAAGCACCAAGATTTTAACCGTACATCGTACCTCGCGTGCGTACATTTCCGGGATGTCAATCGAATTGCAGTCTGAGGAGTTTACCAGCCAAAATGTATTGCCTTGGCCTTATCTAAATGTGACAAGTGTAAACACACGTTTAAGAGGAGTTGTGGAAAAGAAGTCAAACTTTCACATTTCTTGAAGGTAAAGTGTATTGAATAAAATAAAAATCATATATACAGCGACCGAGCACTGTGAACAAATTAAAATAAAACATGGAGAAGTGACTCACGAAATGAGAGCGGACGCGAGGGGAGGTGTCTCGGATACTTGTACCTCTTATTGTTGTTGTAGTTTTGTTTACGTGTGTTTTAATATGGTAGATGTTCTTTGTTACATTTTCTCTCAAAAGATCTTTTCAAGAGCTCATATTATCACTCACTTTGTTTTGACAAATATTGAAGTTTTCGCGAATAATAACCTTAAATACCTTATTGTCTGCCAGCTTCAGTTTCTTATTAGGCCCCAACCCTTCGGATCGGGGCCTATAGGTAGGTATGTTACAAAAAAAAATAAAATGTCTCAAAATGATTCAAAACACATGCCACTGGATGGAGCTCAAAGAAACAAAGAAAATGACAAAAAGATTTTGAAAACTGGTCAAGAAATAAGGGAGATGTGGCAATTTTACTCCTGTGGAACACGCCCCCCTTTTTCTATTGTTTTATAGTACAAGTTAAACAAAAACTGTGACCTCTAATGATACAAAATGACCAAAAATAGCTATATCTTCCTTAGTTTTCAAAAAAAAATGAAACTTGGAATATAATGAGAATATGGTATGAGGGATTTAATAATGTATCCTTCATCTAAATCTGATGATTGAAAACTTGATTAATTAAATTAATTAATCAAAACCTTAATTGGTAAACAATCGGCCGTATCGCCCTTATTTCACAAGAGAATCAAGTGAAACTTAGAATATAATGAGGATATGGTGTGCAGAAGTCAATAATGACATTTCCACTCCAACCTGATGATTTTAAACTAATTAATTAATCTTAATTAACTAATTAGACACGTTAGTGGTAAGCAATTGACTTTATCGCCCTAAATTTTTAAGGTATTGAAGTAAAAATTTGAATATGATTGATGGTATGGTGTGAGGATCTCAAAAATTTATCTCTCACTTTCAACTGAATTAAAATTAATTATTTAATTAATTAAATTAATTAATTAGTAACGACGTTGGTAGTGAAAAATTGTGGATCGAAATAGGAGGCTCACCCATTTTGTCAAGTATCGTAAACATTGAAGCTATAAGTTGAATTGAATTGCAGAAATTCTCTTATCATGTTTAGGGATCCAATATATTCACAATATGTCCAATGTCACTGGTGATGCTGTCTCTTTACTTCCGAATAATAACTGATAATAATAACTGATCGAGGTGACTGATAATAATAACTGATCGCGGTGACTGTCACTACATAACATCCAAAAGACAATAAAAATCAAGTGCCACTGTCACTAAAATCCTGAAGATGACTGAAATGGATCTACATGGACTGATCATCAAAGACCAAGTCTTGTTGGATCAAGTCAGTGGCCAGTGAATACATTGAAATTGAATGGTCTGATGCAGCATCCATTTCTTCATTCTTGGCCCAACATGACACTTTGTCAAAGCGCCATTCAGGTCACGTGATACGCGTCACGGATCTCATTACAAATGCACCTGCAGGCAGCAAAATGCACACATCCACGCTCGCCGCGGTAAAACCATCGCTCTCGTCGATGAATTTCAATGGAATTTAGCTAAAACAAAAGCTGAAAAGTGGCTGTATCTATATTATATGTTTTCAAAGAACCATCTACTCATCTCTTGTCTTGAGACCGATGATTTTAAAGCAGTTTTTGATCGCCCTTTTCTACTCGAAAAGTTGGGAAACTTCCACTCGGCCTATTGTAAAAATTCGAAGACGAGGCTGCTCGGGATTATATGTACTACGTCATCAGGAACTGTCCATTCCACGAAATTGCTTCTCAACGCCTCCCAGAACCTATTTTTGGGTGATCGTATTTTGTTTACGACGCGCACAGTGGCGCGCTGCCAGCAAGGTGATCGGAGAATCCGCGATAGCGAAAGTGGGTCATTGTAACGTACCTACTATAGGTTTGGGGTGTCCGTCCGTCTGTCTGTGCGTCTGTCCGTCCGTCTGTCCGTCATCGCTTTATACCCCTATGAATTTGGGAGGCGGTTGGGGCCTGTGTGTGTTTCACAAATACTTACTTGTTGTCTGCTGGCTTGTAGCTCCGAGTAGCTCTGACTTGTATAACATCGTACATCTCTCTGTCAGAGCTACGAAGCCTTCCATTGCTCCACTAATAGGGGTCAATTTCATATTTTCTGAGGCACGAATCCTGCATACCAGCCCTATTATTCAAACATCTACAAAAAGTTCATGCCCAATATGCCCTTTTTGTAAAACAGGCACAGTTTTTAGTGAGCTGTATATCTTTTATTTGTTCATAAAAGTGCAGAAAAGTTAGCTTCCGCACCCACCTGTCAAATGGTTGTTTACATTCTGGCCTTTAAATGTCACCTGACCAAAGTCAAGGGACCGCAAAATTTAAATAAAGGGGTCATAGTTTATTTCTAAAATACATACTAAAGTAGTTGATAGATGCAGAGTTAGGTATAAATTTATTTTGTATAGCCACAATATTTGACTTTTTATTTTTACGTTCTTTTTGAAATATCAATTTAAAAGTTTTTTGGTGGATAATTGCAAAAATTATTGTTACCATTTCACGTAATAAGTATGCTCCCTGTATACAAACAAATGTCAATTATTGCGGGAGATTGGGGTTATTTCCGTATTATTTTCTTTTAAAGAAAGCGTAACACAGAAGTTGTATATGATTACCGTTGTACTTTGAGGGCCTTTAGCAAATGCCAATAAAAACCTATGGGTTGTTGAATCTCGCACAAAGTAGCCACAGGGGTGCCTCAAAGCGAGCGCAGTTGACTTGCTTATCATTATATAGCGAGGCTTTGAAGCGGTGCCTGGAAACTTTTTAGCGCACCGCTTCTTGGAGCTAGCTGGCTTGTTGTCTGCTAAATTCAGTTCCCCCTCTGTAGACCCGAGTTAGTCCGTGCGTTTACGTGGGCAATAACTGGTTCCAGAACCGCATAACTGGGTCTAGGACTGTCGTTTATCTGGCCAACTGTAACCGGTTCTCGTGAAGAAAATCGTACCCGAGCCACACTTCGGGTACGCCCTTGACCTTTTTGAATAGACTATAAACAACATTTTAAAATTTGAAGTCAGTAACTTTCTCATAAAAAGTGGTAATATACGATAATTTGTATTGTAAAATATGATAAATTGAACAAAAAGACAGGAAACTCTTAAAGAATGTGGTTTTATATTTGGCAGAAGCATCAATGTTTCGACTGCTGTTTTGATTGAAAGTGTTCAAAGATATATATTTTACTAATCAACGAGTGAAATGCTTTATATCAAAGTATTTTCAACTCAGTATTAGTAATTGTTTACGTATTTTAAATGATATTTCTGTATTCGTCTTTGTTTACAATTGATTTGCACTTAAAGTTTTTAGCATAACTAGATTCAGAACCACCCATTTATCTGGAGGGCATACCTAGAACCAGAACTGCCACTGCGCATGTCATCGGTTCTGGTTCTAGTTAAGCTGCACGTAAACGCACGGACGCCGTGTTTCTTGAAGCTAGATGTCTCTGGCTTCAAGAAACACTGTGGAGGCACTCGGGTCTAGATGTGTCTCATGCAGCCGTTCTTCTGTCCTTTTACTCGTAGTCCCAGCGGACCCTTTCTGTGTTCCCACCGCTGTCACATTGAGATAACAAGAGTCATTTTACATAATGACCACTAAATAAATGATTTCTTCAAAAACATTAGCAGAAATTTCTAAAATACTAAAACTGTCCGTTAGTTAGTCCCAGCGGACCCTTTCTATCTTCCTAGGACAGAAAGGCTGTCATAGGAAGACCGCAAGAGTCATCTAGGACTATCCGTTAGTTAGCTGTTTATTTAGTAAACATTTGTTTCAAAACGCATCTCCTCCTATAATTTTGATCCGATGTCATGTATTTTTGTATGAGGCATCCCTAGGGTGTCGTGCCTACGGCTTGTGCTTTTTTAGTCGGTCGGGTGATTTTTATTTTTTTGGGAAACAATGTTGCAATTGTACTTTTTTTTTGGAGCATTTCAAAATATCGTACTTTTTTGTACTTTTTAAAAAGTCAAATTACCTTTTATACTTTTTTCAAGTCAACGCAAGTTTATGTGCTTTTATCTTTTAATGACCAATTTAAACAGATCTTAAAAAGATGTTTTCACTTACTATTTACTAACTGTTTGCTCAATTTAAACACGTTTTATAATTGATAATTGTCATATGGGCCACTCATCAAAGTATTAAAATCGGGGTGTCTGTCTTTCTGTCCGTCATCGCTTTATTGTATGGGCGATATCTTGGGAACTGAGAGGCCTAAAAATTAAAGCTATCAATCTGTAGATGTGCCTTTTGGTGCTTTTGACCAAATTTGATCAACCGGAAGTAGTAGATTTGGGGCGGTTGGGCCTTTAAGTGTTTTAACTGATTCACAAATACCTTCTTACTGGACCAGCCGACTTTGTCGGGCTGGTCTTATCACATCAGTGGATGGAGTATCCGTCGTCTGCACGCAAAGGATGTACGTACGTGTGTAAACTTTTACTAAAATACTTCTTCTCCTTCAGCTTTGATTGCATTCCTTTGAAATTTGTGTGAGTGCTGTCTAGGTAGACCTCTCTTAAAAAATTACTTTTTTTAGGCGATCCGCCAAATATTGGCCAAATGGGGTGGGGGGGGGGGGGGGGGCATTTGAAAATTTTTGGTTGCCAACTTTCAAAATGCTTCTTCTCCCACAATTTCGGTCAGACTTTCTTTAAATTCTCTAGGTTAACCTCTTTTGAAAAAATTACTGTTTTTGGCGATCAGCCAAAAATTGGCCAAATGAGGGGGGGGGGTGCATTTGAAATTTTTTGGTTGCCAGTTTTCAGAATGCTTTCCCATGATTTTAATTAGATTTTCTGTAAATTTTTCTGCAATATTTTCTAGATAGGCATCTCTAGAATGTTTACTTTTTTAGCGATCCGCCAAAAATTGGCCAAATGGAGGCATTTTAAATTTTTTTAGCATCCAATTTTCAAAATGTTTCTTCTCCCATAATTTTTAATGGAGTCCTTTCCAATTTTGTACGATTCTCTAGGCGGCCAATCTTCCAAATTTCCTTTTTTGGCGATCCGCCAAAAATTGAAAAAAATGGGGGCATTTAAAATATTTTGGTTGCCACTTTTCAAAAACACTTCTCCCATAATTTTGATTGGATTTCGTTGCAATTTTGTACGAAAACACGGTATTATTTAAAATAAGAATTCTGAAACAAATAAGAAACCAGATATTTTCTGGTAGGCTATTCCGGAATAGACTACCGATAAATTGAATGTCACAGAAATCGATTTTTTCCATGATTTCACCATTTCGTGTTGCAGACTCCATAAATAACTTATTTTCTTACCTTATAAATAGAAAAATATGAAAAAAATTGGACATACAAATAACTTTTTAAAAAACTTTAAACATCAGTAGATTATTCAACACTGAACTACCAACATTTTAATAAACAGCGAAATGTTAATTTAATTTTTCAACATTTTTTATTTCCTTTCGCCAAAAGATACAAATTTATATTATTCAACTTATTTCCACCCTTTGGTATAAGAAAAATGAAGCTTTATTGATTTCTGTGACATTTGAATTATCGGTAGTCTATTCCGAATAACCTACCAAAAATATCTGGTTTCTTATTTGCTTAAGAATTCTTATTTTAAATAATACAAAGTCGAATGTTCTGCTGGGAGGCCTCTCTTGAGAAGTTACTTTTTTTAGGCGATCCGCCAAAAATGGCCGAGTGGGGGGCATTTTAAAATTTTTTGGCTTCCAGTTTTCAAAATGATTCTTCTCCCAGGATTTTGATTATATTCCTTTGAAATTCTGAATATTTGTTCTCTAGGTAAGCCTCTCTTGAAAGTTTGCGTTTTTTGGCGATCCGCCTGAAATTAGTTAATTGAGGGGCAAGTAGGGGCCATTTATAATTTTATGATTGCCAGTTTTCAAAATGCTTCTTGTCCCACAATTTTGATAAGATTTTCTTTATATTTTATCCGAATGTTCTTTAAGTAGGCTTCTCGTGAAATATAACTTTTTTGGCGATTCGCCAAAAGTAGGCCAAATGGGTGGGAATGGTGGCATTTTTTAATGTATTGGCTTCAGATTTTCAAAATGCTTCTTTTCACACAATTTGGATTGTATTTCTGTCTAATTTTGTACGATTGCTGTCTAGGTAGGCCTGTTTTGAACAGATCCTTTTTTTTTGGCGATACGCCAGAAAGTGGTTAAATGGGGGGGGGAGCATTTTTTAATTTCCTGACAGCCAGTTTTCAAAACACTTCATCTTCCACAATTTTGATCCGCCAAAACGTCCCAAAGCAATATTTGTCGAGTGGAATCGAGGACAAGACGTCCCCGGCCACAAAGTCCCTGGCTATAATCTCCGAAATGAATTTGGGGATAAAACGTCCCCAAAGGTAAAAACGTGTGATAACCATAATAAACGCTTTATTAAGCTTTACCTCGGCCATTAAGTCTCCGACTGTAATGTCCCTGGCCATAAAGACCCTAGCCATTTGGTCCTCGGCCATAAGGTCCATAAATGAATAAAGGGCCAAAACGACCGCATAAACAAAACACGTATAACCTAAATAAACGCTTTATTAAGCTGTGCACAGGCCATATGTCCCCTGCCATAAGGTCCCAAAATGAATTTGGGGCCAAAACCTCCCCAAAGCCAAAAACCTGTATGATAACCTAAATTAACGATTTATTAAGATTTACCCTGGCCATTTTTTTAACTGCTGATTAATTTTTTGTGTCTGTTTATTTTTCTGAATAGTATCCATTTCTTACACAAAATATTACCAAAAAAAAATACAAAAAAAAAAAAACTCATTTTTAGAATACTTTCACATAATATCTGTATTGGTTAAATTAAAATTATTTATTTCATACAAATTATAACTATTATATCTATTATAACTATATCTATTATAACTATAACTAAGGACCTATTAAAATAACCTTTTTTATCTCGAGGATCGCTGGAGTGCCTGCATAAGGTACCTTACCACAATGTCCACGGCCATTAGGTCCCCAAATAAATTTAGATCCAAAACGTCCCATAGGCAAAAAAAAGTATGTTAAGCTTTACAATGTTTTTACATGCTTTTAAGGCAAAATTCAACTAGAAAATAACAAATTGACAAAAAAAAAAATACCAAAAATTACATTGGCCTTAGCAATTGTGCGATGTTTTGTCCGAATCACTTCACATCTAACCATTTGTCGTAGGGACCTGCAACCTTGCACAATGAAAATATATGTATTGCAGATGTGCATGGCCGTATTATTTCATAAATGGGTGAAAAAAGTGATTGGTGGGGGGATTTGGGATCGAAATAACTCCCACGAGTCCATTACAGAAGGTTTTCACTACTGAGAGGTGTTCAGTAATGGAGGTTTTACTGTATATAATTTACTTTACACGGGGGATCTTGTCTCATTAAGACTCTAGTTTCGGGGCAATTTGAAAGCTTTTTCTTACACAATTTTGATCGCATTACCTTCTTGTTTTACATAAATGTTTTACAGGCTTTCTTCTCTTGAAAAGCTAGTTTTGTTTTGGCGATCCAAAAGAAAAGTGGCTAAATGGGGGGGGGGGGGGGGGGCGGCATTTTAAAATTTATTTGGGCCAATTTTCAAAATGTTTCTGCTCCCACGATTGCATTCCTTTTCAAATTTTGTACGGATGTTTACTGGGTAGGCCTCTCTTTGATCGGATTGTCTTCAAATTTTTCATAAATCACTAGGCAGTCCTCTTTTGAAAAGTTACTTTTCTGGCGATGCGCCAAAAATTGGCTTAATGGGAGGTATTTAAAAATATTAAGTAGCCAGTTTTCAAAATGCTACTTCTGCGGATTCCTTTAAAAATTTGTACGTATTTTCAACAACCGGGTTTAACACTATGACAACTTCAAAATGCATTTCTTCCTACAGTTTTTATCCGATTTTTTTTTTTGGCATCTCTAGGAGTCGTGCTTGTGCCTTTTGACTCAATTTGGGAATTTTTTATTTTTTGAATTTTGGGGAAATTTTTAAAGAGAATACCTCCAAATGCATCTTCATCTGCAGTTTTGATCCGATATCATTTATTTTGGTTATGAGGTATGCTAACGGGGTCGCGAATACTGCGTGTGCTTGCCCCTCGACGGAAGTTAAATGAACACGCGCACTGGCCCAAAATAAGCACCACGCATCAACGCAAGCTAAACGAACTTGTGCATCAGTCCGAAATAACAACCGCGAATCGACGCAAGGTACATAAACATGCGAAGTGGTCCGAAATGCGAACCGCGTTAAGTTAACATGGGCTCTGGTTTAAAATACAACCGAGCACCAACGCAAGTTAAATAATCATGCGCACTGGTTTAAAATAAACACCCGCATCAGCACAAGTTAAATAAACATACACACTGGTCCCAAATGCGAACCGCGCATCAACGCAAGATAAATAAACATGCGCACTGGTCTGAAATGCAAACCGCGCATCAACGCAAGCTAAATGAACATGCGCACTGATCCAAAATAAAAACCGCGCATCCACGCAAATTAGGTAACATGCGTATTGGTCCGAAATGCAAACCTCGCAAAATAATACATACAGTTGTTAAGCGAACTCTTTGCCATCTCGTCTTTTGAAGCCCAATTTTTCAGGGAAATTTCCTTGCTCAAGGAATTGAAGGGGTCCATGCATAAACCTGATAACTGCAGTTATCAGCAGTGGAGAAAAACGCCTTTAAAGTTCGAAATTTTACTAACAAACATAGGTTTTTCCGACAGCCTTTTCCTAAAAAAATGCCCACTTCTAATAGGTTTTGAGGTGTAAGACTTACATATGTGATAGAACAGAGGCCAGGAAATACCGTGGTGGTAATAGTGCATTTTCCTGATAAGTGGAGTTATCAAGTTTATGCATGGACCCCTTCAATTGATCTTATCGCTTTTCGTAAGCTGGGGCTTTGTCCTTGGACAAACTTGTTGCGTAATCTGGTGTGTTCACTTGTACGTTTTGGCCTTTACAGGTAGCTGCTCTGAAATGGCAACGAATTTCAGGAGGGTTCATGTGTTCAAGAATGGGACAAACAAAGAAGGACGAGTTTTAAAAATCAGTGGGAATCTTCAAAGTTTGATGGAGAATGCGGGTCAAAAACTGGGTCTTGATGTTAAACTGTTATACACACAAAATGGAGCTTTGATTGATGACGTGGATCTTATTCGTGATGACGACATTCTCTACGCTTCATCCGGCGAGGATTTCATCGCAAGAAAGAGTAACATCTACCAAGCTGTTTCTGACAACGGTGTGGGTAGTCACATGCCCTCTTCGCCACACGGGGACAAAACTGGCGGAACAGACTGGATCAAACTTAATGTAGGTGGGAAATATTTCATAACCACCAGAAACACGCTGGTTGGCAATGCACCCGGAAGTATGTTGGAGCGAATGTTTTCCGAAGACAGCAACTGCACATGGTCAAGTTCGGTTGACAACACCGGTGCGTATTTGATTGACAGGAGTCCGCTGTATTTCGAACCAATTCTCAATTACCTACGTCATGGAGAACTGGTGCTTGACAAAAACATCAGTGCCGTGGGCGTGTTGGAAGAAGCGAAATTTTTCGGTGTTCTCGACTTGGTTGATTTACTGGAAGCCCGAGTGAAAGAGGAACAACCTCCAACCGATGCTAGTCCAATTACTAGGCGTGAGTTTGTGATGCGCCTTATTGGCACTCCTACAAACACTGAACTGAGGTGTCAAGGTGTCAACTTCAGCTCTATTGACTTGTCAAAATTAGATCTTAGAAATATTAACTTCAAATACACAACCATGAAAAACGCGAATTTATCCGGAGCTAACTTGGTAGAATGTAATTTTGAACGGGCTGACATGTCTAATTGCGTGCTAGACGGGGCGAAATTAATGGGTGTAAGGATGCTTTGTGTTAACCTGGAAGGAGCATCGATGAAAAATTGCTATTTTGAAGATCCTGCTGGCAAGCAAGCGTACCTGGAGGGTGCCAATTTGAAATTTGTAAACTTTGAGGGTAGTTGTATGGCAGGTATAAATTTGAGGGTAGCAACGTTGCGCAAAGCAAACCTGCAGAATTGTGATCTGCGGGGTGCGATATTAGCGGGGGCGGATATGGAGGATGCGGACTTGACAGGGTCGGATTTGCAAGAGGCTAATCTGAGAGGCGCTAATCTGAATGGCGCATATTTAGAACTCATTGTTAACCCACTCCATATGTCTCAGACCATACCCCAAGGTCGTTGAGATTTGTGGAACTTGCGTGGGAGCACGTAAAACCGCCGGTCTGCCGGCCATTGACCGCCGTAAAATTGGTCGGGCCGGTATAAATAAAACCTTGGCTTGCTCGGGTGGACGGTATAAAATCGAGGTGAAACGTATTACTGAGTGGCTTCGGTTCGATATGATTTCGGCGTGTTCAGTTATCAGTTCAAAACCGCCCTGCTGGTGAACTTAAGTTGAAAAGATTTCGGATTCTTTTATGTGTATCAAATCGTTACATCCGAGAGTTATTACTGACGGCCGTAGCTGCGCCATAAGAATCTCCAGGTGTAACGTCCGCTGAATACACAAGCTGTGTGCAGCGACCTGAAGACCGTGAAACGGATGAGTATGGAGGGAGGTTGGGCATATGGAGTTATCAATGAAATGCAGTGGTATTTTGTGCTGTACTTCAATACGGAAGAAATCTGAGTATGGGAATGTCGAATATGATAATCGCTGCATTTATTTGACCTGTTGAGCATTCTTGAAGTTTCCAAGGCAAGGAAAAACTTAACTCATTTATTTATTTATTTTTTTTATCCCCCGTGGAACGGCGGGATATAGTTTTGAACTTCTCGCTCTGTCAGTCTGTCCGTCCGTCTGTCTGTCCGTCTGTCACGCTTCAGTCTCACGCGCCTACAGGCCACATTAATATAAAGTATTCGTTTCAAATTTTGTACACGGCTTCTCTGGACCCTTCCGCAGTGCAGTGAAAGAATTTTCCGGATCGGGCAAAAATTGACAAAATGGCGGACTTTTGAAAATCGGCACTGGACTTAGCGTATATACGGCAGTCTCACGCGCCTACATGCCACATTAATGGATGGATTCGTTCCAAATTTTGTACACGGCTTCTCTGGACCCTTCCGCAGTGCAGTGAAAGAATTTTCCGGATCGGGCAAAAATTGACAAAATGACGGACTTTTGAAAATCGGCACTGGACTTAGCGTATATACGGCAGTCTCACGCGCCTACATGCCACATTAATGGATGGATTCGTTCCAAATTTTGTACACGGCTTCTCTGGACCCTTCCGCAGTGCAGTGAAAGAATTTTCCGGATCGGGCAAAAATTGACAAAATGACGGACTTTTGAAAATCGGCACTGGACTTAGCGTATATACGGCAGTCTCACGCGCCTACAGGCCACAAAAATGGATGGATTTGTTTCAAATTCTGCGCACGGGTTCCCTGGGACCTTCCGCAGTGTAGTGATAAAGAATTTTCCGGATGGGACTTGACAAAATGGCGGATTTTTCAAAATCGGCGCTGTACTTAGCGTACCTACGACAGTCTCACGCGCCTACTTGTTAATGGATTGATTCGTTTAAATGTTAGACACTACGTCTACCTATCCTTCCACTTTTAAATTTTGCGTTGTCAACACGCAACAGCCTTACACACACCATATCCCCCACGGGGGTTAGACGTACTCCTCGAGACGTAGTCAAGGTTAGCCTAACTGACTCGGTGGGCTTTACTTATCACTTGTGGGGCATCCATCGTCCATATATTGTTACGTCTGTACTTGTGGGGCATCCGTCATCCATATATTGTTACGTCTGTACTTGTGTCTTCTTTCTTATGATTTTGGAAAAATACTTGCGAATCCCAATCTTTGGCGACCATAGTTATTTTAGGATCATGTCGGTTGTTCGAAATTTCTACACGGCGAGGACACTTGCCTTCTTTTTACATTAAAAACTGGGCATTTTGAGTAAAAATTTTAGTGCTATAAGGGGGCAAGTGGACTTATCCCCTTTTTGCACTAAAATTTTACCTCAAATCAGGCCTAACTGTAATTTGCAAAAAGGAGATAAGTCGACTTGTCCCCTTTTGCACTAAAATGTTTAGTCATAATGACCAATATTGTTTATGCAAAAAGGAGGCAGGTCAACTTGTCCCCTTTTTGCGCTAAAATTTTTGCTCAAAATGCCCAGTTTTTAATACAAAAAGAAGGCAAGTCGACTGTCCCCTTTTTGCACTAAAATTTTTACTTACAATGGTTGAGATTTTAAATGCAAAAAGGAGACAAGTCGACTTGCCCCCTGTTGCACTAAAATTTTTACTCATAATGGATGATATTTTTAATGCAAAAAGGAATCAAGTCGACTTGTGACCTTTTTGGTCTAAAAGTGTTATTCATAATGGTTGAGATTTTTAATGCAAAAAGGAGGTAAGTCGACTTGTCCTCTTTTTTGCACTGAATTATTTGATGACAAGGAGCCTTTACCCTTAACGTAAAAAGGAGGCAGGTGCCCTTGCTCTCTTTCTGTGCTAAAATGGCTGGTATTTTTAATGCAAGAAAGAGGTAAGTCGAATTACTGATTTTTGCATTGAGATTTATAATGAAAATAAAAAGCAATGCAAGACATATCGTCCCTGCAAGCGGGAATAGTTTTTGTGTTTGATAATAAGCGTTTGACACAAAAATCTTTAATAGCACAAACCTTTTGCTGCAAAAACTGGATCACTACAGTCACCTGTAAAACATATCATCTTCCGAGCATCATAATAATAAAAATTTGAAAAATAAAGCACAGCCGTGCGTTCTTATCATTTCTATCAAGCAAAGAAGGAAGTTTTATTCATAAGGATGCTGTATATATAAATTCAAACCATGTCTTTTAAGGTTTACCACCCGTGTAACTATGCATACAAGCGACTTGTCAGGTCCACACTATGTGACTTATAGCAATGAAACTACATCCGCACAAAACAAGTTTTTATTATCCATCAACAAGTAAACAAAAAAAACTGTTGCAGAAACAAAAAGTTAAAAAAAGCTTTATATAGTTACAACCAGAGATGAACAAATCCGTCGAATTCTCACTGGCAAGATTTTGCTGATTGTTTTACTCTGGCCGTCCAGCCTGATGCGCAAAAATTATGACATATTGTCAGATTAATAAATATCAGACGCGTGGAAGTATGATTTGAACGGCCGTAAAATAGTATTTTCAACTGACAAGAAATCTTGAAATGTGATCATCTCTGTTGAACGATAAAAAAATAAAAATTATAACAAATAACAATGTCTTAAATTACCTTAATAAAAAAAAAAAAACAATACAGATAATTATACAATTATAGTCACAAAACGAACAGGTAATATACTGCGTAATATGTAAAAATGTTTGAATGTGGGATAGATAAGAAAAGGCAAATATATCATAAAATTACGGTAAAATATAAAACATTGTTTGCTTTTATTTATTGTTTCATTTTTATGAATGTTTGAATAAACATAATTGATAAATTAGACGGTAACTTGTGAAACTGGAACAATAAAAATTAAAACTTTACATGTGCATATTTTTCAAACAAATATTAATGTTCTTTTTACTGTTCAGATAAAGATATCCGACGGTATACTGAGCAATCAAACTATGTTTTCGCTTTTTTAATACTATGACGGTTTGAAATTTATAGTTGTATTTTCTGTCATATTCGTTTAAAAGACAACAAATATTTTAGTACTTAAAGTACCAATTTTATCAATGGTCAAGTTGATATCACAACTTTGTCACAACTAAATTTAAACTCCAATTTCATTTGTTTATAGTTATGTAAACTTTTTCAAACAGAATAGTCCAATCAAATTTCAGTTGATTGAACCAGAATTGTAGGAGTATTTACACTTGGAATTTAGCAAATACCAGAGTTTCATACATTGGATATAGTTAACCCGACGTCCCGCTATCTATTTAAGTCTTATATATTGCCACACATAAATAACTGTGTTTTCGAATTCCATTCAATTTTCTTTGAACAAAAGTCAAGGTTAAGAATTGGTGAATTTTTAGCACAGCTTGTAATACTGAGCTATTTTGTTGACCTTATATTCTACTTTAGCTAATTTTACGACATTCCAATAACATTTCAACTTTAATTGTAAATTATTCCGTTTTTTCAAACAGGTTCTACGCGAAGAAATAAGTAAGAATCACTATGTAAGAGGCAAGACCCGTTTCCCACCTTCTTTCCAACATGTCACACACTTCTAATATGCCAAATTCTCCACTGTATCTTTGCATGCAGTAATACTTCGCAAAATCTAGTTTTTCTATCACTCTTACCACAAGTTCAAAATACTCGGTATTTTTGCTTTATATCGTGAAATCGTGAAACAACTACCTTTCGAGTAGTACAAAGACCGTCCCTAAAATTAAAGTTCTTCAAAGTTAGGCAGCATTGGAATATTTAATTTTTTTTTGCTATCATTTATACCATTTATCTTAATCTTGCGTTTATCAGTGCCCATGGGGGATTGGGCGTTCCGTACCTTTTCCTTTCCGCACCCTGCCTTTCCGCACCTTTTTTTTTTTTTTTGGACGCTCCGCACCCTGTCAAAAGACGTTTCGCACCCTATTTGGCCGAACTGCACCCTTTCTTATTTTCAGCCTTTTCTTCGAGTTAAATATTTTTTTATTTCATTTTCATTTTTATTTTTCGGGAAAACAGATCCAAAAATTGGCCAAATGGGGGCATTTATAATTTTTTGATTTGCCAGTTTTCAAAATACTTCTTCTCGAACGAATTTGATCAGATTTTCTTTATCTTTCGCACGAATGTTCTGTAGGTAGGGCTCTCTTAAAATTTGACTGTTTCTGGTGATCCGCCAAAAATTGGCATAATAGGGGGCATTTTTGTATTTAATGACGATTATTTTGGAAGATGCTTCTTCTCCCACAATTTTGATTGGATTCCTTTTCATTTTTGTTGCGATTCTTCTCCAGCTAGGCCGCTCTTGAAAAATGAAGTTTTTTTGGCGATCCGCCAAAACTTGGAAGTTGATTGAACATTGGTCCGAAATGCGGGCCGAGCATCGACACAAGTTAAATAAACATGCGCACTGGTCCGAAAAGTCAAACGCGCACCAAAACAAGCTAAATAATCATGCGCACTGGTTCGAAATGCGAGCCGCGCATCAACGTAAGTTAAGTAAACATGCTCATTGTTCCAAAATAAAAACCGCGTATCAACGCAAGTTAAATAAAAATGGACACTGGTCTGAAATGCGAACCGCGCATGAGCGCAAGTTAAATAAACATGCGCACTGGTCTAAAATAAGAAACGCTGATCAACGCCAGTTAAATAAACTTGCGCAGTGGTCCGAAATGTGAACAGCGCATCAGCGCAAGCTAAAGAAATATGCGCACTGGTCCGAATTGTGAACCGCTCATCCACGGAAGTTGAATATACATGCGCATTGGCCCGAAATGCGAACCGCGTATCGACGCAAGTTAAATAAACATGCGCACTGGTCTAAAATAAGAACCGCGCATCAATGCAAATTAAATAAACATGCGCACTGGCCCGAAAGGTCAAACGCGCATCAACACAAGCTAAACAAACATGCGCACTGGTCCGAAATGCGAACGGCTCATCAACAGAAGTTGAATAAACAAGCTCAATTTTCTGAAATGCGAGCCGCGCATCAAAGCAAGTTAAGTAATCATGCGCAGCAATGCATATTAAACTAGACCGAATTTCGCTTAGCGTAGCGAAATGACACCAACTTGCAATGGTACAATCTTTCTGGTCAAAGACACGTTTGTCAGTCTTTCCGCATTATTGTCAGCTTCCGAATTATTATCTTGAATAAGCTCATCGAAGTAAATATAATGTAATCTCGGATAATCAAATTCAGTTTTCTAACCGTTTTGAGATAATGGTCAACTTCCGGTTTTTGACCTTGACCATGAGGTCAAGGTCACCGAGATACCTCTTATATAACGTCTTTTAGGCCCAAAGGGTCGAAAATAAGCTCAAAATCACTCTATCTCTAACCGTTTTCGAGATAATGGTCAACTTCCTGTTTTTGACCTTGACCATGACGGAGGAGGTCAAGGTCACCGAGGTACCTCTTATATAACGTCTTTTAGGCCAAAAGGGTAGAAAATACGCTCAGAATTGCTCTATCTGTAACCGTTTTCGAGATAATGGACTATTTTTCTCTAACGAATTTCAATATTCAAAGGTCACATGACCTTGACCTTGACACTGAATGACGAGATTCCATCCACGATGCTACTGCCCACTGATATCGTACACGTGTTGAAACAATGATTTATTTCCAGCAATTTTTCGTGATAGAATAGGATTTTGCAAAAAAATTTTGACCTCAATTTGACTTGAAGGTCAAGGTCAATAAATTTTGTGAATTCCACGACAACTCATTACCCTCTATATCTCTGCCAAATGTCCTCTTTCTACTACAAACCGTGTAGGAGGAGTTTTCTTGAAACCACTTTGAGATAAAAAAACTTTGACCTCGAGTTGACCTTGACCTTGAAGGTCAAGGTAAAAAATGCGGATTTAACGACATCTCACCACCCTCTATCTCTGTGCCAAATTTCATCGTCCTACGTCAAATAGCGTAGGAGGAGTTTTCTGGAAACCTCCGTGACGGAGGAAAGGAAGGAATAAACACCCAGAATTCTTTGCAAAGCATACCCATTTGCAAACTATGTTCGCAAGTGGGAGTAAACATCCGTTACTAAATTATTTAGCTAGCTCATTGCCATCTCGTCCCTTGAAGCCCAATTTTTCAGGGAAATTCCCTTGTTCATGCACGCTGGAATTGGTCTTATCGCTTTTCGTAAGCTGGGACTTTGTCTTTGGACAAACTTGTGCAACGTGACCACCACTTTTGGCAACCAGACAAGCTTATTCATAGATTCACTAGATCTTCTGGTCACAATGTCCCTGGACATTCTTGTTTCAATGTTTTCAATTTTTTCAAATTGTTATTATGAATATTCAAATCCTGTATGAGGTGTAATTAAAGAATTCATAAATCTAATAGCTGTTATATTTGTGGTATTTTATTGACCACAACTTTTGTTTGCTGTGCAGTTGACACAAGCAGGGTCGTATTCTACAAAGTAATTGATGTATGCTTCAGAGAAACCCTTAGCATGGTCAATATTATTTGTACTATACTATTACAAAATATATAAATTTTCCTCTTCGTGCGATTGTAACATTATTTTCGCATTTTTAGCTCAGGCCAGCAAGGCTACATAGGCTATACACGTTGTGTGCCGTCTGTTCGTCCGTTCAAAAAAAACAAGCAAAAAATAGCTGTTGGTCTGATTGATTTCAAGCTTTGAAGAAAATTGCTGCACAATTATTTTTCCTTTTCAAAATTTTTGTGATTATTTATTTAAAACCCAATTGTTGGCGAAATTTCAAATCAACGTATGCTGCTAAACATTTGTTATGATGCAATGAAAAAATGCCCGTCCATCTATTATTTTTTTTTTCTGAGGGGGAAGGGGCGGGGCAGGTTCCTATTATTTTGGAAATTTACCAGTTTCGGCAATTTTGATTAATCGATTACAACTTTTATTTAATACTTTCACAATACTGGAAAACTTTCGGTTTCGAATACAGAGTATTTTTGTTTCGGCCGATGACCGCGGTCACCGGCATTTATGGTTCCACGTATCACAATTCTTATGTCATATTCAAACTGTCTCTTTCAACATGAGTTTTCTCTCCCTTTCTGTACCTTCTTTTTCTTTTCCTCCTTTCCTTCACTGAGAGCTCAGTTTTTTTATACACGTTTTGTACAACAAAAATTATCCTTACTCAAGACCCAGCAAATAGATAACCCGATCGAAATTACATCAAGGGGAACCTTAATCTCAAAGTGTTAGTTACGTAAGACAGAAGCTCCAGAAATTAATTGTTTGCAAAAACTCTGATACAGAAAGCAGATAAGTTAATACTCTAGATACTGGTGAAGTCGTCATTGCTATATTGGGTCTTAAACATACTATTTGTTTTGTTTATCATATTTAAACAAAATGTTGAACAAAGACTTTGGAATATTTATGTTTCTAAAACATTGTTTATTTCACTTCAGATCTTTATATGTCAATCTGCCTAATTGTCTGTCAAAATTCCCTAAAATATTTCCGAATATATACATCTTCATTGTGATAAAAATTAGGTTAATGTCGGATAACGACATAACATTGAAATTTTTGGTCAATAGGCACCGTCGATTAGAACGATTATTGATATTTAAACTGATTTCTATTAATTCTGTTTCTATTAAAACACTGTCTTAAACAATCTTTCTATCAAGAAATTCAACTTTACGTTAGTCACATTAGACAGTGAGAATTATTTTATGACCGATTTCTTAAAAGCCTGTAGAAAGTATGCCCTATTGTTGAATTGTATAAAATTGCTCGATTTTAGGAAAGGGCATTGTTTTGACAAAAATATAATAGTTTTTCTGAAACGGTGTTTCGTCAGTCTGTTAGTCAAATTTGGTGCAATGTTTCCCAGTTAAGCACAATCACTTAGATGCCCCTTTTTGGCTGTAATTTTCGCATGATCACCTTTTAAGATATGCGCATAAACGTCTAATTAACATAGGTCACTTGTTAATCAACAAAGACTAGCCACATAGGTTGCATTCTAAGTTTGGAAGCTGTGATATGTTCATCCATCCGTGTATAATCTTTAGTATTTTTCTAAAAAACGCAACAACTCTTAGAGTTTACATCTGTGAAATTTTATGGTTTTTCACTTCTGATAACTGGTTTCTGAACTGGACTGCAAAGCACCCGTGAATTATGAGAGAATTGAGGAAATAATCACCTCATAATAAAAACACGTACGCCTGTTTCAAAGCCAATTCAAAAACTATTTATTTAGAATGTAATCCAACGCCCCCCCCCCTAGACCCCATGTCGCAATGCGCAATCGGCGACGTAACGTTACGTACAACGGCGTCACAGCGACGTGACGCAACAATCACACACCTCCAGGACACCTAACAATCGCATCTAACAATCGCCAAAGCCATTTTCTCACACATCTGATCACGGAATCATTTTGTTGAAATGTGGATTGCTCAATTAGACCATTATTTTATTTTGCCATTCTTTAATTGATACTGAATCAATAACAATTTTACGGAAAAAACATCTTTTAAAATACACATTTTTTCTTATTTGCTGGTGAGGGAACCCAAAGATAACCCGCCATATCCGTGGTAGAAACGAGCTACTTTTGTCTAAAATTGCTGGTTTTATTTTGCAAACCTTCGTATATACAACACAATGCTTTTTATACAAGCACTGTTTTTCATTATTGATGTCATATAGATATGTTTAACGTTGGCATAAATTGTTGAGTTCTGATTCTTGCGCTTCCATCAATTCATTTTCTTTTATATACAGCATAGTTTTTTTATCACTTCTGAAAACAGGTCTGCTTATTGTACCTTTCTTCTTCAATAACCAACATTCTGAAATACCTTGAATTTATATTTTTAAATACAAATAATCACGTGTATAAACAAATACAAATTTCTCATAAAATTTATTCCCAATTCCTCCGATGATGTTCAAAGGTAAGCATCATGTGAGGTATTTTTACATTGATCACGTGCTTCTTGGTTGAATAATGCTGTTGACTGGAGCTTTGCTAATTTATTTTCAATGTCTTTAACCACATTTTTTCATTTGAGTTACTTTAATGACAACATGTTTATGTGCCTTACAAAACTGATTGGGTAATATGTGTTACATGTGTGTTAAAAATACCACTTCTTTGCAAAAACGTAGCAGCAATTTATCTATTTTCCGAAAAGGAAAACAAAGGGCACATGTAAATATGAGATCTTTTCAATATTAATACCTAAGAATGAGCCAAAGGCCTTTCAAAAATGGATGTGCTTCTTTGTGTCTTGAAACTTGACTTTGGTACGTCCTAAAATCGACCTAAAATATGCCTTTTGGAGGTACCCAAAAGTAGGTTAGAGTAACACTCATTGCTAAAACTCCTGGAATCTTTACCCCTGGATGAAAATTAGCTTCTCAAACTCTGATCCCTTCCAGGAATAAACCAAACGCTAAGTATAACTCAAATTTTTATTATTTTGTTTGCTTGCCTCGAATTACTTCCAGTTGTTATTAATTGATTTTCTGGTGTGTGTTTTTCCTTAATTGCGGACACATAACCCCATAAATTGACCTATTATTTTGCCTTTTACCTTCCATGGCTCAAAATACCCCAAAGAATCAGTTGAGTAACTTGGATATCTAAAAGTATCACTACAATATCTCAAAATTTTTTCTGTTTAGTATCTACAAGGATCAATAAAGTATCTCAAAAGTATCTGAAAATCTCTCGTTCGTACCTGTTAATTATTCAAAGTTTCCAAAAAATATCTAAAATTAAGTATCAAAATAACCTATAATTATCTAGTATCAATAAATATTTTATGTATCTAAAGTCTCTCAAAATAAACCGAAATTACACGCTAAAACTTAAATAACGAGAGGATATCTGATCTCTCATCTTGTATATTTCAAAGTAGTCCGGGGTTGATTCTGCATGACACGGTGTCCAAATTTGGCCTTCCTGAGTGTTCGCAATTGTCTTCAGACGGTTATGCTTTTTGTGAGTGTGACCTATAATTTCATCCACTTAACAAAATTTTGAGCACTTTCCTCTGAAAGATCTCTTTGCTATTTTTCACATCTGTTCGTGATAAAATATCTGACCTTATCTTCTTACCTCCAGGTAAACGAAGTAAACTACGTAATATTCTGCATTCTTTATTATCTATTGTAGATCAATAAGCATTTGAATAAAAATATGAATAGCCGCTAACTTTATTTGCAGAAAGATAATGGCAATTAATCGTGATAACATGCTCTGAAAAATCTCCTGGCCACCCCTTGTAAAAACAGCATACTCTGAAGGTTTGTCACAGCCAGTCATTGGTAGATAATTATACTGGGAATGTTTTTGCCTCACAGAATTCTATTATATAAAATATGTGTACAATGACATTTTCCATCCCCTCTCGATTCACAATTGCAGTTAAAGGGGTCCATTAATCAAGGTTAATGGAGTGCTGGCCTGAAGATCGTCGCTGTACGTAAGAGACGTAAAATGTTTTGGTGCACAGACCTTAAAATTGGCAATGTTTCAATTAAGAAAAAACAGAAAATATAATTAACAACTATACCCATCTTAATCTTAATCGCAAAAAGAGTATAGCGACCCTAGCGATCTTTTGCAATGCTTAATACGAAAGCAATTAAAAGATTAAAATTGACTAATATACTTTTTCTGAAGGTGAAATGATAACCAATATTTATCGAGGATGCATATTTAATGAGGTGGTGAATGTTTGATGGACAAATTTCTATTCAATTTTCATTGGGGTGAGGATTATTTATCTTAGTTTACCGGGGTGAGGTTTCAATGAGGGTAAAAATTGGATGCTACACCGGCGCTTTACTGTTTCGAATGGCTTATTTACATTCGATACAACATGGCGTCAAAGTTGTTTTTAGAGCTTTTATTTTTCATATTTTTTCTCATGCGGAATGTTGATTCCAAATATATTGAAGGCGAAATAAAAACAAAGACATCAAAAACTAATGTAAATTTCTTATTGGATATATTTTTACGTTGTGTTTTTACAAACAGGAGCAAATGAAAGTGCAGCTCTGTGGCTAGCTCCGAGTTAGCTCCAAGTGAGGTCTTCATTGTAAGCCAAGTCACACTTTCGTGTTTCAAATAAGAAGCGCAGGAATTTTGAATTTCGACCGCTAGGAAATCTCGTGAAAATGAAAGAAATAATAGAAGATATAGATGAAATATAGCCAAAAACAGCCAATACTCGGAACATAAAAGACAATAAAATTTAAAACTATTTGTTAAAACTTTTAATTAATTTAAAAAAAGCTTACGGGTTGTTAAAACATGATTGCTCTTTGGTGTAAGAGAAATTTGATATTTAGCCGAAATCTCTGTTATTCTTTCACTTTTACCCGGTTAGTTTGTATTAAAAACGCAGAATTTTAGCGCGTTTTATTCGGAATGCCCAAAGTGTGATTTGGGTTATTTCTGCTTGCTGTAATTCTTTATCATACAGGCCAGTCCTCAGTAGGCTCTGACTTATATAACATCTTATGTCTCTCTGTCAGATCTACAAGCCTTACGTAATAGGGGTCTGAGGCACGAATTCTGCATGCCAGTCCCATTATAGTCCTAGATGACTCTTGCTTCCCAGCAAGAGTCATAGTTCCAATAATATAACTTGTCATTGATCTCAATTTTTCAATCTCGGCGCACGACTGGGGCTAATGGCGTTATTTTAGAAAGGGTGCATCACATAAATAACCCAATTATAAATTATGGCGCACAATTTTTATGGTCAAATAACAATTTTGTAATGAGAAAAATAGATGTTTTCTTCAGATCAGAATAAAGAATGTCCCACTATCGCCCAAAACAACAATGAATCTGCAGTTGTAAAACCACTCTTTACTCCACTTTGGTAGTTTGGACGAGGTCGAAAATAGTGCGCAAGGGTACTTCTCAGTGTGCTTTTTAAGAAAAGGCATGCCACTCCGAACCTCGATGTCCTGGAACATGCACCGAAAGATCTAGAGCCGCGAAAATTGAGATCAATGGTGATTTCTATTACAGGAACTGTGACCCTTTCTGACCTAGGAAGACAGAAAGGGTCCACTGGGACTAGTCCCAGTAATTCAAACATTTACAGAAACTTCATGTCCATTATACCGTTTTTTTTTTGCAAAACAGGCAAATGTATAATGTTTGTTTGCCTTCTGGCCTTTATATGATATATGACCAAAATCAAGTGATCAAAAATTTACATAAAGTATACAGTATACATGGTAGATTATCTGAAAAATATATGCTTAAATAGTTGATAGATGGAGAATTGTGTATAGATTTATTTTGTAGAACCGCAGTATTTAACTTTTATTTTCTTCCATTGTTTTTGAAATACCAATTCAAAAGTTTGTTGGTTGATAATTGCAAAACTCATTGTTACTTTTTCACGTTATAAAAATGCTCCTTATATACAAACACATGTCAATTATTGCGGGAGATTTGTGGGTAGCTCCGTATTATTTTCTTTTGAAGAAAGCGTAACACAGAAGTTGTATATCATTACCGTTGTACTTTGAGGGCCTTTAGCAAATGCCAGTAAAGATTTGTGGGTCGTTGAATCTCGCACGAAGTAGCCACAGAGGTGCCTTAAAGCGAGCGCAGTTAACATGCATATCGTTAGATAGCGTGGAAACCTTGTAGCGTGCCACTTCTTGGAGCTAGCTCCGAGTCAGCTCTTCCTTAAATTACTTCTTATATCTCTCTGTCAGACCACCCATTAGACAACCGCTTCCATGTTAAAACTTCTGCTAGGGAAGAGACCTGGTAGTGGCTCAGCGATATGAATGAAGCAAATCCAACCTTAAGTACTTTAACAGAATATGAAATTTTATAAAAATTCCATAATTTTTCATTAAAACATTAATCATTAAAATGTATTAAAAAAGTTTCCTCTTTAAAGGTTTTTCTTGCTGGATACGAGTTAAACAGGCGTTGGGCTCCATATGTCCTTGCCCTCGCCCATCTACAACTCACTTTGGTATTACTGTTAGGCAATTTCTATGCATGTAGTTTCTGGGGAAATTGTCTTCTGGGAACTAAGATCGGGAACTGATATCTTTACATTGCAAATAAAAACAAAAAAATGTGTTGTGAGATGTCGAACTTACATTACGAGTCTGAAAACTGATTTTGGAGACTAAATGCCGAGCGTGTTGATTCTAAATATTAATCTAAAGGGGTATCACTGAAAAAATTAGAACAGGGATAATTGCAATTATACAACATATTACATCCCGACAAATGTATCTTGAAACTACCACAACAGGAGAACAGAAGGTGATAAGACTGCGTTGGTACACTCTTATAGAATCACGCATTACCAATTTACATTATTACTAGTAGTTATGTTTTAACTTTTTATCCATTTCTTTTCAGGATGTTTGGAGATTTGTGTCTAGGTTTTGTTTTGTTTCGGGAGGAAAATTTAAATATGAATTTGAATACCCTGAGGTTCGTATCAAAGGCTACCTTACTTCTGCGCATAAACAATGTTTTTGTCTGAATAAATCATCGCTTTAACTAACTCTAAACAGTAATAGATGCTTGTTTTTATGTGCCATAAACTTATCTGAAGTAAATCGTATAAAGTGACTGTTAAAACACACGCCTGATGCACCAATGATAAGCAGAACAAAATAATTTGCAAAATCTTTGAGAGCGGACACTTATTTAAAAATATCTACATTCTTTTTTGCTTGATACGTTTTTAATAATAGAATGAAAACGTGTAGAAATCTGAAAAGGTGAAGTTTGTAGCAGAATTTATAGCAGTTGTGTCTGGTTAAAATCTGCCGGGAGAAAAAAAAACCCCTGGGCAAAGAAAAAAAAAAAACCCTGAAAAAAAGCCGCCCTACATCAAACTCCTGCAGGTGAACACCGCCCAAATATTTTTGCTTCATATTTTTATAACTCCAGTGTCCTCACAATAATTTTAATTGCTATTATCACGAATTAAGTTGTAAGCTAGCAATTAATTGCTAGGTAAGTAGTTAGTTACAGCTGCTGGAAAGGAGATTTTAATTGGTTTTTACCGGGATTGATTTTGATCTGGGGCGGCTTTTTTCCGGACCGATTTTGTCCGGTGGTTCTTGCCTCCGGCCGATTTCGTCCTGTTACCATAGCGGTGCTACAAAAGTGGCTTTTGGGAGAATCCATTGATTCACTGTAGCCTAAGTTTTTTTTCTATCACTACAATGAAGTATTGGTGTTACATTTTCAGAAATATGAAATACAGTCGCTGAACTTGTATTACGATGAGCCCGATAAATGGCCGGAAGTTTATGGCAGCAACAAGGTATGTTAATTATTACACATTTATCTTTCTTTTAAAACAAAAAAATGTAAGTTTTTACTCCAACTTAACTAAATGCATTTCAACTTTTGGGGAAATGCGAAATGGTTTAAGATACATCCTGTGCTGGCTTGTTTTGGTATCTTGGAGTATCAAGAATTGAAATTTACTGAAGTCAATTTTGAAAAAATTAGAATGATTCTTTGTACCTGTACATATGACATAGGAACACTGGTGACGTTTTATGTTCAGGACTGCGAAAAGAGAACCGGTTTGCCATACATCAATGTATCAGCAGGTCATCAAATCACGTTGGCTGATTTTTACCCGGGATGTGAAAATAAGGACAAGGCAATCAAGTGTAAGGGCCATCGGAATCTTATATCAGTGCGTCAGCGATGGTGGTTCTTGGCCATTAGTAGATGTAAACCCGATGTGGTGAACGAGGATGTCGAGGTGAGTGGCAAAACAGTCTTATTGATTATTTTTATTTTGAGAATGTATATTTCGGTATTTTAAGCACAGTTATGAACATATCTATCCCGTAAAGTAAGGTTCTTCTATCCTGCATCGGCTAATAAGCATCTCAAATGATTCGAGATTTTATCGGGATGGTTGTCTGTTTGTGGGCTGTGTACAGATTATAGACTGAGATGAAGCTTCATCCTGTAGCATAATAAAAGACAATGTTTGAGATAAAACTGCATGTGAAGAATGTTATCTTTTTTCATTCAGCCATATGAAAAAGCTCAGCTGAAAATTAATGATATACAATAGGTCATGTTTAAATTAGACCCCCTTGATTACAAATTCCGATCATGTAAAGTCATGTGCTCTTTATATGTTGTATACTTAGGGCTGTATACAGTCGAGGATGTAGATTTTTTATAACCAGTCGTGATGCCTTCACAAAAAACCTGGTATTGCGGTCATTTACGTAAATGTTAAAATTTATTGCCTAATTTGTACAGGGCTCTTACATTCCTTGAAAATGCTTAAATGTACTTGAATTTGCAAACAAAAAAAAAACAAAAAAAAAAAAAAAAAACCAGTATACTGGAATTTACTTGAATTTGGTTATATATACTTAATTATACTTGAATTTTTTCTCGGCAAACGTGTAAAAACCCTGTTTGTAGTAAGAAGATATTGTTTATGTTTGCAGGGCATGGAGCTGAAGTTCAAACTGACAATGACAAATGGCGACAGCTTGTTTTACGAGCATTTCTCTGCTGATGAGTTTTGTAAGTATTTTTTTTTATATTTTAAATCCAAGGATTTGTACGAAGGTCTAAGCATTCTAACATGCAGTATAGTTGAACCCCTTTGTAGCCATATTGGATCTAACAGCGCACAGAATATGTGTATCGACATCCATGTGCCATCCATGTCGTCATGGTCAGGTTGCATTGTGTTAAATGTTTGTGCTTTACTGTTAAATTTTGATGAAACACACTGGAGAAAGATAGTTCAGACACCTTTTCGAGCAATACAAAATGGCCACATCACTTGTGCACATGCTGTATCCTGATTGGTCGAGTTCAAAGTCAATAATTTTTCAGTTTTGACCAGAACGCCGAAGTCCATGGATATCGCAATTATTTGTAATCAAAACACCAGTTAAGTCATGCAACAAATCATATAAAGGTCAACATTTTCTTACTGGTGAATAAGACCTCATGATTAATGGCAATAAGGCAATGTCTGATTAATATGATTAAGAAAGCATGGTAGAAAAATAACACAGAAATACACCACCTAACAAACTACCATATATGAAGTTATGGGTACCCGACTTGATTGTGTTGAGTAATCCTGTTTGTCGTTTTTGCAGACATCTTACAAATTGATATCACATTCTTGCTGGTGACCGTGGTTATTCTTCTAGTTACAGTTATATTCGCAGGTAAGAAAGTTGTCGTCTCACCCCTGTCAATCTGTAAAGACGAGAAAAAAAAACCTGGTCACGTGAAGATATTTTTTAAATAGTGAGATGCCCTTTTAGTAAAGGTCAGTTACACAGAATATCAATTTGGGAGAAAAGGATGGGGGGGGGGGGGGTTAAAATCATATATTGTGAGAAAATAAATGATTTGTGTTTGTTTTCAGTGAAACTGAATAAGAAGAAGCTTTTACACACTACTTTCAAGATGTTTGTGGCGTCGGTGTCGTTTCACTTTGTGTACCTCTTCTTCATGTGTATTAACTACGGAGCGTATGCAAATGACGGCATCGAGAGATACGGACTCAAGACCTTTGGTTTGTTTTCCATCATTTATTTATTTAGTGTTATTATTATTATTGCATTTACGGGTTATCAACAGTTGTAAGGACGAGCTGTAGTTTATGACAGCTTGAAGAAAGTGACAGATTTCCAATGAGTAATTCTGAAGGAAAGTGTCAAAGCGAAATTAGGTGCCGTCCAGTGAAGACAATTCCTGCACAGCTTTTCAGCGAATGCACAATTTGAAATAATGGAGTGCGGTATTCAGCTGCTTGAAAATACGTGCCTGTTGTTAAAGTTGTTGGGAAGTCAAGGCATGATAAACTGAACTTAGAAAGTGGTTGTGGTGAAATGTGTTTATTTAGCCTGGACAATTCAGTTGTAAGCTCGTTCGTATGCCCTGATTAGTGCACTGTCTAATTTGTAAATCCTGTACAACATCTTTGTGAGGTGTTTCCGCTACGAATGTTCCGCGTTTATGTGACCGTTGTTGTTGTGCTTGTGGCAAATACTGGGCGATTTTTAGCCCAGCTTACGTTACACGTAAGCTGGGGTATTCCTATCGGTCTGCGGATGGCGTCCGTTAGTTAGTTAGTTAGTTAGTTAGTAAGTTAGTTGTTTATTTAGTAAACTTTGTTTCAAAATGCATCTCCTCCTACAATTTTGATCCGATGTCATTTATTTTTGGTGTGAGGCATCCCTAAGGGGTCGTGCATACGGCTTGTGCTTTTCTAGTCGATCGGGTGATTTTTGAATTTTTGGGGAATTTTTAAAGAAAAATTTTTAAAATGTATCTCCTCCTACATTTTTGACGCGATGTCGTTTATTTTTGGTATGAGGCACCCCTAAAGGCTCGTGCATACGGCTTGTGCTTTTTTAGTCGATCGGACCATTTTTGTATTTTTGAGGAATTTTTTAAGCAAAAATTTCGAAAATAATTCAAAATGCATGTACTCCTACAATTTTGATTCGATGTCATTTATTTTTGGTGTGAGGCATCCCAAAGGGGTCGTGCATACGGCTTGTGCTTTTCTAGTCGATCGGGTGATTTTTGAATTTTTGGGGAATTTTTAAAGAAAATTTTTTAAAATGTATTTCCTCCTACATTTTTGACCCGATGTCATTTATTTTTAGTATGAGGCACCCCTAAAGGCTCGTGCATACGGCTTGTGCTTTTTTAGTCGATCGGACCATTTTTGTATTTTTGGGGAATTTTTTAAGCAAAAATTTCGAAAATAATTCAAAATGCATGTACTCCTGCAATTTTGATTCGATGTCATTTATTTTTGGTGTGAGGCATCCCAAAGGAGTTGTGCATACGGCTTGTGCTTTTCTAGTCGATCGGTCGATTTTTGAATTTTTTGGCGAATTTTTGAAGAAAAAATATTAAAATGTATTTCCTCCTACATTTTTGACCCGATGTCATTTATTTTTGGTATGAGGCACCCCTAAAGGGTAATGCATACGGCTTGTGCTTTTTTAGTCGATCGGACAATTTTTGTATTTTGGGGGAATTTTTTAAGCAAAAATTTCCAAAACAATTCAAAATGCATCTACACCTACAATTTTGATTCGATGTCATTTACTTTTGGTGTGAGGCATCCCTAAGCGGTCGTGCATACGGCTTGTGCTTTTTTTCGATCGGGTGATTTTTGAATTTTTGGAGAATTTTTGAAGACAGAATTTTAAAATGTATCTCCTTCATTTTTGATCCGATGTCATTTTTTTTTGGGTATGAGGCACCCTAAAGGGTCGTGCATACGGCTTGTGCCTTTTAGTCGATCGGACAATTTTTGTATTTTTAGGGAGTTTTTGAAAAAAAAACTTCAAATGCCTTTCCTCCATTTCTTTTTTTTTCTTTTTTTTTCTTTGGTTTGATGCATCCCTAAGGGGTTGAAAGAAACATGCGCACTGGTCCGAAATGCGAACCGTACATCGAGGCAAGTTAAAGAAACATGCGCAGTGGTCTGAAAAAAGAACCGCGCATCAACGCAACTCAAAGAAACATGCGCACTGGTCTGAAATGAGAACCACGCATCAACACAAGTTAAATAAACATAGGCAATGGCCGGAATTGCGAACCGCGCATCGACGGAAGATAAATAAGCATGCGAGCTTGTCTAAAATAATCACCGCGCATCAACGCAAGTTAAATAAACATGCGCACTGGTCCGAAAAAAGAACTACGCAACGACGCAACCAATGAAACATGCGCACTGGTCCGAAATGCGAACCACACATCGAGGCAAGTTAAATAAACATGCGCAGTGGTCCGAAATGCGAACCGCGCATCAACGCAAGTTAAATAAATATGCGCACTGGTCTGAAATGAGAACCACGCATCAACACAAGTTAAATAAACATGGGCAATGGCCGGAATTGCGAACCGAGCATCGACGGAAGTTAAATAAACATGCGAATTGGTCCAAAATAAGCACCGCGCATCAAAGCAAGTTAAATAAACATGCGCAGTGGTCCGAAGAAAGAACCACGAATCGACGCAAGTTGAATAGACATAAGAGTCGGGCGTCGACGGGACTTAATAAACATGCGTTCTGGTCCGAAATGCAAATCGCGTGTCAACGCAAGTTAAATGAACCTGCGCATTGGTCCGAAATGCGAACCTCGCATCAACGCAACCTAAAGAAACCGGTACACTGGTCCGAAATGCGAACCGGATATCAACGCAAGTTAAATAAACATGCACACTGGTCCAAATTGCGAACCGCACATCAACAAGGTAAATAAACATGCGCATTGATCCGAAATAAGAACCGCACATCAACACAAGGTAAATAAGCATGCGCACTGATCCGAAATAAGAACCGCACATCAACACAAGGTAAAAAAAAAACATGGGCGCTGGTCCGAAATGCGAACCGCACATCAGCGCAAATTAAATAAACATATGCACTGTTCCAAAATGAGAGCCGCGCATCAACGCAAATTAAATAAACATGCGCACTTGTCTGAATAAGAACCGCGCATCGAGGCAAGTTACATAAATATTCGCACTGGTCCAAAATGCGAGCGTTGTTTGAAGGTATCTATGGCAGAGTATCCGGTCTACCAGAGATACAAAAAATCTGTTTCCCATTTTTCTGGGAAGGAAATCTTTGTATGCATTTATCGGTCTATGTTCTGGTCCGATGCTAAATTAATTATTGAACTAGCTCTTTGCCGTCTCATCTTTTGAAGCCCAATTTTTCAGGGCAATTCCCTTGCTCATGCACGCTGGAATTGGTCTTATTGCTTTTCGTAAGCTGGGACTTTGTCCTTGGACAAACTTGTTATGAGAACTTTTATGACACGTGTGACAAAAGTTGAGTGATTTTATAACCATTTTTAGGATATGTGCCAAGCGCTGAGCGATTTTTATGACAATATCAGGACGCATGTGGCAAGAATTGCGCGACTTTTATGATAATTTTCAGGACGCATGTGGCAAGAACTGAGCTATTTTTATGACAATATCAGGACGCACGTGGCAAGAACTGAGCGATTTTTATGACAATTTAAGGACGCATGTTGCAAGAAGTGAGCGATTTTTATGACAGTTTTCAGGACGCATGTGGCAGGTATTGAGCGATTTTTATGACAATTTTCAGGACGCATGTGGCAGGTATTGAGCGATTTTTATGACAATTTTCAGGACGCATGTGGCAGGTATTGAGCGATTTTTATGACAATTTTCAGGACGCATGTGGTAGGTATTGAGCGGTTTTTATGACAATTTTCAGGACGCATGTGGCAGGTATTGAGCGATTTTTATGACAATTTTCAGGACGCATGTGGCAGGTATTGAGCTATTTTTCTGGCAATTTCAGGACGCATGTGGCAGGTATTGAGCGATTTAACGTTCGTCTTGATGCTGATCCTCATGGCGAAGGGCTTCACCATCACGCGTGGTCGGCTGAGGAAAACCTCGTGGATTAAAATCTCAGTGTTTACGTTGATATATGTTCTCGCCTATATCATACTGTTTATAATAGAAGCCGAGGTAGGTGGCACTTTGTTTCCATGGTTACCGAGTAACGCAGCTACGTTGTGTGGAATTGCAGTGTGATTATCACACAGTAGAACATCACGCTCGTCTCAGAAGGACAGTGTTCATGTTTATTTCATTAAATCTCACCACAAATCTATTAGTTCCATTTAAAAGCGATTAATTTAACACGTCTGGTAACCACTTTTTTTCAGAATGACCATATAAAATGATATTAGTGTGTGGAAGTAGTCTCTTCGAAGCTGAACCTATTCTTGTGTATGTTACCGGGAATTCGAGTGATCAGGGCATACTTTCTGAAGTGTTGGGCGAATTCGCATATCTGCTGCGACCGCCAAGGAATACGCTGCCGAAAATTAGCTCTTGAATATGTAATTAATATTTCCAAATTTTGCCATCTGAATTAACTGCAGAAAATCCAATCGATATTCCTGAACTAATAGAATTCAGATATTAATATTTTTGGGTACTTAGCTAAGGATGGGTATGATTTGACCACACAATTTTAGTGCACTTCAGCATACAAATTAGGCTACGCCTAGACCTATTTGGGTCAGATTTGCTTGCGTACCACTTAACTTTGCTACGACTTGGCCATAAACCACTTATTAACAACAATTATCTTGACTATTTCGGAGCATACTGTTCGTTTCTGATTGGAACGACCATGTTTTGAATCTGATGCTGTCGCCTTTCTTGCCCAGTTCCAGTGCTGGTCGGCAAACTTGCGAGACTCCAAATGAAGCTGTAGGGTTGGGTGTTATCTGTCCATCCATCACCTGCTGTCATACCCACCCTGAAAGTCCGTGACCTATAGTAGTGGTAGTTATTTTGATCTTGACCCAACTTCAAGATCACAATGGCCGCCATCTTGGATTTTTAATTCTCTGCGCTGTCTTGTATATTATTTGGTACACGAGATTCCTATTCACTTACAATGTTTGCATAGTTTTCCCTATTACACGAATTCCCTGAAGCATTGAAGCTCGAGTTGATCATCCTTCTGGTAGAATGGAGTTTGACTGACGTAATATTCTTCAGTAGTAGGAGGTGTTAATTCATTTTTAATCTCCAAAATGATTTTTTTTTAAAATTCAATACATCATTATTCCATGTAGCAACTGAAGGCACAGAGTTTCACATATGACGGCCAAGACCTTAGCTACACATGAGTAAAACCTATTTTCTCGCTTCTGTACTTTCACCAACTTCTATGGTTAGTCCATCCATAGTCAAAAGTCTAAGCAAGGGTTAGTGATCGTACATATATATTAGACTTGTAATGCAGTTTGCCTTGATGCACAATACTTACGATTACTTATTCATTTTCTGAAAAATCTTTAAAAAATGAGAAAGTGGATCAACTTACCTCTACTTCCGACAACATCGGGTTTTGCAAAATGATTAATTGTGGTTCAACTTACCCCAATCACTGGAACAACTTACCCCATAATTAGAGCAAGTTGAGCCCCTTTACAACTTGAAACTGAAGAGCTCCTACTCCTGCAACGGAAGTTAAGAGCACCGAATGTTACCACACAAATGTGACACTCGTGATGTAGTTTGTCGCTGTACACGTCTCAATTACGCACTCGTTGTTTGAACAATCATAAAAAGGTGGATCAACATACCCCCCCCCCCCCCGTGCCTCCCCGACACGTATTCCCTTGAATTGTAGGGAATTCGCATATTCACAAAAGTTAACTGTACAATTAGCAAATTTCGTTAACTGTCCCTGTAGCTAACAGAAATTTGAAAGTTAATAATAAATTTTAATTTTATGTTAAAACATATTTTGGTGAAAATTGTTTGCGTAATTTAGCTAAATCAGCTGCTTTTCCTTGTGCGGTGTAAAGTTAACTGCACAGCTGACTTTTATGGGTACCGGGGCGAATACGCGCATTCCCTGATTACACAAATTCCCTGTAACATATACATTCTCTGTTTAAACAACTGAACGCTCACGTGTGATAACGTGTTAGACTGCTGATAACGTGTTAGAACCTGTGATAACGTGTTAGAACCTGTGATGACGTGTTAGGACCGTGGTAACGTGTTAGGGCCTTTGATAACGTGTTAGAACCTGTGATGACGTGTTAGGACCGTGGTAACGTGTTAGGACCTGTGATAACGTGTTAGAACCTGTGATAACATATTACGACGTGTGATAACGTGTTACGACGTGTGACAGGGTGGAAGGCGTGTGATAACATGCTAAGCGTTGATTGACGGGTTGGGACGTGTTGGACGTGTGTTAGAACCTATGATCTCGTGAAGGACATATGATGATGTGTTGGGACCTATGTTAACGTCTCAGGACCTGTGATAATGTGTTAGGCGTTGGATGACGTGTTAGAACGTATGATAACGTGTAAGGAGATATGATATCGTGTAAGACATGTGATGACTTGTTAGGATGTGTGGTAAAGTGTTGGGACGTGTGTGGACGTGCCGTAACGTGTTAGGACGGGTGGTCACGTATTTGGACGTGTGATAACGTGTTAGGACTTGTGATAACGTGTTAAGACGTGTGATAACGTGTTAGGATGTGTGATAATGTGTTTGGACGTGTGGTAACGTTTTTGTACATGTGATAACTTTTTAGGACGTGTGATAACGTGTTAGGGCGTGTGATAACGTGTTAGGACATGTGATAATGTGCTTGGACATGTGGTAACGTTTTTGTACATGTGATAACTTGTTAGGACATGTGATAACTTGTTAGGACGTGTGATAACGTGTTAGGGCATGTGATAACGTGTTATTAGATGTGAGAATGTGTTAGGACCTATGATAGCATATTACGACGTGCGATAACGTATCATTACATGTGATAACGTTTAATGAGTGTGATAACGTGTTAGGCGTGGGATGACGTGTTAGGATTTGTGATAATGTGTTGGAGCCTATGATAACGTATTACGACGCGTGTTAGGACCTGTGGTAACGTGTCATGACGTATGATGACGTGTCCTTCTCTGACGCAGTTCCACGACCCCGCCGTGGTGGTGTACCTGTACGAGAGTGTGGCGGGCATTGGGCTGGTCGTGTTACGCGTCTGTGCCTGGGGATGGTTCCTCTATGCAAACATATTCACGATGAAGCACTACCCAGAGAAGCGCAAGTTCTACATACCTTTCCTCATTTTCTTCACTGTGTGGTATGTACACGACTCTTGCCGGTGAAACACGAGTGTCAGTAAGACACTTCACGCGGACACGAAGTCCTTATGAGATGTTATACGTACGAATAGTACTAGTACTTAAAAAACTTAAAATTCAAAAATATAAAGTAAATGATGTGACAAGTAAACCATTGGTTACCTCAATAAATTAGTAATTTTTCGTCTATTGAATAGTTAGTTATTTGTAAGACTATTTCGTGCATTTATTTATGTTATTTACATGACATATAATGTTGACGCCGTGATTTGCGTCGTGATTTGCGTGGCAGGTTTTTGGCCACGCCCACAGTGATTTTGATCGCGGCCTATGCCATGGCGGATTGGGTCCGGGCCACAGTCGTAAATTCCATTGAAGTGTTTATAGCCCTGGCTGGCCAGATCTTCTATTTGGTAAGACATTCATGCACTTTTCAAGATTTAATTTTAAGAAGAATATGAAAAAAAACTGAGTAGGGAAATTTTTTAAGAGACGCAAAAAGGTTCTTTCGATACCTTCTGTTGAAGAAAATTTATTTTTAACTATTTTATTTATTTATGTATTTGTTTTATTTATTGTTATATATTTATTTCTTATTAATATTTTTTGGTGAGGGTGGGGATGGGGGCAGGGGTTGAGTTTTCGGATCTCGGCATAAAGGAATGTTGTGACACAGCAATGGGCATTGTATTTCTCCATCTCTTATTTACAGGTTTTAACTGCGCCGAGCTCGACAAACAAAAACTTCCCATTCCACGTCAAAACTACAAAGGTAAGTCAAACAAATGAAACCACATCGCTCCGTCATGAAACCAAGTTTTTACATCAGGCTTATGATGTAATTTGGCTTATCAGGCTTAATAATCTGTATTCCAAATGTCCGTTCGCTTAAAACAGTAATATTTTCAATTACTGCCCAATAATTTGTGTATTTGTTGCACTTTTTGCAGATCGGCATGATGATCCATGCACCCCACCACGACGACGACCACAACGCCATCAGTGACGATGACGACGATGACTCATCCGACAGTGCGGGGGGTGCGCGCGGTCGGAACGGCGTGCCGCTCGCTACTTCCGGCCTGGAGCTTTACTCACACAGCCAGCGCGTCACGGCTAGTGCGCCGTACAGCGTGCACAACGCTGCGCCAAACTTCCTGGATCTCTTCATCACGTCACAAACGCACAGCGAAGTAAGGCCAAGTTCATGCTTTAAGCAGCAGAAAAAAAATCACTTGATTTATTTCATGATGTATTTAACTGCATAATATAAACACTATAGACTATAGTGAAATACAAATAGTTGTAAAGCTGATTTGTGGTAACTTGTATTGTGAAGGAGCAGTTCTAGGTCAGTGTGATCTAATTCCATGTCTATTAATATATTTTGGAATGTGTTCATGTTTGCCCAGTTAGCTTTGCTTGAAGCCGAACCTTTCTCGGTTCGATTCCTTCTTAACGGATGAGGCGCGATTTGTAGCATGATAGCATGAGAGGAGGCAATTCTAGGACTTATTTCCTGAGATTTGATTGGTTGCTTTTATTGCAGAATCCCCGCCCAATGATCCCGGCGAGCCCGCCTCCATACAACTACCACCAACCATACGCGTACCAGGTAGGCTTAACTCAATCCGTCCAATCACAAAAATTAAAAAAAAAAAAATACGGCAAGTGAGTAAATAGAGTGGAAGTGAAAGAAATGCCTTATATTTACATTGCTTATTGAAAATGTACCGTTGCGGTAAACGGTATGGTTTGTAGAGTGTAAACGTATTTGTAGGAAAGCAGTGTTGATGGGAAAAATAACGGAGACCCTCCGCCAGCTTACACACAACATGACGAAGCACGCAAGTCCACGGTATGTCGTATATATGTATCTCATATTATGGACTGTTTGCCCAGCGTTCCCCGGTTATGGACTGTTTGCCCAGCATTTTCCGGGTATGTACTGTTTGCCCAGCGTTCTCCTGTTATAGACTGTTTGCCCAGCGTTCTCCTGTTATGGACTGTTTGCCCAGCGTTCTCCGGATATGTACTGTTTGCCCAGCGTTCTCCGGTTGTGTACTGTTTGCCCTGCTTTCTCCTGTTATGGACTGTTTGCCCAGCGTTCTCCGGTTTGCCTAGCATTGTCCTGTTATGGACTGTTTGCCTAGCGTTCTCCGGTTATGGACTGTTTGCCCAGCCTTCTCCTGTTATGGACTGTTTGCCCTGCGCTCTCCTGTTATGGACTGTTTGCCCTGCGCTCTCCTGTTATGGACTGTTTGCCCAGCGTTGTCCTGTTATGGACTGTTTGCCTAGCGTTCTCCGGTTATGGACTGTTTGCCCAGCCTTCTCCTGTTATGGACTGTTTGCCCTGCGCTCTCCTGTTATGGACTGTTTGCCCAGCGTTGTCCTGTTATGGACTGTTTGCCTAGCGTTCTCCGGTTTGCCTAGCATTGTCCGGTTATGGACTGTTTGCCTAGCGTTCTCCGGTTATGGACTGTTTGCCCAGCCTTCTCCTGTTATGGACTGTTTGCCCAGCGCTCTCCTGTTATGGACTGTTTGCCCAGCGTTGTCCTGTTATGGACTGTTTGCCTAGCGTTCTCCGGTTTGCCTAGCATTCTCCGGTTATGGACTGTTTGCCTAACGATCTCCGGTTATAGACTGTTTTCCCAGCGTTCTCCGGTTATTGAATGGTTGCCCAGCGTTCTCCGGTTGTGTACTGTTTGCCCAGCGTTCTCCGGTTATGGACTGTTTACCCAGCCTTCTCGGGTTATGGACTGTTTACCAAGCGTTCTCCTTTTATGGACTGTTTGCCCAGCGTTCTCTGGTTATGTCCTGTTTGCCCAGCGTTCTCCTGTTATGGACTGTTTGCCCAGCATTCTCCGGTTATGGACTGTTTGCCCAGTGTTCTCTGGTTATGTCCGGTTTGCCCAGCGTTCTCCGGTTATGGACTGTTTGCCTAGCGTTCTCCGGTTACGGACTGTTTGCCCAGCGTTCTCCTGTTATGGAATGTTTGCCCAGCGTTCACCGGTTATGGGCGGTTTGTCCAGCGTTCTCCGGTTATGGACTGTTTGCCTAGCGTTCTCCGGTTATGGACTGTTTGCCCAGCGTTCTCCGGTTATGGACTGTTTGCCCAGCGTTCTCCTGTTGTGGACGGTTTGCCCAGCGTTCTCCGGTTATGGACTGCTTGCCCAGCGTTCTCCGGTTATGGACTGTTTGCCCAGCGTTCTCTGGTTATGGACTGTTTGCCCAGCGTTCTCCTGTTATGGACTGTTTGCCCAGCATTCTCTGGTTATGTCCTGTTTTCCCAGCGTTCTCCTGTTATGGACTGTTTGCCCAGCGTTCTCCGGTTTGCCCAGCGTTCTCCTGTTATGGACTGTTTGCCCAGCGTTCTCCTGTTATGGACTGTTTGCCCAACGTTCTCCTGTTATGGACTGTTTGCCTAGGGTTTTATTCTGTGACAGTTTTTTTTCAGTCTGTCTCCTTCATGAGCTTTAAGAGTTTTAAGTTGAATGTAAAGTAGAAATAAACATTTAGTGAGCGCTTTTAAGATTAGAAGTATCCATATAAATGCAAAACTTTAGAGGCGTTTTTCTTTCTTTTTTTTTTTATATCGAAAAAAAAAAACAGTCCAATTTTTTCAAGATTTGATCGAACCACGTATAAAGTGGGCCATAAAACACAAAGACTCAGCGAACATTTGCAAATAGATAAATTTTCACAACTCATGCGTAAGGCTTTAATCGTGAGAAATATGAGACTGCACTGCGCATTTTTAGCAATCTACTGTATGCTCCAATAAGGTCAAAGTGTTGGGAAAGGAGATTGAAACACGATATTGCCGAGCTTATGTTGACAAGAATCATGGATATCTTTGTCGCTAAGTCTTTCGGCCACCGCTTTAAAAAATGTTAACAAGAATAATCGCTCTAAAATATTAAGTCCCAGGGTGACTGTGGTAACTGTCGGGTTTAATGCTAAAGAAAAGAGACTTGCTTCATACTCGACTTCATTCTTCATGAAATTAATGCATTGAACGAAGCTTTGTTTTTTTTTTTTTTTTTTTTTTTTTTCTTTTTTTGGAGGGGGGGACACCTTAGTCCTCTACGAGGAGACAAATCAATGCCATAGATATTTATACAGCCAGTATCTCCACTCATGATTCACTAAGTGATAATCATATAGGTTTATGTAAACAGAATGAGAAAACTTGAACTTGAGAGCAAAATAAAATATTTATGTCGTAAATGCTTTTATAACAGGCAATGCGCTAAGGTCTTCGCTCTGGGTGCAACATTTTATCTGGTGTAAATAAATTATTTGCTGATATCCTTTTGTGTTAAGTAATGAAGAATGTGTAGTATTTCTTTTGTTTCAAATCTATTGATGGTACAGAAAAGGGTAGCGTATACGACGAAAATAAGCAATGATAGCACTGCTGACAGGTCGGTGAATGAGAGCTTTCCACATTCACGATGAATTGAGTAATAACCATATTTGTGTTGGAAAACGTCCAATATTTTTTGTTATCTTATGTAAAAAGAATGCAGGATGATTCACATAACGTTGAAAGGTGCACGAATGCGTCGCACAATATTTGGTATATTTTATTTCCCACGACAAATGCTGCTCCAGAGCTTCCTGCTGGGCGGTTCCCCTTTTTTGCTGTGATCAACCACTGTTACTTATTTTGTCTACATCTTTTCACATTTTAATGAATTGCACATTTTTTGTGTATTAGTTTGAAGAAAATTTTGTATTTGCTGTAAGAGTGAAATATTTTTCGCCCTTCATTTTACCCACTAAGATTTAATCAGTGCTGTCACAGACTGTGTCATACGTGAGCTGGTTATTTTTTTTTCAATATAATGACGCCGGTGACATTTATGTCGATTTCAGCGGAACAGTTGATGTAAACAAGGTCAAAACCTGCGGGTAAGGATTTTTGCTAAAGCCAAAATAAAGAACAATAAATAATATGGGTTGTTTCAGGGTTGTTTTTGCATTTTTCTTTATACATAATATCTCGGACCAAGGGCTGCTACAATACCCAAACTTAGCAGTACCGTCTAACTTTTTTGCTATAGTGCAGGTAAAAAAATATAAAATATTTAAATGGCCCATAAAAGATTTTATCTGTTTATTTTGTTTTACAGCAGGAAGTAGAAGGAGAACGAACCGTTTATAGCAACGACGACAATCCATTTATAACGCAACGCTGAAAGAAAAGAAGAAATAAACACTTGCATTTTATTTTGTGTCGTAAAAAGTTAAAGGCATGGCGGACGAATCAGCAAATAATTGACTTCTCATATAAGGAAGAGAAAAGCGATAAGGAAGTTACTAATCTAGTTGTTCTAGCAGCAATAATGATCATGACAATTGTAATCTCATTTCTGCGCGGTGTGATCTATAGGTTTTCAAGAAATAGGTCGTGGTTTGGGGGTGGGGGGAAGGGGGAGAGGGACCCCATTCGGGGAGATAAGGTATCGCGAACTGAAAAGAGGGGCAAATCTTTGCTGGAACGACATCAAATCACATGGATTTCTTTTCGGGTCGTGGTCCACTATGAGCTTGGCAGGCTTCGCCTGTATCGCTTTCCTTAACCGGCACTCAAAAACTATTTCTGGATCGGCTATAAATAAACATTTAAGACACATTTGAAGGGGTCCATGCACAAACAACTCCACTTATCAGGAAAATGCACTATTACCCCACTGTATTGCTTGGCCTCTGTTCTATCACATATATAAGTCTTGCACCTCAAAACCGATTAGAAGTGGGCATTTTTAGGAAAAGGCGATGGGAAAAACCTATGTTTGTTACTAAAATTTCAAACTTTAAAAGCGTTTTTCTCCACTGCTGATAGCTGCAGTTATCAGGTTTATGCATGGACCCCTTCAATTGATTGTTTACGAATGGATCTTTCAGCAATGCCATGGCTTATTTTGTGTTATTGTTTATTCTGCGTGACTACTTGCTATTTTTTTCTATGGGGCTTAAAAATCAGGTTGTCTTTTGACATTATTGTGAAAATTGAAGCTTCGTATGCTGGCGTATGATGTCATGTTTCATTAATTTGATCTGTTTAGCTTTATCCATTATCATATGACATATTTGTGTTGTGTTGACTTGAACTTTGCCTTACTTATATCTTGTGTTGTCGTTTGACCCTAGTCACAACTGATTATAGCGTTTGTTTGGTGATCGCAGTTCGAACCCAGCTCGGGGTAGTACCCGGGGATAGCCCTTCGCACCAATTGCCTTAGCTAAACGAATTCAGTGGGTTAAAAATTAAAAATTAACGCCACTGAGTCTTTCGGCAGTTCCTTCGATCAAAAACATGTACAACGTGATTTTTCAAATTACCAAGTGAAGCCTTGTTATCCAAATTACCGGAAATCGACTAGTATTCGAACTGTTGTTCCGACTAGTCGACTAGCAAGTTTGCTTCCTGGTATTCGCCTTACTTATATGTAAATGGTTTTTCGTGATGTCGGAGGGACAATTCAGGCAATACGCGAATTAGCCAGCCCGTCAGTCTCGCTAATTCATAAATGAACCTAAGATTTTAGGCAGTACACGTATTTGCCAGTCATTTCAGGCAAACATGAATTAACCGGATCCTTGAAGGCAATGCATGAATTAACCCAATTCCAGCATTGACTGTTATATATAAAGCTATGTTCTTGCTGTTACATTACGTATGTGCTTGAAGTGCTCTGAGTGGGAGTGACGGTGGAGAACTGGTTGGAAAATAGTCCGATGTTATGGCACAAAACAGAACAATACTACTAATTTAAAAAAGCAATTATAAAAAAAATACCGAATTTTTTTCGGATCTGTAGCAGCTTTGTGACAGAAGTCACCAATGTACAGTATAGAAATACGCGAGTCACTTTAGTGTATTTGAAGGGCAAGAACCTCACTGGCCCCAAGCAGTGCGACCACAGTGCATTCATATGGTGACACTTTCCTCAGTCTGGTGGTTAAAAGAAAGAGGATTGCTCATTTTATAACTGATCAAATACAGCTTAAAAACACAGATCTGAATATCACGCATTTTGCTTAATGGTCTATTTGTATATAATTTTTGTACAAGAAGGGTGATTTTGTGCCTTGTTTCTTTACTGTTTTTATGTTGTGGATGGGTTTCTCAATACACCTGTGATAAGAGTTTTATTTAATTTTTTCCCGTCCAGAATGGAATGCATAGCACTTTCTATTGTTTTATCAGACAGAAAACAGCAGATTTAACAATTGTGTTTTACTCACGTTTACATGCATTTTCTTTTATGCCTTATGATAATGTTTCTTTTCTTTTCTGTTTTTTTTTTTATGGCTTCAATAGCATTTATACTTTAAGGGATGTTCCAGAAACCATCTTTATTCCGGTAAGCAATCATTGTTCTTACAGCAAACCCTTCAGTCAAGATAAATAGAACTTTTTGTTATCCTCTATTCCCGGCAGAAATTGGTTGTCGTTTAATGGGTATCGTGAAATAAATTCATATTAATCAATATTTCATTAAGTCAAACACAATAGTTTACCATTTACCCCTATATTTACTCCAACCCCAAATGGTTTCTGGAACACTCCCGATATGAGAGCAGTACGAATTAATGTAATAAAATAAACTTTATGAAAAGACGAACAAAAGAGTAATGTATTTCATTTACGAGTTTTTTTATTTTGTGCTTTTTGACATAAAAAACCAAAACATAATTTTAACCATAGCAAAGTTGTACAGTAGTATTTATATAATATTTGCAGAATATATACTGTATGTGAATTGTGTCCGTGATCCTTTAAAGGTTTTACAATTTTTGTGATTGAAAAATTGTTTTTCAAGTCATGACAGTTTAAAAATACAGGAGCACCTGTGGGACTGAACCGATTTCTGGGATGTTTATGTTTATGGCGTTATTCAAATTGGAATTAACTTAAAACGGGACTACTGGTCCTTATTTCTGTGTGGTGGCCGCATTTGCGGGGTGGTCCTATCCCGGGGTTCCCATGTAGTTTGTGTGGTGGCCGCATTTGCGGGATGGTCCTATCCCGGGGTTCCGCTGTAGTTTGTGTGGTGCCCGCATTTGCGGGATGGTCCTATCCCGGGATTCCCCTGTAGTTTGTGTGGTGCCGCATTTGCGGGGTGGTCCTATTCCGGGGTTCCCATGTAGTTTATGTGGTAGCCGCATTTGCGGGATGGTCCTATCCCGGGATTCCCCTGTAGTTTGTGTGGTGGCCGCATTTGCGGGATGGTCCTATCCCGGGGTTCCCCTGTAGTTTGTGTGGTGGCCGCATTTGCGGGGTGGTCCTATCCCGGGGTTCCCCTGTAGTTTGTGTGGTGACCCCATTTGCGGGATGGTCCTATCCCGGGATTCCCCTGTAGTTTGTGTGGTGGCCGCATTTGCGGGATGGTACTATCCCGGGATTCCCCTGTAGTTTGCGTGGTGGCCGCATTTGCGGGGTGGTCCTATCCCGGGGTTCCCATGTAGTTTGTGTGGTGGCCGCATTTGCGAGGTGGTCCTATCCCGGGGTTCCCATGTAGTTTGTGTGGTGACCCCATTTGCGGGGTGGTCCTATCCCGGGGTTCCCCTGTAGTTTGTGTAGTGGCCGCATTTGCGGGGTGGTCCTATCCCGGGATTCCCCTGTAGTTTGTGTGGTGACCCCATCTGCGGGGTGGTCCTATCCCGGGATTACCCTGTGGTTTGTGTGGTGGCCGCATTTGCGGGGTGGTCCTATCCCGGGATTACCCTGTGGTTTGTGTGGTGGCCGCATTTGCGGGGTGGTCCTATCCCGGGATTTCCCTGTAGTTTATGTGGTGGCCGCATTTGCGGGGTGGTCCTATCCCGGGATTCCCCTGTAGTTTGTGTGGTGACCCCATTTGCGGGGCGGTCCTATCCCGGGATTCCCCTGTAGTTTGTGTGGTGACCCCATTTGCGGGGTGGTCCTATTCCGGGGTTCCCATGTAGTTTGTATGGTAGCCGCATTTGCGGGATGGTCCTATTCCGGGGTTCCCATGTAGTTTGTATGGTAGCCGCATTTGCGGGGTGGTCCTATCCCGGGGTTCCCCTCTAGTCTGTTTACAGATGGTGATGTCGTCTACTGAAAATGTACAGCTCATTCGGATGCTCTGTCTTAATATCCGACATGTCGTTATAACCGATAATATTAAACATAAAAAAAGCTGATGAAGGTCCAGATAACTATGTCGTTGTAAGCTGTCTGTCGTTATATCCGATGTCGTATAACGAGGTTCTATTGCAGGTCAATTGGGATAAATAGCGCAGTGTTTGGTTAGTGTATACCTCTTCGGAAAACAATAGCTTTTCGTATAAAAAGTTTGCGAAGTTATCCCAGTTGACCGAGACGATTTGACTTGACCTGGATAAATCCTGTCCTTAGAGTGGTTGTAACGGACGAGATTATCGAGGAAGATGGATCTAATTTTAGGCGTATTTGTATTTTTCGTGATCGAGACACCGGTGTAAAAGATTGCAATATCGGGTTTTTGCCATCTTTGCCCCGAGATCCAGGTTGGTTTTTTATTGAATGTAGTGTTTCACACATGGATCTCCTAGCAGTGCAAGTGGCTCTAATTTGGTCAAAGAAAATGTGGTAGACGTATGAAATGAACCCGAATCTCCGCGCTATTACGGAATAACCGGATTAGCCATATATTTTCGCTTATATATAGAAAATTGTCAACATTTTGTAACAGTTATTTTTTAACTTTGAATGTCTCTACAATTAACTTTATACATTTCCGCTATAATTACTTTTATATTGTGTATATTTTCATATGATTAAAGAGCACGATTTTAGAGAAGTGCAATAAACGAGCTAAATAACAAAGTTGTGTTTTGAAATACAACCTCAGTAAAACCTCTTCAAGTGCACACCCCTATTTAATGAACACCCCCCTGATAATGAACATTATTTCACGGTCCCAAATTTCCCCATTGGCTTAACTATTGAAAAATTTAGCCCTATTCTAATTACTTAACACCCCGATATTGTGAAAAATGGGTATCCGGACATAACGGCGACGGCCATAACGGAGAAGACCAAAACGGCAACAAGTGCAATCTTGGACAAAACGGCGACGGAGTTTTTTTTTTTAAGTTTGTGCTTTAAACGCTCATTAAAAAGAAACAAAAAGTAACAGCGTTTCCAACACAGTTTATTTAATCATCAGTGATAAATATATTTGAACACAGTGCAGTATTTCTCCCAACGTGTCCTTTCTGCCCTCCCTAACCACCTCCTTCCTGTCACCAGTCACTGTCTCAGTAATCTTCCCTCCTCCCATCCCCTCCCCTAACTATCCCTCGCCAGCTTTATTCGTTTCAAACGTTTCTAATTCCATCTCTTATCGATTATCTTTTACTGTTGAACAGTAGTTTCTAACTGATGGAATTCATAGAAAAATAGTCCCATTTATACAATTTTGCTGAGTTGCTCAAGGAATGATTTACTCACTTACCTTTTCTCAGGTAAAACTGAAAATCATTTTCTCGTAAATTAAAATTTAATCTTACCTTTCATTGGTGTGGGTTCGTATATAATAACAGCATTTCACATAACCTATACAGATAAGGATTAGCTGATTAAGGTGATTAAAACATCGGTCTTTTATTGCTGATAATTCAAAGCCGTTTTAAAGGCATTTTTATTTTGCCTTTTATTGAGGTGGATTCACGTGCAATAACGGATTAGTCGCTAAATACGATTGTATTTCTTATCCATTTTATTTTGCCCTTAAAATTTAAATATTGTTTCAAATTAAGAAATGAATTGATTTATCTGGCAACACTATTCTTTGTATTTTGATTTTCAACATTTTGTCCGGGGTTGCACTTGGCGCCGTTTTGGTCTTCTCCGTTTTGGCTGTCGCCGTTTTGTCCGGGATTCTGAATAATCAACACTTCCTCCGGTCCCGACGCCAGGTTTCTCTGTGTCTAAGCACCCCTGATAACCGAACACGAGCAGGCATGTTTACCAATCGGGTTAATTGCATTGCTGAAGTCACCCAGGGAATTAATTGCTGATGCTCAGCCAGAGTTCTTTTTGTGATGCGCCCCAAACAATGGGGTATTTAAACCATATGCAAAGATAAGCATGTCTCTGTGTACATAATGTAACAATACCCAAGTGTTTTTCTTAAAGTAGTCAACAATTGAAACACGTTCATTGTTGTTTACTGATCAGAAATTTAATGAGTTGGACAAAATGACTGGTTCCAATAAGCAGCTGATTGAAAATGTGAATTAAAAGGTATACTAGTCATCAATTGTGTTTTAACCTTTGTTTTGAAAAATTCCGCGAAAGTCCGATCCTAAAAACAAAATCTCTATTTAATGAACGACCCCGTATAATTAACATTTTCCGGTTCCAAAAGTGTTCACTAAACAGAGGTTTTACTGTAAAACAAATACTCTTGTTTTTGGGTGGGTGGTACAAAAAAAAAGAACCTTGCGCAGTGTGATTTTTTTCCAAAAGGGGTGGGGTAGACGGGATCAAAAATTATTCCCCTCGGCTTGGTGTGTAGGTCTCACAAAACTCAGTAATAAAAGTACTCAGTAACGAGAGAACTAAGACAGAACTTGCCACGAACTCCTATTGAGTTCTACTCTATTTTGTTTTCTATTATTATCCATCGCTGAATACATTTTATTTTTGGGAGAGAAATGCAACGAAATTCATATGACGTATTTAAAATAATTTATTTCATACAGAACTGAAGAGAGAAAAATTAAACAACTTAATTCTCAATAAATTCTACACACAGTCGCTATTATACTACAACACCATAGATCCCTATATCACAGTAACAGAACAGTAAAAAATTCATCAAATTCGTCCACTCCCACTACAGCACATATTGAGCACTGGGCACGGCATCACCCTTGTCTTTTGTTTTGTCTTCCTTGGCACATTTAGCACTCGCTATTTATCTAATACACAGGTATATTTGTCTTCAGACTTGTGTTTTAGTACTACTTTCTATTACTACATCGACGCAACGACTTCATATTGTGACATGAGGTGCATGAAATCAAAGCAAAAAAAACACAACTCACTGTAAACCCTTGACCTGAAAGCCGTGATATCACGCCGAATATGTGAGCGCCGCGTCTGAAACTTCAATGTTTGACGCTTAAAATTCCTACTTCAAGGAGGAGTATTTCTGGTCTGCAGCAGCTTTTTTGCCTGAAATATGTCAGCAAGTTGCATGACGTAATTTGATGAGAGTAGACGCAAAATGTCAGTTCAAGGACAGTAACGCCAGAACAGAATGGTTTCGTTGTCGCGGAAACACATGGAAAGCCACTAATGTATCACGGCCATTTAAAAGGCCCCCAACAACAATGTACAAGGCAAACAACGTTACGGATCAAGCGTAATGTCTGATAACTCACAAAATTATGGGGCCAGCAATGCCAACGTTCACTTTGCACACAATACGTTCTTCAACACACGCATCGCATCAACTTTGTACATTTGGTGCTAAAAATTATTTGGTTTCAAAAATCACACAACAAGTTAATTGTCTAGGGCAAGAGGATGTTGGTTATTTTGTATAACTTCTTAAAAGCAATTAATATTTTTAATAATCACTAGTGACTTTTGTCTTTTCCATTTGAAACGTTGCGTAGAAAAGGAATCACAAAATGTTTCACTGGTTAAAAAATATATATTGGTCCGTTTTTTAAATAATACTTTTAAACACACTTCCTTATTTAGGCAGTAAATGCTGTGTGGAAGGCCATTGTATATTTTGGATTTGATGTTTCCCCGTCACTCCAGTCGTCGTTACGTCACGTCTCTCTTCCCGACAACCAGTTTCATCGATCGGTTCGTCGGGGGCTAGCTTCATCCCAAAATGTGTTTTATCTTGGATTTGTTCTGTTTATAAACACGTCTATTTGTGAACTTCAGTATTTAATTATTTATTTGTGGCCCTGGCTTTTAATAAACAGTTCATGAAATAAATATATCACAGAAAATTTATGAAAATAAATACCCTTACAATATAATACACCATAAAATATTGTTACTATACACGTAATCACCGCAGGAATACGCCCCACCTCAAGGTTCCCTATTTTACAAGAATAATAAAAATCATTGGCCCTTCAATGAAATCTTTTCACTGACAAGAACTCACTATAAATATTTACTGAATTCCATACAGAAGTTGTTTTGGAAAGATAAACAATAACATGACAAATTTGGTACAAGAAAGTATGCTGGCTGTTGTACAAGTTACCGCGAAAATTTTTCCGGAAATCAAAAGATCGCATGCGGGAAAAATTCCATGCAATATATGTGTGCTGCATCAGACATGTATATTACCGTTGTTAAATAAACACTGCAATGGCCTTTCTTTGAGGCAAAAAATAAAAAAAAAAAACGATCCAAGCACAAGAGAAATACAGGTGCCGTTATGGACGGATAACCTTTCTAGGAGATATATGTGAATGTTATTGCTTGTAGCACAGCAAAGGGTGCATTCTCACTGACATTTTTCAAATCCAACGGCTGTGTTTATTTATGCTTGTTGACAACCCCCACACAAATACTGTGGTACATACAACTGTGATACAAAGGTACTGCGGTAAACAAGTACTGTGGTACACGATTGCTATGGTACACCAGTACAGTGTACTTAAGTACTGTCGTAAACAAGCACTGTGAAACTCAAGTACAGTGACACACAAGAACTGTGATATGCAAGCATTGTGGTACACATGCCCTGTGGTACTCAGTACTGTGGTGAGCCTCTCCGCACCCCAATGACGTTCATTACGATACGAAGATAACAGACAGACAAAGCGTAGTACAGCTGTGGCGCTCCCTTGCACTACGTCATCTCGACGTCACAGGGGCAACACTTCACGCTACCAGGACACTGTGCAACATCAACAAGACGCCGATAACCACACCGAGGTACATCTACGTTCTAATACACCGATAAGTCCCGCCTCGCATTTACAACAACACATTCTAGCTACAGGCGAGGAATAGCTACCAGTCAGCACGACAGCACCGTTTCTTCTTGTCACCTTGGTTACGTTTATGAACTGTTGATCAGCGCAGGCCTCGACAGGTCGCTGTCGAATTTGGATTTGGCCGTTATTCTATCACAGTCAAGCTTAAACTGCCGCAACCTACAAAAAATATGCATTTATATAAGGACCGCATGCGCCTTTAGAATAAAATCTCAAATATAACACTTAGTGACCGCAGTCGTAGAACATTTTCTACACGAACGTTTTTTAAACTAGAGCGGCAAGTGCACACCAACATCAGTGCAGCCGAACAAGTCCAACACTTTTATTAGGCAAACATTGCCGTTTTGTTTTTGTACACAAAAACAAATATTTTTCCCTACACCTCCACCCCTCCCCACAATCTTTTACCACTTCTTGAACCTCCTTAGGTTTAAAAGGTGTCATTTTGACAATTTTGTACTATTTCAGAATTTTGACTTTTATCTTATAGAAATATATCAAAATATATATAGGATATGCCCAGAAGCCGAGTTACCGAACACCTTTAATTCAATTCCTGAAGGGGGGGGGGGGGGGGGGAGGGGGACTACATAACTGACTTGTGAGTATTTTAATCATTAATTCCTATGAACGTCTAAGCTCAAGTTGAGCAATGTGGAATGTGGTCACTATAAACTGGGCTTATGCTCTATGTCTTTTTTATAAGGGTCTGGAAGGTGGTCACTGTAGATGCTTTATTGTAGATCTTTTTCTCCGAGTTACACAGGCAGGTTTTACTGTTTATACGTCTTCACTTATTCGGGTCGAGGTTTTAGTGTACATGTTTTTATCGGAGTCTTTTATTCCTGTTTGGAAGGTGGTCGCTGCATAACAAATTCCAAAGTTTATTGATGATGTTTAGTTGTTTTTCTTTTTTTTGTTTTGTTTTTTTTTGTTTTGTTTTTTTTTGCTGTCCGTCAGCCCCGCCCCGCTCCCCTCGACACCTAATGTAGGAACCGCTCTGAACGCAATCCTAATCCTTATACCCCTTTTAAGCTATAGGTCTGCATCCAAAGTGTACTTACACAAATTGCAATACACACACAGAAACACACAAGAAAGCCATCCTTCATTACTGTATAGCAGATGACTCACCTCGGTGGGGACAGGGGTGGCATATTTTTTGCCAAAATGGTGACCTACTTGTCATAACAGAAGATGACCCACTTAAAACGTGAAAAAATAATCCTAGATACTGCAAGCAAATGTCACATAACCGCTTGCATATTTGGAATAGCTTGGTAGCGACAAGAACTTTGCTGAGTGCCGAGTAAAATCAATAGCTCGTCCTTCAGTGGCGTGTAAATACGACAACAACGGAAAAAGTCTACAGTACAGAAAATGCTGTGCACTGTTGTTAACAAAGATGCCTACTCTCTCCTCCACCCTCCCCTCCCGCCATTAACCACACGCAAACCTCACTCGCACACCCCGGAACGGCTCTGCATCAGTAGTCCCCCTCACCTTCATCCTCCTGCTCAGCAATCTTGGTGCAACAGAACCTCCCTTCCCCACCATTCATAGTGGAAGCGGGGAAGGCGCGAGTTTACAATCAATTTGACGTCATATGGCATCATGCCTTGTCCAGTAAGCGTCAATTACAATGGCAACCGGCGATCCACCCAAGGCATAATCCCAACAAGTTTAAACTGATCCCACTTGTCGCTCAACAGTTCTCGTTTTAAAAAAATTAAGTGTCCGCAGCACGTTTTGACGTCACATGCTGCCATGTGTGGCGCTGCATACGCCACCTACAATACGAACCATCGGACCCACCCAAGGCATTTTCCTCGCAAGTTTGAAGCTGATCCGACATTTCGTTCAGCAGCTACAGTAATTGTCATGTTTGATGTTCTATGACGTCATGCGTTGTTCAGTTCACGTCAAATACAATTTCAACTGTAGCACCAACCCAAGGCATAATCCAACACACTACATACACGTATTCATAGACACAGAAAGCACAACAACAAAATGTTGCCCCTCCACGAGCGTAACATAATATATCATGACCTTTCTGTTACCGCAGTTTACACTATATTCATTCTTCAACGACGCAAATATGCCCAGCACCTCATACTAAATTAAAACCAATTTCTCAGACAGAGATTAGTGACGTATTTAGCAGATGTATCTTGCTGCACTGCGTGTTTTGAAACCAATGCTGATATCGGCCAGGCTTACTGTCACTGTTTTTCTAAGCCTGTACTTTTTCGGGAAGTGAATTAATGACGTTACCAGGCTTTGTGTTCGGACAGCATTTCTTCCAGGTTACTGCTTGGGGCTAAGGGTTGAAATCCGCCACTCCTGTACGTCGCCAGCTGCTGCCTGCAACGGAATCAGTTCGGGGTTTGGTCAAATCAACCCTCGATCAACTCAACCCTGTGTCAACTCAACCCATTTTAGTCAAGTCAACCCACCTGTGTTTGGTCAACTCAACCCATGGCAACAATTCCCGCGCCTGACATTGTTTAATCATTACTGTTATTTCAATAATAATAATAATAATAATAATAATAATAATAATAATAATAATAATAATAATAATAATAATAATAATAAATAATATTAATAATAATAATAATAAAAAAGAAACAGAAAACATCTTTATTTTCACTAACCTGACTGGAATGGGTTCAAAGGATGAGATATTGAAGGGGTCAAAGGAGAGAGGAGGTCGCCGGTCACCGAAATACTTCTTCCACTTCCTCTCCAGAGACCTCTCCGCGTTGTCATACACTGACTGCTGGGCGAGCGGCATCTCGTGGGGGGCTACATTCGTGCCTTGTGTCCTTGGGGAAGTAAACAGCTTGGATATTAGCACAGCACGAGTACTTGATTGATTTCTTGTAATTTATATTTTTACTACTTTACATAAAAACATTCCACTGATTTCAAAACGTCAGTTATAACATATTACAGAAAGAAAAATAAGTAAAAATTATTTTTTACTTAATTAGTTATTTTTTCCCACTATTAAAACAGAAGAAGGGTACATGAAGACTGGTACTGACTGCAGTACTGGCTGCTGCTGCGCCTGGGGTACTGGGCTCGGCTGTGTGCTTCCCGGTGTCAGTGCTTTACCTAAATAAACACACGTCCACACTTTTTGTCTGTTTACCATGCAGTCCACCTGCATATTTAGTCTAGCTTTAGACAGTTTGCTTTCATATTTATTTTATACTGTCGCATCCCCTGAACTAAGCTTGATACAATCCACAGCTCTCTCCTTCATTCTATTTATTCACTTATTCACTCATTTATTTATTTTTATAATTAATATTTTCATAATTTTGTTTATAGCTTAGGTTTTACATAAAAAAGTGTCACTGGTATTAGAATGACTGTGCCTGAGTCCTGATTTACAACAGAAAGTCAACAGAAAAAAAAACAGAACTATTGCTACACATGAACAACCCCGTTTTTAGTCACAGAGATCAAGAAGTCAAATATCTCAATGAAGACAACTAAAGGAAGAAAATATGCGTTAGTTTACCGTTTAAGTTTAGCTGCGAGCCCGCTTGGGAACTAAGCATTGTCATGATTTTTTGCAGTTCGCGGTTAAGCTTGTCTACAGATTTTTCCATCGCATTGAAATCTTTTCCTTTAGTGAGTGTGCTAGCTGGTGTAAAAAGTGGAGATCGCATTCGAACTGTTAAAAGAATCAATTGTATTTTAAAAGTAAAATGTAGAATTGAAGCACAAGAATGTGTTTGGACATTATGAAGAATATATAGAAATCATATTAATAATAAGTATATTGAAGTAAAGATAGCAAATAATTAACCGTTACTTTATTTATAAAAAAAGATGACCTTTTTTAGTATGAAATTAAAAGCAACATTGTGATCTATGCGGAAAACACGAGTAAGGCAGAATATTGAAAACTTGAGTGAACTTCGTACTTGATTTGATTAACAGATTCACGTACTTATTGAACAAGATACCCCTTACTGAGCAGCAACAAGCTAGTATCCTGCTATTTTCTCTTTTGTAGTAAGATTTCTACATTTTTATCTCAAAATGACGTCTTCCGTCTGTACTAATATATTCATTTTGTACAATCATTAGCACGCCATACTAATTTACTGAGCTCTGTACGCCGTTGGAGGCATTCAATTACTGTTGGGCTCTAGGTCGGCGGCGTACTGGTTCCTGCTGATGCTGCTGCCCTCTCCTCCCGCCCCCCCCCACCACGGGGAGTACACTTACTGTTGGGCTCTAGGTCGGCGGCATACTCGTTTATGCTGATGCAGCTGTCCTCCCCCCCCTCCCCCGCCCCCCCTCCCCCGCCCCCTCACCCCGGGGAGTACACTTACTGTTGGGCTCTAGGTCGGCGACGTACTCGTTCATGCTGATGCCGCTGCTCTACCCTCGCCCCCCTCCCGTACCCCGGGGAGTACACTTACTGTTGGGCTCTAGGTCGGCGGCGTACTCGTTCACGCTGATGCCGCTGCCCCCCCCCCCCGCCCTCATCCCAGGGAGCACACTTACTGTTGGGCTCTAGGTCGGCCGCGTACTCGTTCATGCTGATGCCGCTGCCCTCCCCCCCTGCCCCCCGCCCCCCTCACCCCGGGGGTGTACACTTACTGTTGGGCTCCAGGTCGGCGGCGTACTCGTTCATGCTGATGCCGCTGCTATCCTCCCCCCGCCCGCCCCCACCTCATCCCGGGGAGTACACTTACTGTTGGGCTCTAGGTCGGCCGCGCACTCGTTCATGCTGATGCCGCTGCTCTCGTCGGAGTCCGTCAGCTCCAGGTCACTGACGTGCATGGCCTTGTTCTTGTCCCGCTCCCCGAACACTCGCAGCGTGTCCTCGTCGTCAGACTGTCAAACGTGTCAACCCAGTCAAATGTGTCACACGTGTCAAACATGACTTGACATGCCACACACGTCAAACATGTCAAACTAGTGAAGCGTGTCAAACATGGCATACCACGTCAAATGTGACCAATAGTTATGTTCCTATGTGTTTTTGAATCAGAAAAAGGTAACATTATTCAAACACGAAAACACTGTCAATTACACATAAAAAATCTTTGCTACAGGAAAGTAACAAAGTACAGTTTAACCTATCATGTATGCAGTTTAACTATGGCTGATATCAGATAGTAAAATATGTGACTATATTGTCGCCACGCTTGAGTACAAGTCAGTGATATCTGTACTGCCTGAGAATCGCCGAGAGACTACGTAGGGCAGAACGAACCTGCTGGTTGGGGCGTGTTTCTTGAACAGATGTCTGTAATTTCCGCACTTTGCTTTCTTTTTCTTTCAGTATTCTCGATCCGGCGGACAAATTGACCTTGGTTTTCTCAATCTCCACGGCCTCGCGATCCAGATTGTATTTGATCTCTTCCAAAATGTTTCCAGTGTTCGTGTCCATGCCCTGATTAAGTAAGTGACGTCATTCACTGTTAGCACTCCCAACGAAAATATAAATGATCCTCTTTCCTGGTGAGTAACTTCTTTTGAAGGTAAATACCAAAACGTCTTGAAAATCTATGGTTAAATGAATATTAAAATTCTGTTATTATTTTCGCAAGACAACACAAAATCCCTCTTTTTTCATATTTCGGCCAAGGAGCGTTTTGAGTGGGGGTATGAACAACACAGGATGGGGGTACTCACGCCGAGCTGGTATCTGACGACATCCTGGTCCCACTCCCGCTTGGCTGCCCGGTACATAGCCTGGCGGTGACGTAGGTGCATCTTCTGATTCCTCAGGAATTCCTTCGCCAGACATATCGAGTCGTTTTCCAACGAAAGGTGCGATTTGATGTCACTGTAATGAAACAAGAAACTCTCAAACACTAGAAATCGGAAAATCCTTTGATACAAAGAAATGCCATCCTTGATAAAAACGCTGATAGTGTGACAATGAGTCAATAGCTCAAATACGGAATCAGAAACACAAAAGTCAGTTTCTATGTTCCAGATGCGAAGTTTAGACTTCTATTCAAAATGTCAAAACTGATGTTTAAAAAAAAGTGAATGTGTGGGGAAGAGTGAAGGGAGGGAAAGGGTCGGGAAGGACGCGGAGGTGGGGGAGGCGGAATTAGAGGAAGATGTAGACCAGGGTGGGGAGGGACGTTGGGGTGGGGGTAGGTGGAGTCGGTAGAATGTGTACCAAAGGTGGCCGGACGAAAAGTGTAGGGAGGGACGCGGGAGTGGGGGGCGAGTCGGCAGAATGCGTAGGCAAGGTTGAAGAGAGGCGTGGGTGGGAGAGGCGGAGTCGGTTGAAATGCGTACCCTCGGTACTGCTTAATTTTTTCTTTGAGCCTCATTACATCCTCGTCCGCCGTGAGGCTGTCGTCTGAATCCAGCCATGCTCCACGTGACTCCTGCAACATACCCGTAAGACACAATACAACACAAGCACATGTCGTACAACACACCCACATGTCACACAATAGAACACACCCACATGTCACACAATACAACAGACGCACATGTCACACAACAGAACACAACCACATGTCACACAACAGAACACAACCACATGTCACACAATACAACACAACCACATGTCACACCATACAACACACCCACATGTCACACAATGGAACACAACCACATGTCACACAATATAACACACCCAAATGTCACACAATATAACACACGCACATGTCACACAACAGAACACACCTACATGTCACACAATATAACAGACGCACATGTCACACAACAGAACACAACCACATGTCACAATAAAGGACACCCACATCTCAGTATACCCACATCAATACAACACAATCACCTCCATCAGACCGTCATACAACCACAGTTACTCAGCACACTCGACTTTCAAAAACACTTATATAATAGAACCAAATTAAAGTGTAAAGTCGTTACGTGAAATCGAATCCTCTGCCTGAGCGAACTTTCACCGTCAGAAAGTCTTCGCCTTCTCCTACTCTGTCTGCCTT